>JBBPDB010000134.1:18117568-18135406 GCA_037974465.1 Brachypetersius altus
GAGAGAGTGAGAGAGAGAGAGAGAGAGAGAGAGAGAGAGAGAGAGAGAGAGAGAGAAAGAGAGAGAGAAGCAGAGGAGAGAGGAAGATAGAATATAAAAAATTTAAAAAAGAGGTACTAAGAAATTAAATGAGAAGCAGGAGCAGGAAAAAAGACATTGCATGTGCACAAAGAAAACAGAATAAATAGCATGAAAATGTTTTCAGTGTCACATAGAACTCTGGGTTGTCCTTAAGCCATTATGAAGAACAATGTGATCAGATACAGGCTAATCGTCTTAGTAAATGCTAGGAAGGTAAAATAAATGCTTGATAAAATTCAATCCAAATGTACATTATATATACAAAAGTATCTAGACACTGTTTCTAATTACTGAGTTCAGTAGTGCGCCCATTTCGAATACAGGCAATTTATATTCTCCCTAGAAAAATGCTGCCATAAGTTAAGAAGTCAAGAATCACATTTGTAAACCTGAACTAAACATCCAGCCTGCCCTCACTAATGCATTTGGCTGCATGCACTTAAATCTTTACAGCACTGATCACAGCTGTTTATGCAAAATCCACTAACTGTACACTTTAACAAATACAAGTTGAGACAAAACTCAACGATGAAGAGATAAAGGTGTTAACAAATTCCATTCTTTTCCACCAAGGCATTCTCTAGAGGCATGATTCAATTCTGGGTAAGAAAACGGAGCTTGTGAAACACTACAGGGACACAGTCTATTTTGTGAAGCGCCTTCTCACTCATGAACATCTTATCCTGAGAGTTATACTTTGCTTTGGTGCTTGAGACCCTAATACAACTTTAGACCTGCTATTAAAAGGGAGAGAAAAAATGACAGAAAACCAACCTGCTGCTCAAACTTTAGTAAATTGAGCGAAATTTGTAAGTCACACTTGTAAAATCTCCATGCACCTTTTGCACAATGCTCCCACATTTTGTGCAACAGTGCTCTGGAAGCATAGGCATGAATAAGCACATTTTGCCTTTCATCATGCACACAGCCAGTTTTGTACATATCCAACCAATTTGGCCCTAAACTGACGAATAGGGTTTAGGGCCCTTAGTGTAAAGGTTTCCCAGAAGAGTAGAGGCAGTTGCTGCCAAGAAGCAAAAAAATCATCAGTAGCCTTGATTTCATAGGAAACATTGGATGAACACTTGGACATAACCATGTTTTTGTAGAATAGAAGTACCACAAAACTAAGCTGGAATAAATTATATTGCCTAGCATTTCAACCCATCCAGGCTCATCGCATGCATGGCTAGTGCAACTGTCCTACTCCGGCTCAGTAATGATGGCATGTCAGGAGAAAATGGCTCCAGAGTGGCCATCTCATACTGAATAACAATACGCACAGATGTATGAGGGACTCGCCTAATAGCACATCCTCGCTGTCCTGGCTTCCTGGCTTTGGTAGCAAGGCCGCCATTGGGTGACATTTTTCCCTCTGCCTCAATGGGCAGGCAGCCGTGTCGGTAAAGCATGCGAGAAATTGCACGTCTTGGATTGCATGTTTTTCGGTCCTTGGGCAGCGTTTCCTTCTTAATCAAAAAGCTCATTATGGCCCGAGAAGGTTGCCATCTCTTATGTCCTGGAGAAATAAAGCATGGAGGCCACTGAGAGATGCAGTAATAGATGTAAGGAGAGGGAACGAGTCAAGGAGAGACCAGAGACTCAGGGAGTTAAAAAATTATGTCAACATTTGGTTTTTCATTAGCGTTACATAGAAGACAACGCTGCTACTAAAAGAACATTCTCTTTGATTAACTGAGCACTTTTTTAATCTCAAAAGCTTTTGGGCTCAAAAAATAGGACAATCGTTGTAGGTTCATTGTTCCATTAAGTCTAGGGACAAATGTTACCTTTGACCCCGATGTTCTTGCAGTCGACTCACGTAAGAGACTTCGCAAAAGGGATTCAATTTAGTGTAACTTAAAGGGAGCCATAATGGTCCAATGTGTGACATTGTCTGGGAGCAGTCACCATACAAAGCACGGGGACTACTCAGAGCGACCTGGAACAATATGTGTGAGAGAAAATGACTCTAATTGCGGCATATGCCTCCATTGTGACAGATAAATTAGCTACTGTCTGCATGCTGAGCTAAGAAGCCTCCCTTTTTGGCCTGCCACGGTACGGCAAAATGCTCTCTGTTTGTCGTTTTATTCTGTGACGAATCATGGCACCAATCCCATGTCCGCCAAAGCAGAGGAGGAAGAGATATATGAGAACTGTTTCAAAGTTCTTCTTTGATGAACTGTAAAGGTTTCAGTCTTTTTAGTGACGAATGGTGGGATGTTCATGAACATTACCAGCTAACATCACTCTCTTCTAAAGGGCAGCATTATGCTTGTGGGCCCTTACTGAAAGATGTCACAGTTATGTTTGGAAATGTCTCTTAACTCCTTTTTGTTTCCTCCTTATTCAGAGGGGCATAAATATGGAAATTTGACTGGCTTTCAAGCAGCTGGTATCAAACTGACTTCACAGGGCCTGGGCGGATCTTGGTTGGGGTTGGGAGGGTGCAATAAGAATGGCTAACAAAAGCACACTGGTTTGCGCCAACTAAGCTGAAAGGCTGCAGATGGATTCTGTGCTGGTATAGTGTGTATAGGATGCTGCAGGATGGAATGGAGCTTTGGCGCTGTTCCTGTTGTTTCCTTGGCAAGCCTGGAACACTAATAGGCTGTTCCAACAGTCACTAACAGAAAAAAAACTGTACTGAACAAAATTATGAGGAACAAAAGTGGTCTCCTTATCACTTTACCCTGTTAAAGGTGTGCACTCTAAGAGCAGAAGCTGGTTTAACGTGTTTATGAGATTTGGTTTGAAAATGTTTAATTTCCTCACTTGCTCAGAAGTTGTGGGTGGGCCAATCAAGCTATTTTCCTGGCTATGTTAAACCAGAGCTGCAAGACCTCCTGGGTGGGCAGACTGAGCAACTTTACATTGCAACTACAAATCTTCCCAGGCTAACTGCCTGAGCAAACCTAAACAGCAACTATGAGGCTTGCTGGGCAAAGAGGGATTGCAGTGAAAATGTCCTTGTGTGTGTGTGCATGTGTAAGGGACAACAATACAATAAAATGCTGTCAACATTTGGCCAACTATCCTGCACGGTGCATGAGAAGACAGCAATTCACACAGATATTGTGCCATGTCTTTTCTCACGCTAACCTTTAGTTTTTGCTTTCTCTGATGTAAAAAATATGTTTTTTTTTTCACAAAGGAACAGCAGTACATGCAACGACTAATCATTGCGGCATTTTTATCAGGATGAACCAGTCCGTGTCAAGTCACTTGATGCACAGTACACTTTGAAACGAAACTATGTTCCATGTCTTTTCTCATGCAAACCATTAGTTTTTGCTTTCTCAGTTGTAAAATATGAGATTTTTTCACATAGGAGCAGCCGTGCATGCAACAATTAATCATTGCGGCATTTAACCGGGATGCACGTAAAGTCGCTTTATACACATTACACTTTGAGATGAAATGATGTTCCTCCATGACTATGGTGCAACGCAAAAAACAAAAACAGGACATTATAAGAGCGCTTAAATGTGTGGGCAGGACAGGACTGCCAGAGTGCAAACAGTACGGTACAGTACAACAATTCACAGCAGAACAACAACAACAGTACAACAATTCACAGCAGAAGACAACATACAGCACAGCCAACATATACATGTGCCATATAGAACAATAAGAGTTTAAGACCAATAGCATGATAGCATGCATGATTAACTGCTTCTTCATTCTGACTCAAATACACACTTTGTCCTTTATTCCAATTGACAGTATTACACCTGGTAGTTTGCAAATTAGTTTAAAATTAAAGCTTGGAATATCACAAGGTATACATAATGCATTAAGTTTATAAAAAAGGATATCCCTGGGTGTGTGATCAGTTGAAACATGAACATCTTTACGTGGGTGCTTTGCCAAATCCTTGATTGGGAATGCAGAAGTGGTGTGTTGCTCTTTTTCTAGACTTGGCTAATTAGCAGTTAGCTAGAACCAAAAACAAAGACAATGACTTCACTGTTCTCAAAATAACATTCATCATATCATCCACTGAAGAGAACAATAAACTTTATGTTTTTTAATTTTGAGACTCTTCCAGTCATGAAAATGTTGGTGTGCAGTAACGTCTCAAAAAGCAGAGAAAGAGCACTATAAAATGATTATAGACAACAGGAAAAAAAAAACACTCTGATTAGATAGTGGCAAAAATAATGACAGGGGATAAGGGTGGTTGTGCATATTTGAAAACAAATTGTTTTTGGGGAGGTTAATGAAAGGAAACCAAACAAAACACTAGCCTTGCCAAAAAGGGCACTATGGCCAAAGGAGCAGGTGCTTGAACAGCCTCCACTGCTAGTACCTGAAAGTAATAAATTATAATAGCTGATTTTTCTTGTGTTTCCAAGCAAAAATATGAATTATGCAGAATATTCTCATCAAAAATAAATTCCTTCCTATGACATTTTTTTTTTTTTACATAATTTGTTTTCATGCTGGTTGACACAAGTTGAAAAACCTGCACTGTTGGCATGGCCAGTGTAGAGTCAGTGTGGGGCAGGTTGACTTCCTAAAGTTTCATTCTTTTCGTTATCTTTAATTAAATGCATCCAAACTACTGGGAAGTAATCCAAGCTTCAATCAAATTTTCACTGCTGTGAATTCAATAAGCAATCGTCCTGTCCAGGCGTCTAATTAGAGATTAATTACTAAAAAATGGCCAAAAATCCATGTAGAAAAGAGCCCTGACCTCCAACTTTTGGATGTTGTTCCATTGTCCGTTTCAGTTGGTACAGACTTGTCTGGGTTTTAGATGTCTCTTTGGTTACATTCCCAGACTAGTGCACTATATACTGAATAAGACATACAGTACATTTCAAACACAAAACCAGTCATATATAAGTGAGTTAACAATGCGGGTGTACAGTAAAGTTAGTATCATCAAATGATTGTACCCAGAAATGATGAAAAGAACAAAGATACTCTTCCTGACGTCTACTAATCGTCGGTGCTTAAGCTATGAATTAGCCGATGACACCTCAACGAACCAAAAATAGGCCTGACTGATGTGTCCTGCAATTAAGGCAGCAATCCTCCAAAAGCCCCCTACTTATCCTGCTCTATGCAGACCCCTTTCGCAGTGGGAGCGGTCCCGACGGCTGTCCATTATGGATCTGTGCCTAGCTTTTCTTAATGGGGCTAACGGTAATTATGGCATGTCAGAAGAAGTTAGTGGGTAATCAGTTTCCACTGATTGAGAGGGAACATTAGCAGTTGCTGGAGTGTTAGAGTGAGGCTGGGTGCAGTTTGATCGCTGTCTTATGAACATAGTCAAACTACCTTTTGAGAAGACACTGCCAGTGCTGCACTACTGCCACACTATCTTTACAACTAATTGAAATTAAAAGTAAAATCCTCTCTTTGACTAACAACCTCTGTGGTGTTGACTGACAGTTAAGAATGTGCTCCTTTCTGCCTGATTCAATGTGCTGCGAACTAGAAATAATTAAACATGTAAGGCATAATCACCATGGAGGACCTAGTGGGGGTTAAGTTGGGGGGCAGGGGCGGCGTTTGTTATGTGGATGGTTGAGTATGTTACACTCGACATCGCACTGTCTCAAGCACATTCATATACTTAGACATGGAACCAGATGCACACATGTATTACCATGTTAATCTGCACAGCAGCTCAACTGTACCCGGCTGATTTCGGCAGTCATCCATTATGTATTTTCTTGATGGATGCGTGTACACAATTTGCAGAGCTTACAGTCTCACCTCATCTATCGCCAAGCTAGCAGAAATGCAACAGAAATGGAAGGGGAAGATTGACGGGAAGATATCAAAAGGCAGGTTGTGAGGGATTAATATAGAACCAGGCCTATTTGGCAAATTAATTCAGAAGAGCTGTACTAATCTTGCAATCTGAATTTCTAATGAACTGTTGCACATGAATAAGACGCAGGTGTTCATAACGCATATTCCGAAGGACTCTTGTGCCTAATTTATCTGTACCTGACTAATTACGAAAAGTGTGGAAGCAAGTTTTCACTTTGGTGAGCAACTAAAGAAAGCTGTGGGGAAGGCCAGGTATACAAACAACAGCCAGGAATAATAATAATAATTATTATTATTATAATAATAATAATAATAATAATACAGTACATACATACATTTATGCATACATTTCTATACACAATACACACATAATACAGTTATGTTTACTTACATACATACATATATAGATAAATACACACATAAAAAAATAAAATCAACTATCCTGTCTTCACTGGGCTGTGCTCACTGACATTTTTGGTGTATCTTTTATCTTGTATATCACTAATTCAACCTGCCTGCAGTGTTCAAATAATGATGATAAAATAGACTTTGATAGAAATAGTTAAGGGCTCCTGATACATAGTATGCATATATCAAATCAAACTTGGATTAGACAACTGGTACCTTTTTTGTGAAGTGTTACCATAAAATGCTTTTCTAGCATACAGCAAATGCATCAAATGCTGATTTATCAGTCAAACTAGATCATTTTAACAAGTATGTGCAGTGTTTTGTCCTTTTTTGATTGTTCATGACATGAAGAACACAATGAGAAAGAAAACCTAATCAGAAATTGTTACTGCGTTTCTGCACAGTCAAATGCTCCATAGAAGAATAACAGTAACAATAATACTAAATAATAGTACTAAAACTTTGCCATTGAACAATAATATTAATACTGAGTGAGAGAATCACACACACACAATGTGTTGGTTAGAAGTTACTGCGTATTGTTTTAAGGGAAGATTGCTCAGGAACTATTTTTGTTATACTGAAACTGAAAGTACTGCTGCATTAGTGCTGAATACATTTAGAAAAAGATATAAAAATGAAGGTAATATGTTAACTCTTAATAATTTAAAATGCTAATACAAGATCATTCCAATGTATGTACAGAGTCTGATATGGACACACAATTCAGAGTCACAATTAGAATCAGTAAACTTCACTGATCTTGGAGGAAATATTACTACTACTAATAATAACTCACTACTTAAAATTGCATTATTAAAAAAATGCATATGTGAACCTTTGGCTTTGGAGCTAACTGATCATCTTAACCAATTATTATTGTCCTACAAAAAACAATAATGAAATATCAGGCCCTGATATTTACATGACTGACCATCAAAGAGCTAAAGTATTTGGCAGTTACATTAAAAAGTCCAGCACATGCTACAATCACTATTTGTTTAAACATGTGTACTGTTAAGGACAATACAATCTTATTTTTCACGGCCAAGTCTTGACACTAAGATGTATTGTTGATATGTTGAAAATATGACAAAGGAATGTAGAAAACTGTGTTAGAAGACTTTGTGAGAAAATGGCAGTTGGTAGACCAAGATGGAGAGACTGAAAGGAATAGAGAGTTTTGCAGAGTAGAAACATTTCAGAAATACTAATATTTTTGTACCAGTTTTAAGCACCAGCACACTATGATTTCCCAGTAGAGCTCATGTTTGGAATTGACTTGACCTGTGACTTCATCCAGAACGATACCAGGCTCCCGCAGCAGTGTGCTGGAGATGCAGTGGGCTGGCAGTAACGGAGAGGAAGGGGGGCACGAGCTCCACAGTGTCTAGGGTGAGCCGTCTCCCCTGGCGACGGCACCATCTCTGCATTAGCCCCATGCTGGGAGCTGTAGTGATGACACCAGCAGCCTATTATTAATGAAGTGGGAGAGAGAGAGAGACAGAGGGCGAGAGAGAGTGAGAGAATGTGCTGGATCTCCCACTGAATATTTTAAAAGCTCTGTCAGTGGAAAAGCAGCATATTCTCCCAGCACCGCGCAACAGCCTCCAGGGAAGGAGTCATGCAGTGCGAGCTTGGGGGAAGCTTCCCCTCAAGCACATGCATTTGACTCCGGGTGAGGGATTGTGGAGGATTTACACATGAATTAGAATTGTATAGTCATGCATTATTGAGGACAATTGCCTTGTCCATAAAACAAAAATCACTTTTCGGATTACTACTTTGTTGTTGTTGTTTTTATCTACTTCGCAACACGTGTGGATCAATTTGATTTTCATCTCTTCCCTTTGGCACCAAGAGAAAGTCAAAACATGTGCTTTCTTTTAGCCCATCTGCTATGGTGCTTAGCATCAACAATGTATGCTGGAGGCTAATGCCCAACTGCCAGTGAAGAGACTGAAGGTGAAAATAGGTTGGTTAGTACAACAAGACAATGATTCAAAATCAATACACCAAAATCAACTGCTGCATCAGCTGAAAGATTAAGGTTTTGAAATATGAAATGTATGCACATGCTACATTTTATGTTTTATTTTTTTTATTTTTTCAGCGAATTAATAATTGCATTGAAACTGGCATAAATATGTCATGGATAGTTTGTTTCTATGCACACCATGACACAGCATCATGTAAATGGCCACACAGACTCACAGTTGGATAATCACATCAGGTGGAAACTAAATGCATGAATAAAAATGCAGCAGGTAGGTAGGGGTCGCATTTTGATGGACGAAAGACATGTGCTCAGTCTGGCATGGCCTTTTGGGACTGTATCTGTTCAAATGCACAGTATAGAATAATTATCCTTTACAAATGGACCATATATATTTTTTTCTTCTTCTGTGAATTCATGGATGATTCTGTAAAAAACATCACACAGGTCAGAGAGTCCATCAAAAATGACTTGGAATGGACTTTTGAAATATTTAATTTGAACAAGGTTGCCTAATGAACATCCAGGTAGTTAATTAGGTCACCACCTGTTTGCTTTTATCACTGCAATATAGGCTGCACTAATATATTTCTAAATAAAATGTACCTAAACCTTATGCTTAATCATGGGGATAACATGTTGTAAACATGACGAAATGTATGAAGAAAACTATAAATGAAGGAAAAAGTGGTTCATTAAAAAGTGATTTTATATTAATAGAAAACATTAAATGAGAAATATGGCACCATCAAAAGGACCTCTGAGTACCCCTGTGCTGGAGCAAGATGAGCTAATCTCTCTTAAATATATGATCATTTCACCTTTTACAACAAATATATCCGCACATCATTCAATGAAATGCCAATGAACACTTATAACTTTATTAAGAATTAACTTTATTGGTTGGTTAAGGTCATTGTTAATACAATTCAATATAATGTTTTTTCTTCTTCTGTCTAGTGCATTACACCACAGTTACATCCATCATTTAATTGAAATTCATTTACTGACAACAATGTCTTGCTGTCAAATGGGCAAAACTGCTGATTTGAAAGAGACTCACAAAGTATAAAGGCCTGCATTCGCTGGGACAATACCAATGATTACCAAGGGTTGACATCATTATTTTGTTCTAGTACTCTAATAAGCACCTACATAAATGAAGTGATACTCACTAAAATGAAATATCCGCTTTTTTGTTGTTGTTGCTTTTTTCATGGAAACATATAATTGTTTTATATATTTTAGTGCTACATTAAGAAAAATTTAATTTATTAATTTTGTAACATAAATATTAGCCAAAATTTCTTGTAAAACTGTACTGGGTGGCGGGAGGTTTGAAAGTAGCCTATCCGAGAGCGTGATTCATTTCTCCATGCTGCTGATTGGCTTCTGGCAGACGCAGTCCAGCATTCCTGCATCAGAACAGAATGTAGACCTTGTGTTTAACTTTACTGAGTTTAAAATAAAATGAATGTGTTTTGGGGTTTAGACTTTAGACTACAAAGATTTCTAGGCATTTTTATTACCACACCACAAATCTGTGATTCTTCACAATTCACCGGTGCTCTTGAAACGTAACCCCCGCAACTTTTTTTTACACTCTTTCTAGCATCATGTTAATCAAGCACTGAATGCGACACACTTTTAATTATTTTAAAACATAATGAGTTCCAGAATGAAGGTACTCAGGTTTGGTATGCTTTTGTGTCACGCGGACTGAAAACTGCCGCACTGTTGATCCTGCACATGCGTACTCATGTACCACTTATGTCAACCCCTGATAATTACACTAATACCAATATACCATACCCCTTTTTGAAAAACCATACTTCAAAAAAAGAAAATTTCTATCATTCAGCGTAACAGATATATTTATTTAAAAATTAATAATATGCTTCTACTGACCTGTACTTATTCAAAGATTGTGTTGTAAGTAAATGAATTCAAATTAAAATGGGTAAAACTAGTGATTGGACGGAGACATAATAAGTATAAAAATATAATAATGTAATTATTTTATATACTATTATTGATATAATAATATAAATTAGCAATTCAATGGTTTGGGGGACTGCATTGTAATCCTTGAATAGAGTCTCATAATATGTATGTAATGTAATATGTAATGTAATCTAATTATTGTTGCCTCAAAGATTTTTTATGTATAAGCTCATGTCACACTGAAAGACATATCATGCTTAATATATATGGAGGATTAACTTATTAAAAATCAAAATTGACTATGCAGAGCCATTCTTGGCTGGGTATTTTAGGTGGCGGACCACTCATTTGAAAATTCCAGCAGTGCTGAGTCACTGCTGAGTGAGAATAATCCACCTAGCTAAAGGATATCTGGCCAAGAGTAGTGCTATGGTCAGACCTGTTAAAAAGAGAATGGGGTAGAGGGAGGCAGACAAACACAACTAGATGCATTTCCGCAAGTAACGCCACATGCCAAATGCAAAGCGGGATTGCATGGTTGCTATTAAACCAGTGTGTGGAGACACTCAAACTTTGTCTTTCTATTCAAAAAGGTTTGTGTTAAAAAAAAAATATTCTTCAGGGGCGTGCTACAGCTGCACCACCCAGGGGGTATGAATTTGCCAAACCATTTAAGATAAGAATAATTATGCGCAGTCGTATTCAAAGGCTGATTATATTTTTTTATTAAACCACAACCAACACTAGCACCAGTACTTTTTTGGAGCTGACATGAGCATTAGTTTCTTGAAGTATGTTTATGAGTTGCGTGTGTTTTGCTACGCGTTTGTGCTTTGTCCCTCTCCAGCCTCCTAACCTGCGACGTCACTGACTCTCTCTCCGTCACACATTCTTAAGGCGACTCGGCCATCTGCTATCTCTCCCCTTATATTACAGAAAGGACCCACAAAATAGATTTTTTAAACGATCAATACCTGCCCACTGCTGAACCGAGCAATAATCTGAGTACAAGTACAAAAACACCGGATATTAACAGATGTTTTGACATTGGAATTTTGCTGACGCAGTCACACTAACTATACATCCATATAGTGGACCGATGAGGTACATAGGTGTCATAAGCCAGTGAGTAGAAGATATGCACTTGAACTAGAGTAAATTACAAGATTGCAAAGCATAAATGTTGCAAAATTCAAATAGTTTAGAATGGGAAGTCACTGACCAGGGCTTCAGCAAGATTAGTTAAAGCAGCAGTCGCCAACCATTTCTTACATGCTCTGGCAGCAGCCACTGCAGGAGGGCACAGCAAGATGTTTTTAAAACCTTGCTCTGGGAAGAAAGATGCTGGACCCGTAAAATCAATCCCACCTGACAACAGGAGAGGAAGTGGGAGTCCAGCGATGCCATGCTTTGATTACTCTCCGGAGTGGAGCGTGCTCTTTCTGAGCGCTGATCGATAACGATCTATAAAAAATGAGCAGTCAAATGCACTTACACACTGCGTCACCCAGAACAAATACCACAGCACAAAGCCAGAAAGGTGCTCCTAAAAGTTAAGGGATTAAAGAAACACAGACTGACATGGTGATTTTTTTAAGGGTAAAATTAAATCAGTGGATAATATCTCAGTTCTACAGCTTTCAGGTTAGAGAGAGTGCAACATCAAAGTCTAATAAAATGTAGCACTTCTTTCTAACCATGCAAATAAAATAAAATGAAACGTGTGTTATTTTTCATTCTACATATTCCTTGTTGTTATTTTAATATTTGTATGTTACACTAAATGTCCAAAAGTATCCGGACACTTTTTTCTAATTTGTGAATTTAACTATTTTGAGGTGCCACCTTGCTGGGAGAAAGTTATAGAAGAAACAGGGAATATGTGCGGAGCTTAAGATTGTCTCCATGGACACAGTATAGTTTAAATTTATGTGTGCCTGCCGAGAGCTACTTTGACAAAAATGTAGGGATTTTGAGGTTTGAAGAATGTCATCACTGTCTCCACATACAGTGCCTTTGTGAAACGGACAGAAACCAGTTTATGTTTAACAAGATATCCCGAAAGGGAAAGTTCTTCTTGGAAAAGTTCACTTTATTTCACTGGCGCTTCCCTTGTTCTAGGCTGGTCTGTCTTCTATCAATACTATCAAAGCTTTGAAAGTATTACATCACCCCAAAGGAAAAAAACTGAACAATTCCTATCCATGTAGTAATATATTAGATATGGTAAATCTGAAATGTAACAAAGGTCAATTAACATAATGAATAAAAATAACTTACATTATCAGTTAAATATTTTACATTCAGTTATAAATCATCAACAATATTACAGGAGGTCCTCGACTTACAACAGCATCGAAATACAACATTTTGAGTTTATGATGCTCACTCCCACTCCCACTCGGCTTACACCATTAGCCTTGTACTTATGGACTACTGGGGTGAACTAGTTTGGTTGCACGCGGTGGAAGAATATGCAGTAATGCATGAGGGAGTTTTCCTTTTTCTGTGGCTTAGTTGTGTTTTTATGATTTTACAATTGTGCTGTGTTTCAACTAACACTAAAAGTTTGGGTTACATCACTGTTGAAGGAGTGGTTTTGTGGCATCACTCAGGGACCCCCTGTATACTATAAAAGTAAATCATTATATATTATATTGTTTAATTAGAAAAAGAGTAATAGGTATTAACTGATTCATTACTCATGGCCTGCCATTCGAATTCAAAGTAACAGTGTTTTTTTTTAGTTTTGAATATGTAATAGGATTAGAATAAGTATAATATTAGAAATGATCAGTTTAATAATTATGACCCAATTGTCTGTTAGAACATTTCTAGGTCTCTTCCTCCAAGTCTCCTGCAGAACAGATGAGGCCTGTGCAGAAAATGACACATATGCATGGAGGTGAACGTCAAACCCTGCCGCTGCCCCCTGGCCCCAGAGGACGAGGTTAAACAGCCGAAGACACATCCGCAGCCCAGGACCCGTCATGAATAAGTCACTGAGACACACTGTTAGAGAGCAGTGTGGTGAGCCCAGTAGAGTGTGACGGGAGGGACCTTCTCCAATAAAGTGACCTCTGAACCAACGAAGGACCCTCTCTCCAATAGCTGTTGTCTGCTCAAGTTGAAAGATGTGGAGGAAAAAAAGTATTTTAATGGCTGCGAAGTTTGGGTGGGGCAGTCAGAGTGGTGGGCACCGGTTCAGACAGCTATCTGGAGAGAAAATCTATTAAAGCAGTGGAATAAAGCCCAGAAGAGACAAATAGCCCAGCGCCCATTCGGTACTGAAGGAGATAGATATGGAAGTGACAAGAGATAGAGGACATGAGACAAAGCGACAGAGAGAAGTTGCGGTATTGAACGTGTTTGCGGAGGCGTATTGTGGCTGTCGCTCAACTGTCTACTGTGTGTGCTGAGCGCTGGCAGTCTTGTAGAGCTTGATTAAGAGCAGAGATGGGAGAACTGAGTGTGCTGTGTTTGTGTGTGTGTGGGCGAGCGGCAAGGAAAGGATAGACACACACACACACACACATATATATAGACACAAACACACACTGTGTTGCAGTGTTGTACATATCTCTTGTGTGTCACCGCATGGCACCACCGTGTCTGCTCAACAGTGAGGTGTGAGATACAGATGTAATTAGGGGCCCAAGCACTGAAGGTTGTACCTTGAGTGTGAACTCCACAGAAAGTGAAGAGAGCCAAAGCCCAAACTACTTTCCTCACACAGTGCAGTATGCCGGCTAATTTACCAGAGAAAACCCATTTACCAGAATAATTAATGTCGCTTTGACTGACCCACTGACCTAAAGGGAATAGAGGGTTCCGATAGGTTCCCTTGGGACTCTTCTGCCTCCTCTTAATCACACTGCAAATGACTTTGTTATTCATCTGTGAATGACACTGGAGTTCATTTTAATTCAGACGGTTTTTTTTGGCTTCCACATTATGTAAAATGAATATAGGGAGTATATTTGAAGTCAAGTTAAACATTTAAGTATTAAGGGTTTTGATTTTGTTGTTAGTGCAGTAATACACACACACTGTTCTGCATACACACACACACACACACACACACACACACACACACGCTGAGAATGGGAGGGGAGAGAGAGAGAGAAAGCAGGAGAGAAAGTCATGCTGACCCAGCCAGATGTGCTGGGAAGATGCTTTGCATCTGGTTAGAAGCTCAACCAACCAATCGCAATCCATCACACAGCATCCCTTGGCATTTGTGCTTTTAATGAAAGGCAATCAGTTAGAAAGAGTGGGGGAAACATAGCAAGCAACAGCATCCCCTGATAAGTAACAGGGAAGGAAGTACAGAGTTTAATTTGTTTCATCTGAAACACATAGGAGTATTTGTGACAGATGTTGCAAAACTTTTCTCTGTCACTCTATAATTAAACTGAAGCTAGGTTTAAGTCTTAAATACATCACTGTTTTTGCTAACAGTATAAGCTTCCCTGTGCAGTGCTGTGCAAAAGCCTTGGGCCTCTGGAATAATGACTCTATGACAGCAGCTGTGAGACTAAAATTTAGTCTGGATGGATGGAATTTAACATACTGTTGTGATGAATGAAGGTGAATTTAAAAAGCTGAAATGAGCAAAAAAGCTTGCAATGTGCGCAAAGCCTAAGACTTTTGCACGGTAATGTATATCCAACTCTAGTTGCAAGCCATGAATACTACCGAACTAGGCCATAAATATTAAAACACAGTTTAAAATGAACAAAAGATAAATGTCTATTATCATATTATTTTCTGGAATTCTAGTTGTACGCATACTGACATGTTAAACACCTTGTTGTGTAATTTCTTACCAGTTTTAAACTACTATCATTATTTGTATCATTACATTATCTTGCTATGAGGTGCAACATTATTTTCCTATGATGTGCAGTAATGTGCAATGTTCTAATCAGGTGCTCAAACATTATCTTTACGTGCAAAATTGCATCATTATGTTTTACAATGTGAATATCACTACTTATGTCAATATTACTTGTGTACTACTGATCTGTACTACATGCAACAATGTACTCCTAACCAACACTTGTGTCATTAATTCACTTAACTGTAAACTACTTGTCTATAGTATTTATATGCAGCATTTGTTTTCTAACATATTTTTATTGGATATGTCTAGACTTTATATTGTTCTTGTTTCTGTGTGTCTTTGCAGTTACAACATAACTGCAACTCCTGGAGGGCCGGATCCAGCACATTTTGGTGATTTCCCTGCTTCAGCTTGCCAGTTAATTGCCAGGTTTAGTGAATGTGTTTGAGTAGGAGAACCCCCAAACTGTGCAGGACACCGGCCCTCCAATACCGACCAATACCGACACCCCTGGCATAAGCAATTTCTTCCAGGAATAAGATTTCTGATTTCTGATTCTGAATGCGATTAACATATACACCTATCACACATAACATTAAAATCACATACCTAATACAAACAGCTCTGACTTGTCAGTACATGGACTCCACAAGGCACCCTATGTTGTGCTGTGATATCTGGCACCAAGCAGCAGAATCTGCAGGTTGCAAGGTGGGGCCTCCAAAAATAAAATTAGTTTTTGTAGCGCAGTATACAGAGGCTAGATCTGACTGAGATCTGGAAAACCAAGTCATTGATTAGGTTGCTAATTATATTCACAGTCTGTGATTTGGGTGTGAATCCATAATGCACCCCTACTCCTTGTATAGTGTGCTCTGTTGGTTTTTCAAATTTTTGTCTTTTTCACTTAAATAGTGCACAGTTTGTCCATTTTGGAATTGTACTCACATACCTGAATCTCAAAAGGGTGCTTGTTAAACATATTTTACACTATTTTTATGCAGGAACCAGTATTTTTATCGTACTATTTAAGACCATTCTGAAACACACCAGAGGACTTTAATAAGGCCTAGAGTGAAAAACACGATTGGTTGATTCCACTGTCAGTTACTATTACATTGATGGATAATCTGAAATATCTAGCCAGATTAGAGACTTTCCCAGTAGGCTTTTCAAGAATTTCACCAAAACTCAGCAAATAACTAAATAAATAAAAACCTAAGTATAAACACGATTCTTTTAAATCAGAAGAAAATAAAATTAACAGGAAGGCATTTTAGCCCTCTAGGAACCATTAGGCCAGGATTGAGCTTGATTTAAGTCTTTCCACATCACTAAAGTATTTTGCATCAACAAGTTTGTCTTTCAGTTTCCTTACTTTAGCAATACTGCAGTCAAAAAAAGAGCAAAAACAGAAAGTTTATTAGGGGAGTACCAATATGAAAATTCTGCATCAATGCCAAACTCCACTATTATTCAAGTACTGTACAGGTCAATTTAGTTATACAACTGTATGCAAATGTTGTCAAATTGCATGCTTTGTTGAATTTCTAAGTGAAAATGAGTGAACATATGGGGAACGTTTTTAAAGTGCCATGTCTGGTTATTTGTCTAGTTATTGGAAAAACATGTTTGTTAATGATAAATGATAAAAAATGAAAAGTGCTATAGTGCTTGCATGGGCCACATGTGTATTGTCTTATTTTTCTAGATTTATTCAGCACATAAGCAGTAACTGCCCAGTATAATGTGGTGAAGTGTGTTCTCTGTAGATGATGTACTTCTTATCATTTTCTGCTGATACTGAAATTTAAATATATTTTAACATTTAGTTTGTCGCTTATTTAAAAAAAAAGGGAAATTAGGTCATGAGGTTGGCTATCCACCTAAAGACCATTTACATATGTGCGTGTGTTTGTGTATCCATGTGTAGAAATAGAGCAAGAGGATTCATCACTGCTTTGTTCACGAAATGAAGGTTAAATCTCCTCTCCCCCCCAGCGCCCCTCACGCTCTCTCTCCTCTAACAGGAAACACCCTTCGGCCCTAAAAGAAAGCGTCACAGGAAGTGGGCCAAGCATGCAGAGAGATGGCAAACAAGGCTTCTAGCGCAAACACAAAGTCGCCTTAATGGCATCTCTTGAAAAGGCAGAGAAAAAGGCAGCAGTGAGAAGCCAGTGTCCGCTGCCTGTCCTCCTACCCGGGGGCTGTAGCGAGGCAGAGGGTGAGACACAGTGCTGTTGTAAGAGAAATAGATGTAAAACACAGACAAAGTGCGGGGGGGGAGGCCTCCGGAACCCCGGGGCATCACTTTGTCCTCTATCAGGAGTGCTGACCTGTGGAGGACGAGGACACAAAGCGGGCCTGCGAATGAGCAGCGGAGGAGAAGAAAAGAGCATCCAGAGCATCTAGTCATGACTGACGGCCAGGGCGGCCAGCACTTTGTGCCGGGAAGCTCTTATGAGTCTACTGAGTGAATGACAGGCCTTCAGGGTTGTTTACAAGAACAGAAGCTTTAACTGTAGTAAACAAAGTCAACAATGTCTATCAAGAAAAAACGGAAATCATTAATATTAATATTAATATCATTCAATATCATTTATATACTGATCTCTTCTATGTGGAGTAACACAGTCCTAACCACAATTTATTTTATTACTTCACTTAACTGTAAGTTACTTAACTGTAAGTCACAAATCAGTCTAAATGTGTGATAGTGAGCACTTCTGCTTTGCTGAGATAATCCATCCCACCTCACAGGTGTGCC
>JBBPDB010000134.1:18151102-18166249 GCA_037974465.1 Brachypetersius altus
GGATGGATGGATGGATGGATGGATGGATGGATGGATGGATGGATGGATGGATGGATGGATGGATGGATGGATGGAAAATAAAACTTTGAATTTATTGTTCTGTGGCTCCCTTCAACTCCAGTTTGAGAACCTCTGACTCAAGTATTGTTTACTCCTGGCAGGCACAGAAGTGAAGGTTAAGTAGTTGTTTAAAGTAGGGGTCCTTTAACTCACAACTCACTGTCAATGTACATTCTGAGTTGAGTTGAACCAGAAACAAGGAACATCTGTGGGGGGCCTGTAGACTGGTTTGAAGACCACTGAATTTAGAGGCAGTTGGGGGCCTGGTGGTTAAGGAGTTGCCACTGTGATTTGAAGGTCATGGGTTTGAATCCCAGGTACCCTTGAATCCCAGATACCTACACACTGCTCCAATGGTGCTGCAATCTGCTTCACTTGGTGAAAGGGTTAAACACAGAGAAAGAATTGCACACGGTGCACCATGCTGTGGTGTGTTCACGTGTGACTATGAGGGGCCAAAAGGACGAGAAAAGTTGAAAAAGAGAGAGTCTTCCAATACAAATGTGGCAAGGTTAATAATGAGACTGTATTTTGAGAGTGCTGCCACTGATCATGCACTACTGTGCAGTCCTGCGTAGCGACACGGTCAGTGAAGGCGACAGCTGATAATTGTATGTCATTTGAGTTGAGCTGTATGAGTGTGTGTGTGTGTGTGTGTGTGTGTGTGTCTGCCTGCCTCAGTGTCATGGCTGGGGACATACGCCTCTGCTTTTTGTATCAGCCCATCTCCGATTTCACTTCCTGTTAGCGGCCCTGTCAGTCAAGCCGGCAACCTGTCACTCATCAAGGTGCTTCACATGATTGTCAACACAAGTGTGAGTGAGACCCTACACTCCTCTTGGAATGTGTGTGCATGTGTATGAATGTGTGTATAGGCTGGCGGGGGGGTGGGGGGTCTGATCTGTCACACACTCCTCTCCCATGATTGGCCATGACAGATCCGCTCAGTGAACACACACCAGTGAGCATGCTCCTCATACACACACACACACACACACACACACACAGAGCACGTGTCTGGGGATAAGTGTGTTCAGATTTGTCCATGGACACACAGAGTTAGGGGCACCCAGGCAAAACTTAAACACACATACATACACAAAGCAGGAGCACTACACGACCCATTCCTTAGATTCTTGAACATAGCACACAGTGTGAACAATGTGAAACTCTGCATTTAACCCATTCACCAAGCGAAACAGAAGGCAACTAGGAACACAGCACCCAGGGAGCAGTGTGTAGGGACGGTATCTTGCTCAAGGGTACTTCAGTGGTGCCACTAGCAGTCATGGGATTCAAACCCACAACCTTCCGATCACTGGGGCAACTCCCAAAACACCAGGCCGCCATCTGTCCCCCAAAAATCTTTATTTAGGTTTAGCCCTCTTGTTTGATTTTATAAAATGCATAGATTATCAAATATGTGTCTTCCTCAGCCTGTTGCAAACCTAAAAACACATTTTTAGACAAACGCAAGTAAAATTTAGATCCGGCTCATAAAATGAAAGCCTTCGATGTTTTCCTTTTTTACAGTAAATACACTGTTGATGTAAGAATAAGTGATGAACAAAAATACATTTAGGAGAATATACGAGAAATTAAGAGGTATAATGAAGGTAAAGCTGTGTATGAATTTAATATACACTCTCAAAACTAGTTTATTTAAATGGCTACCAAAATCATAGTAATGAGCCTTTGCATGATGTGTTTTCAGACCAATATCTCATTAGAAATGTTGTTTTGGTTATTTTTTTACCAAGGTTGGTTATTAAAAGTGTAGTTGTGTTGTGATAGTGCAGCTTGCCGTGCTGTGTGCTCTACAGCGGCCCTGTGGTAAATGTCACTGTGGCCTTGGGAGGTGGATTTTTTAGGTGCTTGACAAGATTCAGAGGGACAGTCAGTGTTGAAGACCCTGAGGACCAGAGACTAGAGCCCTCAAACATGCTGTTTACTCCCAAACATACACTCAACAATTAGCTCCTGACCTTAATACTGTAGACAGACCTAACCACCCACTGTCAGCACTCATCCAACAACTGACCTGAATTGGGTGATACCTAGCGACAATACTGGGAACAATGGGAAGCACTGGATTCCACTCAAGAAGCCAAAGCAGGAACATTTCTATGTATTTGTTAGGGGTGTAATGGTTTGGTTTGGGCCCTAGTTTACATCAAGATTTAGTTTGGAAAAATATATTTGTAGTGAGATCATTACTATTCATAAAGTTGTGCTGTTACTGTAACAAACCTCTCTATTGCTTAAAAAGTCCAGCTGTCTGTTCTAATTGAAACACCTTACCCATCTCTTCACAATGTTTAGCCTTTGTTTCTTTATTCTTCTTGTAAACCGTGTGTACTGAAATGTGTTTGGAAGTTTATGATCTGAGCCCATTAAACTGTGACCCAGTAGCTTAGAGCACATTTAACCTTGTTTAACCAGGTACATCGTGCCTAGCTCTGTGTATTTGTAACCTGCATGCACACGGAGCAGCACCTTCTGTCATTGAGGCAAAAAATAAAGCTCTGGTTCACATCACATGTGCTCTGAACCATCCCTCAGACTGCAGACTTCAGTTACAGTTTAAAACTGTCACTGATATTTCATCTTAAAAAGCTAGTTATTACAGCAGTGTTGCTATAGGAATACATACAACCAGAAAAAAATAAGAGACCACAGCAATTTTCTTTTTAAATCAGCTTCTCTATGAGTATGACAACCACTCCATGCCAGTGTCTGCTAAATTCCTACACGAACACCTCATTCTGCTTTATGAGGTACTGATTAGTCATCACGCAAATCAAATCTTATTTAATGAGGAAAAGTACAAAAAACACTGCTGTAATCAAAATTCTCCTCTTGCAATGAGACCACTTGGTTGGTTGGCAAAACACTAGAAGTCTGTCAAAGCTAATTATTGTCATTTTGTGAACAAGAGATTTGTTTTCTTTGAATTACTCAAGTTATGTAAACACGCCATCATTTCTCTTATTTCGATGTCATTTCATTTAAATCAACAATATATTTCTTTGGAAATTAGGAGAAATATTTTCAGTAGTTCTTAAAAACTAAGGCAAAGCTGTTCATTTCAATAAGAATAAAAGATAAAACCTGAGAAACTGAACATTTTTACATTCTTATATTTTTCTGGAGGTGTATAATTCATAATTCAAAAATGCATAAAAATCACAACGGTGATTAAATGCACACGTAGCGTCGGCTTGAATTTGACTATAAGGAAAGATTTTCCATTTGAAAATCATTTGTATATCTATATAATTGGACAAAACACATGTAATGAATGCATTCTGATGACAATCATTTAATATTTATATAAGAACAGAAGGTTTATTAAAATGATTTCTATAGAGCAATGTTTGTAACAAGTAACAGTTTATAGAATTTAATAATATTACACTGTAGATTGTAGATCATGTGTGCACTTCTTCCATTTTGTATGTTAAAGACAAAGACATTTGACAAAGAAGACGTATTCAAGTTTGACTAGCATAAAGCCTTTGCTACTTAACAATAATTTGTAGAATTCATTAAAATCGCAGATTTCATGTTTTACATATCATTTCTTGGCTTGCTTAAGCTGTGAGTCAGATTAATAAGAATGAGTAATAGTGAAGTTAAATTTACAACATATCTTCACTACTTCACTATCTCTGGTAACAACTGCAACGTCTAAAATTAAGAAGTGAAATGTTTCAGGCCTAATTTGTTTCACAGCATAATAAATCAAGATACACCTTTAAAGTCGCTGCAGTGACAGTAAGATGTGGACAGGTTTGGGGCTTCCATTTCCCATATTATCAAATCAATGAAAGCACAAGTGTTACCTTAGCAGAGATCACTACTCCTACTCAAAAAATTCTTTACAGTCATACCATCAAATTTCCCAGTCCATAAGGTACTCATTCAGCGTCTAAAGGTTTCTCATTTAAAACCAAGTGCCTTCTCTACACTGCTCATGCCTGCTAGGACACCGAAATGAAATGCAAATCTATGCGGATATCAGAAGTTTTTTTCTCTCTCAGCAGAGAAATTTAATGGACCATCTCTGGAAGAATGTCTGGAAAGAAAGGTTTTATTTCTCATTTTTATGGTTGATATGTGTGCACTCTTGACCCGCTGAATGAAGGTGGACTGCTTAAAATGAGCCCTTTGGAAGCCAGCATAGGGTACACTTTGTCTGACAAAGCCAAGAACACACCAGATTTTTTTGCTATGCAGTGACTCTTTGTGAAACACAAACGTCTAAAAAATCAATAGTCATTTAAGAATATTAGCTGTCAGAAATAACTGGGTTGTTGTGTCCAATAGGCCACTATTTCTGTTTATCATCAATTGCACCCCACACATTTTTGGCTCTACTGTTGTAGTCAAGGCCACTGACTAAATAAACCCAGATATGGGTTCCCTGGTCTGCGTCTTTATCCCTGTTGTGTCTTTGTTTGTCACTAGGTCTACAGCTGCATCATTCCTATCATTTCTTCGGTTGCTACATACTGGTTGTCAATAATGTGACTGTGTTAGTAATTACACCATTGTTCTTCATAAGTTTTATTATTATTTTTTTTATTATAGGTGAATAGGTGTTGGGTCTCCACCAATGTCAAAACATCCAGTAATATCTCCTGTAGTGCACGTGTGTATACATTTTTGATCAGTTGATCAGGGGCCAAGTATTGATTGTTTAAAACGTCCCCTCTGTAATATACAGGGAGAGAGAAGACGGTCGAGTCCCCTTAATAATGTGTGTCGGAGAAAGAGCCTGTAGCATGTCAGATAAGGAGGCCGGAAAGGACAAAAAGTGAAAAAACACAAAAGCAAAAAAACAAAAAGATAAAAAAAACAACAGACTCAAAAACAGATTTCAAGACACTAAAGCTCAGGTCAGCTATAAAAGATAAAAGGCGTGTGTTACTGTTAGGTGTAGTTTAAATAAAAATGATCAATACGTGTGCTTTCAACTGTTATTAATCCTAAACGTCTTGATAATAGCAGGCAAGTTCACATCCCCATTCTCGCATCCACACTTTTTAAACCACATTTTATCACAGGAATGCATGTAGTTATGGCCACTTTACCTTGTAAGGACATCAGTAAAGTATAACTTAATTTCTATCTACATGTTCCCGTACAGTAACAATAGTTAACTCGTTTCACAATGGCACATTTCTCCTTGTTATTATTGTTAGCTCAGGCTTAGATGCTCAGGGTATAATTAAGCATGATGTTTAAGAGTTTATCTGTGTGTATAAATGCAAATACAGCAATGTAGTAATCAATGTACCTTTACATTCGTAAAAAGATGTGGAAGGATTCGTGGAAGGATGGAAGATTTTTCCTCTTTCAGATGTTGTTACAGTGACTTATACAATAACTTTTCCCAGACCACTATTTCCAGGGTCTTCAGTGCTTCAGTGACATATCAGACTTTAAATAACAGAATATATGGATTTCAAGTCTGATATGTCACTGGCCAAAAGTAATGGGACACTTGACCCTACACCAACAGAGACTTTGATGACATTTCATTCAAATACATACATGGAATTCCCCTTTTGCATCTATAACAGCTTCCACTTTTTTTTTCTTACAAGGCTTTCCACAAGATTTTGGAGTTTCTGTGGGGAATCCGTGCCCATTCATTCTGTAAAGTGTTTAAGAGGGGGACGAGAAGGCCTAACTCACAAACTCTGTTCCAGTTCATCCTAAAGGTGTTGGATGAGGTTGAGGTCAGGTCTCTGTGTGGGCGTGGCAAGTTCTTCCACACTGAACACCATGTCTTTATGGAGCTTGCTTTGAATATTGGGGCACAAACATGCTGGAATAGAAAAGGTTCCTCTCCAAACTGTGTCCACAAATTTGGAAGAATGGCGTTGACCAAAATGTCTTGACCAAATGCATTGAAACTGTTCTTCACTGGAAGTAAGGGGTAAGAAACCACCTGAATTCCATCATTAAAGGTCCCAATACCTTTGTCCATATAGTGTATCATTAGCACTTCTGGATAAGAGGTCTTGGTTTGATCTGACCTGGAAATGGCCATCCGCTCCATCGACAGCATCCGGTCACAACAGATAACTGAATGCAGACCGCATCAGCGGAGACGGGGACAGGGAGTGAGTGGGGCTTTGGGCATCCTGTTGTTGTAGCAGTCAGTTTCCATCTACTAGGAGCAATGGGATTACCATCAATACAAATTAAAAACAAATAAGAGGTGTGCACGGAAGCAACGGCAGGAAATCAGGATCCATTATGCTTTGATTTCTGGCGCGATGACCCAGAGCTGCTCGGGTCAGGAAGGCAGTGAGCGTGAATTCTAGCAGCCTCATTTCCAACCTGCTGGCCAGTCAATAACCTATTTAATTTAATGTCACAGCCAATGTGGGCCAGGGAGTATTGACAAGGCCCTGAATGCACCTTGGAAGAAGTGGGGGAGAGAACGGCATCCCCAGCTGCAAGGACCAGATAAACAGTAAGTGAAAAATTCAATCTCTCCCACCATGAAAACGTCAGCCTCCTTATAAATTATTAAACTGTGCGCCCTCCTGTAAAAGTGCATTGAGAACTTTAACTTCGGGGAGCAACGCCAATGATTTGAAGGGGCCAGAGAAGAGCAACAATTCCCATCTGCGAATGCTCCATGGCCGGCTTGGTCTTTCAGACCCACAGACAGAGAAACAAAATGAAGTTCAGACATTCAAAACAGCCATGCTTTCACACGCAATGTTTTCTTTCCAGTTGAGTCACCTTAAAAGATTTGTTCTGCCCAGTAAGCCAGGCACAATAATGAGTTCCTGATATGTAGGCTCAAAGTTATGATGTTCATTTTGCCAAACTGTTTAAACATGACTAACCCATATTTAATTTAATAAGTTATTTTTGCCAGTTTATTGGTTTAAATGTCAAAAATTTATAAAAAATGACTAACATATTAATGATGTCTCTGCATGCTTGAGAGAGCAAAAACAAGACAAGCACAAATAATTAGTGCTGAAGAGCCACATAAGTGCCAAATATTGCTGTAACCTGAGGCATCTGCTTGTCACCTACTGGCCTATCATAAATCAAACTGCAGTGTGGTGCAGTGTGGTGGCCAAATGCTATACTGGGTCGCACATGCCTGTTACAAAAATGATTGAATATTCATTGTTTTAGCTATTTTAAACAATCTAAAATTCTTTTTAAAAATCATATATCTTTTATCTTTACACACTTCTTTCAAGCAGCTTCTCATAAAGCAGGACTGAAGATGATATACATATGTTGAGGCCTTGTTGCACATTGTGGTGGGCATTTCAAAAGGATATTTTTATTTTTTTTATTTACACGTAAACAGAAAGATGCGTCGATTTTACTGTAGACTCTAGCCAGGAAAGTGCCTTTTTCTGCCAAGTGTTCTCCCTGTTACACAATGACTAAGGAACCATGTTTGGAAAAGAGATTTGTGGATGTCATTCACATACTGTAAACGTTGTATGCTAGTTTAAGAGCCTTATACGGGGGTTCTTTAATGCATGTGACTTAAAATGGTCATTTATTGAAAGCTCCCAAAAGTGATCCTTCTATTACACTGCTCAAATAACCAACTCTGGCACTCTTATTACAAGACTATCATGCAAAGAACAAAATGCAATGAGCCAGGAAGTAGACTTAAGTGTTTGTCATGATTTTTATTGATGTTTGCAAACCAAATTTTAGTGGGATGTTTTATTTCAAATTTTAGTGGGATTTGAAAAGATATGTGGTCAATATGCTAGGCCAACATTACCATCAAGGAGTTTATAGGCTAACTCAAGGGTATAAAAAGCATTTATTGACGGCAGTTTTTTGATATTGAACCAGTCAATGAGTAGTTTTGTAGCTGGCTGTAGCTTAAGGAACTCTTTAGTCTGCTTGTTGCGGCAGTTCAATGAAGCTACGACGGTTCACAGACTAGTCTTTGCTCTCAATGTATTAAATGAATTGGTGATTGACTATAAGCTGCGCGACTGCATTTAGAACACTGCCCACATGAGAGTTCCTCAGAAATGACCTACCGACGAAAACTTGCATGCACGCTTCTCACATCAAACCCATGCACCCCTGCGCGACAGTGTCCACATAGGTGACATCTGAAGGTGAGCTCTGACATAAGCCTGTCCACTTTGATGCTTTCCATGCCGGTCAATAAACCGTTTAATCTTGTGGCTGTGGAGCAGTCGATAGCACTAATGTTGTGTCCAGGAGTTGTGGTGTGCCGGAGTGCTGCCCGTGCCTGATAAAGCATTCCTTTATCCACTTCCCTTTGTCTTCAATTTGGACAGGAGCAACAAAAAAAAAAAAAAAAAAAAGGAAAAAAAAGCAGAAAGCTCCCTGACCATTTTAATAATTCATCTGTGTGTTTAATGAGCTCCAGTAATCCGCAGCAGCGGGCCATGGCTGCCTTGCAGCGCTCTAAAATGAACGCGATTAGAGGATTACTCCCATGCATTTCTGCATTCGAGCACTAATTTACAAACATGACAATATCTGTCTGGGATGGCTGCCATGGCGGCTTTTTAAAGATGTGCGCCAAGCAGTTTCTTTCTTCCTTTCTTTCTCTTTTTGCTTTTTTCCCTTAATCCCACAATGGTGCACTTTTAAGATGGGGTTTGAAGGACACCTTTCAACTCCCCAGCATGGACCTCACACTCCCCAGTGGGACAGATTAAACCTCCTGCTTTGCATGCAGGCATGACTGAAAACACAATCTTCTATTTGTCTGACTTTCATCACATTTGACGATAAGTGTGTAGCTATACATGTGTCTGACAATGTGATGGGTATCATGAGTATTCCTAGAACACAGATCAACTACATGTTTCAAAAACACCTTAAACTACAACAACCAATGTTTAGGAACTTATACAGCTATATTGGTGTGGTTAGGTATCCATATATTTTGACCACATTAGCAATATCAAATGGCTTAATAAAAAATACATGCTGAAATTAGCAGCCGGTTCCTTTTTCACAGTGGATTACTTTTGACTGCTTAATTTTATTATCTTTAATTTGGAGCATTAAGTAGCTAGTAATGCATCATTTAACAGGCGGTAAATTATTGAATTAGCTTTAACCTTAAGAAACTGTGGGAATTATTCTTGAGGGAGGTGTGACAGCTTTAGAGATCAAGAAAACCCAGAGTACTTCAAAAATCATGACAGTTCAGAGATCTCTCATCCCTCACCTTCTGCCGCCCTCTCCTCTTTGACACACTCAGGGAAGCTGGACAGCAGCCGTTAATCAGAGGAGCTCCTGCCAGCACTTCATCCAAGAAAGGCACCAGCAGCAGGCTGACAAGCTCTGCCTTCCTAGCATTTATGTCAGGGAGCAAAAAGAAAGCAAGAAAGAAAGTGAAAAAAAAAGAGGGAGGGGAAGAAATAAAACATGAGAGTGTGAAAGTGCTAGGGGTTGGCACAAATACTTGATTAAATTTAATTATCCATTAAATTAAAACTATTAAAATGTAACTTCTCAGTGAATGGGCAACAAGTATTTGTCAGCATGTTTGATGATACTGCAAATTCTCCTACCAGAATCTCTTATAGTAAAACACAGGAATGTCCTTTTTACACTGATGGGAGTATTCTTACACTTTAATGCTCTCATTATTTAATATACTTGCAGTGCAAATGTGTACTTCACATAATTCCTTGTGACCTGATCTAGCAAAATGAGTTACAGTGACCCAAAATTCAAAACTGAGGTTTTGGTATTATTGAAAATATGAAAAAATAAGCTTTAAAATTATATCTTGGTCAAAGCTGTATCTTAAACGGTCAAGTTGCAGTTGTTTGAATTATGGCCTCGCAGCACCATTTTCCAACTGAAAAACCGAGAAAATCGCATTTAAAGTGTTTATCAGTTTTTGGTGATATATTTAACAATCCATAGCATCCAAAGAGATGCACCCAGTATTTTACTACAGACATTTAGGTACTTACAAAAATAGATTAAACCAGACTGAAGCTTCAATTATTTCTAAATATTTATTAAATACTTATCAAATAATTCATATTTTTGTAAGATTTGAGAGCTGCAACAGCCATTTAAGTACATTTTCACAAAAATTCCATGATGAAACTGGGAGATTCATATTGAAGACCTTTTCTTTCATATAAGACCAAAAAAGAAAATTTGATATTTTTGATGTTTTTCAATCGGTGCGTATATAAATAAATAGAACACCGACATCCGACTTGTTACAGCAGATTAGGTCACACACACACACACACACACATATATATATATTATCACCATTAACGCCGTTAACGCCAAGATTCCAATGAGATTAACGGCGTTAAAAAAATTTTATCTATGCCCACCTCTAATATATATATATATATATATATGTTGTTTTTTTTTTATGAGGTCATTATACTCTGGTCAAATAAAGCAAACATAGAACTCCTTTCAATAAGACAACACCATCCAGACAACACCATGCCCTTGGTGGGGTATGTAGATGGGAGCATGACTGAAGGGATCTACTGGAAAGCATTAGTGGAGAATGTAATCTCATCAAGAACCTTAATCTGGTGAGAAGACAACAAGTCAGCAAGTTTGCTATTGGCCAGTTAGGTCCATCTGAAAGGTTTGATTGTTCATTTTTCTTGTTTCATTGTCAATATTCATTGTTGGTAGAACACTTCACTACAAATGTAACCAACAGTGACATCCCTTGAAATGCTTATGTAGTATTTAGTGCATTGCTTAGAGATAAAGCAAGAGAGCTGTAGTTGTAAAAGCATAATGCCATAAAGTGTAATTGTGTAATTTAGGAGGGAAAAAACAGCATGTGATCATTTGGCACAATTCGACAGGTAGGTGCTTCTGACTGATGGAGAAACCACATGCTATTGTTGATTGGCTGCAGGAACATATTACTGGCCAAATGTTACATTCTTAACGTTGCATGAATAGTGTCGTGAGAATATTGTCGTGTCTCTTTGTAATGTTTCATCAGATAATGACACAGGAGGGTGATTCCCAAGGTTTGGAGGTTACAGAAATCTTCTAGAAATGACAATACAGTGGCTTACAGGTTTCATTCAAGCCTTACTGGCTCTTCTTAAGGAAAAGTAAAAGAGTACAGAGTAACCTCCTTCTTCTGCCACAGGGCAGATGAATATGCATAGCATATCCTCAAAGTTTTCCACAATTCACTGCATTCTTACTAGACTGATGATAACCAGCCAGTTCATTTAACCATCAGCACCTTCCCTGCACAAATTCAGCATTCAGGATAATGAAGCTAAATTGCCTAATTGCCGCTGACTGTTTAGCAGGCTTAGTGCTAACTAACTATCTATGAGAATTACATATATCTTCATTTGCATTCAAATCCAAGTACCTCTCATTAGACTGTCATACATTATTCAGTAATAATTAACCACAGGACAAGGTGACACCTAATTAATTTCAGGTTCTACATGTAATTGCTGATTTTTTTCCCCTGCATCTGTATTGATAACAAAATCTCTTATATCTACACTGATTAGCCATCCCATTTAGAACCACCTGCCTAATGTTGTGTAAGTTCCTTTCATGCTGCCAAAACAGCTCTGAAGGCAAGGACTTGATCTATTAAGGCGTGCTGTGGTATCTGGTACCAAGATGCTAACATAAGACCATTCCATGGGTGGGACTAGTTTGTCCAGTACATCCCACAGATACCAGTTCAACACTAACACTAACCCATTACTGAACAATGTTTACAATGGTGTATGGAACATTATACTGCTGTTAATGAATGCTCTTCCCAAGATCTGCAACAATGTTTAGGTAGGTGTTTGTTTTAGGTAGGTGCCGTCTCCTCTCCAGGTAAGCAGAACCAGCTGTCCACATGGTATGAAAAATGAATGTGACTCTTCCAACCAGGCCTCTTTCTACCATTGCTCCATGGTCCAGTTCTGATGCTTCTGTGTCCATTTTAGGTGGATTTGGTGGTGTGATGTATGATGTATAGGTGTTTTCTGACACCGTTCTGTCACAGCTAGCATTAACTTTATCAGCAATTTGTGCAAGAATGACTCTTCTTTGGGCTCAAACCAGATAATCCAGCCTTCGCTGCCCATGGGTATTAAACCCATGACTCTGTCGTGTTAAAAAATGTCCTTCCATGGACCATACTTGATAGATATTAATCACTGCATACCAGGAAGACCTACCACTTGGAAGATGATCTGACCCAGCTGTCTCAGCATCACAACTGAGACTTTCAAATTCTAATCCAACTTCAGGAACTGACAATTCACTTGCTGCCTACAATATCCCACCATTGGACAGGTTGCTACTGTAATGAGTTAATCAGTGTTATTCTACTGTGGTTTTAAATTGTTGTGGCTCAGATTATGTAGCGGTATTCTTATCAGATCTTACATAACATGAATACCTAACCTTACAAATACCTAAAAATTTGACACTGAGCACACTGCATCTGGTGACTGTGTAGAAAGTTTTTTTTCTGAAACTGAACTTTTACCTTCTTTACTTTCTAAATACTGTTCCAGTTTGGTCCGGCCTTGTTCAAACAATGTTCTGCCGAGGAGTCAGACGCCGCCGATGGATTTCTTAACCCTGTAGTGGTCTTTCTCTCAATTGTGGTTTTTGTATTTGCTTTTAATTTGTATTGATCTTTCTCCCCAGCTTCAATTTGACTCATGTCAAAGAGGTGAGAGAGCATTACAATGTACAACATTTTCTCCCCCTCTCTTATCAGGCGGGAAATGAAAAGCAAATGGCAACTTTTTGCCGGGCCGTGCAGCCGCCTGGGTGGATGGGGCTTTGAAGCACGGGGCGAAATTGAAAAGGTCGCGAGTTCAGCTCACCGGACAATGACAGGCCTCTCCTTCCTCTCTCCTGGGGAGATTAAAAGAGTCAGCAAGATAAGCGGGGGGAATCAGCCATCACCATTTTTTTTCTCTTCTTTTGCTTCTTTTTTTGTTTGGTTGCCCAATTGAATGAGGCAGAAGCGCTGGCGTTTGCCAAAAGACAGGGGAACAGTAAAAGACTGAATCACTGGCTGCCCTTGGATTGATCTTCAGCCATTGGACACTTTTGTCTCTTGTTTGGAAAGAGGGAGCTGGAGGCAGACAAAACAAATCAATAACAGAGCAATGAAAGGATCAGTAGAGGTGATTGAGCATGATATGATAACAGACTCCATGCCGCAATATAGAGACAGTCTTCTTTCCCCTCATAGGCTTCCACTCAGATTGGAACACTTTATTCCATCCCGAAGCCTTAGACTAACCCTGTTAAGATGCTGCATAATCCATTCTAAAATTTCAAGGTTGTATTTGTGTGACTTCCTATCCCACTCCTCTCAGCATTTGACTGTAAAGCCAGCTGTTAACCCCTCCTGTTGCTTCGGGTTAACACTGAGGGCAGTTATTAATCCTCCATTGTGTAATGTTGCTTCTAGGCAACACAGACATTAAAGTAGATTTTATGCTTCTACAATGTAATGTTAGGGTTGGGAAACTTTAAAAACAGCTTTTATACAACTATACATTTCTCAATATGACATAATATTCATTTTATATATGTATGAACAGAAACATTGTTAGATAAGAATTAATTCATATTCAAGATAACAATACTACTGTGGCAAATGTATTGCCATTCTCCATGCCTCCATCTGGACGATTTCTGATTTGTTTCTTTACTTTTCCCTCATTTATGTGTGTCAATAGAGGGAAAACAATGGGAAAGGATGGGATTAACATTTATACAGCTTTGTGTTTGTTTTAATGTTTTTATTTCAGAAATGACCAGTATGACATTCGACCTGTTGGGAATAAAGCATTGTAAAAAGTTCAACTCATGTCTTCTTTATGGTCAGCAAGGCAACAGACAAATCAGCATGAAAACTTTACAGAAGTGCAGGTCCAGATCCCTAATGACCAATTTGAGGATGACTAACAGAGGCTCATACATACAGGCTCATAGAGGAAAGTAATGTGTCAGAGAGATCTGGCTGACTGGCGATGGTGTCAGACATAAACAAAACACGCCTGGTGAGAAGTTCAATATGAGTGTAAGGTTAACCTTACTTGAAAAGTTCATTCAAAGTTGAAAGTCATGATCATGGTAGAAGTTCTAGACAGAGTGAAGGGAAAGTGACCATTCTGTCATACGTGAACACACCACAGCACACTAAATTCTTCCTCTGCATTTAACCCATTCACCAAGTGAAGCAGCGGGCAGCCAGGAACACAGCGCCCGGGCAGCAGTGTGTGGGGACGGTACCTTGCACAGGGGACCTCAGAGGTCCTAAATATTAGACTTCCAGTTTCCCCTGTATAATATTCACTGAAGTCTCTGGAGCATCCAGATGAGGCAGCACAAGGAGGGTGAATGACTCAATAAGGCGAGGATTTGTATATTCACAATAAACAATCCAGTTGTCTCATATAATCTTAAAAATTCTGCTTCTGTAAGAACTATGTTTGTACATAAATTGCAGGTTGCAGAATTTTAAAGAGTCTCCATCTAATGCGAATTCCTACCAATTCAAGGTTGTCGACCATTTGAGAAACTTTTAACAGTGTAGTGCTGGATCATATCTTTCCGTATTTTGCAAGTCACTGCTTAATATTACTGCAATTAGAGGTGAAATTCTCAGGAGCAATGCGCCAGCTGCTGCCTTAAACAGCTACTTCCTTATTTATAGATTTCTTCCATAACCCCCATTTAAATATTTATCGGCGTCATAAGCGTCTTGTTGCTCAGAAGCCCAAAATCATGGGAAACAAGAAACCGAAGATTACACTGAGCTGCATGCTGTTGATCTTGTCCTGAGGTTTTCAATTACTATTTTGAAAGAGGCGTGAATACATTTTCAATATATGAGAGGGTCCACCTGTGGATGTGGGCTGGCATGGCTTCAATCACAGCCCATTATTTATTAAAGAAGCTGTCCTCTGCTATTACCACATGATAGAAACCCTCATTATTGACCTTATCACTCCTATCCTGACACAAATATGCCATATTGAGCAAGGCAGACAAATCTCACACACAAAGCTCCAGAGTATATATATA
>JBBPDB010000134.1:18212350-18233339 GCA_037974465.1 Brachypetersius altus
ATTTTAGATCTTTAAGTCCATCTCATGAAAAATCGGAACAGAAACAAAGGTGTTGCGTTTATATTTTTGTTGAGTGTATATCTTTAAATACACTTTAATGGGTGGACGTTTTCTGTAATGTCCTTGTAAATATGGGTCTATTCTGACATTTGATGTGCACAAGGAAACTGAAAGAAAACCGGAATGATGATTTATTGAAGAAAGCCAAGTGAATGCTGCGCATCAGTGCAATTAATCACTTGTGGTTGAGTGAGTGTATCAGGTGGGTTGCAAAGATGTATTTGGTAAATTGTTAGATTTACAGTGAAAACGTCCTAGGTTTGATTCCTGGCCAGGGGCCCTTCTATGTGGAATTTGCATGGTTTTTCTGTGTCTGTCTGGGTTTTTGCTATTATCTCCTGTTTTCTTGCACAAAGCAAACACATGCATGTCAATTAAAGATGCTAAACTGCCTTAGGTGTGTGTGTTTGTCTGTGTGTCAGGTATTATCCACATGTGTGCCATGCCCTGCATCTTTTTCTGATTTCTCTTCTAATCTATTGAAGGATCTTGAAATGAACTAGTTCTTGGTCTGAAATGAGAAAACACACACAAATAATTATAGAACACAAAAACAAATAGGGCAACCACACCCTGCCAAATAGCAATTCCACAATAAGCTCATTTTTACTGACTGCTTTGTATCTTACTTTGTTATTTCTATCTGCCAGCATTGAAGCAGTCAGCCTGATTAGATATTTACATGAAAGGTCACTATTGCCATTTTTCATTATGTTTTATAAATATTCGTTGTTTATGACCTGATTCAAAACCATTAATAAACTAATTTTAACACATTCATAAACTGTTTGTTTATGAGGGATATCGTGTTGTGAAGTGGTACCTGGAACAGGTGCACTAGGATATGCTACAGTCAAACTTTTCTTGATGCTATGCTTTACACACAAGAATGTCCTCCACAGCCATACACGTATCGTGGTCACTGCAGAACTCAAGGGATGTGACATAGCTGACATTTGAAATTTTACCAACCTCATCCATATCACGTTGCTCCAAGTGCTGAAGTCAGCTCTCTCAGGCCCTTGACAAACATTAGAAAAGAGTAAAGAAGAAATGCGCTTTTTTTCTGCAGGTGTAAGGTAAAAAAAAAAGGATGCAGACATAACTGTTGCTTATGCTAGGGATTTTGAAAAATTACACCAAAATGTCAGGCGTTAACACACCTGGGACCCACTAACACAATGTTCACAGTTCAGTAATATATACAACCATAAATATATAAGCAAATGAATCTCAGCAGCAAGGACAAATGTGTTTCATTCTGTAGACCTATCATAATTTAACCTCTTAGATCCTAAGGACCTATATGTACACCCTGATATTCATAATTACACGCACACTAATTTCATCACTAATTTGACCAAAGATTTAATTTAGAAATCAACAAGCTGCTTATATATGCTGATGAAGAGTTGGGGCCTTAATCCACCAAACACCGGCTTATTATGAGTCACAACCCAGGTTCATATTAGTTATTAGAATAGTTTACCAGCTTTTACACAGAAATTTAATGGGAAATGATTCATGATATATTTGGTGTCTAGTTTTCCTCTGAGCCTAATGTAGCTAACAAGCAATGAAAGCTTATAGCCACTTACTAGCACTGTCAGAAATCATCAGGCACATGCCTGCTGATTTCTGACACTGCATGATATGCTGTCATCTGTCATGAATTTCTATAAATAACACTCATACAATGTCAGCAACTGCATAAACAATTATCCAACAATCTGACAAGCATTCAAGCAAGTATTTGATGAACTGTACATTTTAAGATGCCGATGCTCTGGGTCCAATGCTTTAGTACACAAGTGCATTTTGAGTCAAACAAGCCTTCACTAATATGTATCAGAACAGCTGGTAAACACATCTATGACCACCAGACCCTGTTTCAGCTAAGATACAAACAAGAAACGTATCTTAAGGATGGACCACTGCTGCCTAGACCAGACCCTCAGATCGTAGCATAGCCTGATACCGCTGGCTGGAGGGAAACATCACAAGTGGTTCCCAAGTAAATGGAAGAATGGCAAGTGCACAGGGTTCTATGCTAGGCTAAGAGCTAATGCTTAAATGGACTTCATGTGACTCCAATCAGGTGATAAAGCTGCCCTGAGAACAGCATGGGCCAACCTGCCCTGGGCATCCAAGCCAAGCCTGTGATGGAGAGGCCTCCCTTCCCTGAATCACTTTTATGCATGGTTGAAGCAAGAAATCACAACGAGGAAGACCACCCCATCCCCCAGAGATCAGGTGTTCTTTCTGACCCTGACTGATGCAAGGAAAACTGAAGGCTTCGGGGCCAGACCACATTCCTGGTCATGTTCAATTGTGGACTGGACAGAGAATGGCCTGGAACAGAGCCAACAACATATCTCTGAATGTGGATAAAAGAAAAGACGAGGTGGTTGACTTAAGGAGGGCACAATGTAATGACTATCCACTGGACATCAACGTCTGGAGATCGCCCAGAGCATCAGGTTTCCTGGTGTGGCTGCACCATGGCTTGGTATGGGAATTGCTCCATTTTGGATCACAAGACCCTGCAAAGGATAATAAGACCAGCTGAGAAGAACACAGGGGTCTCTTTCCCCTCTGTTATGGACATGACCACAACATGCTGCATCAATAAAGCCACCAGCATTGTGGATGACCCCACACACCCCTAAAGCAACCTCTTCCCCCTCCTCCCATCTGCCAAAAGTTTCCATAGCCTACGGGCCCCTGCTGCCAGAATGGGAAACAGTTTTCCCATTCCTGGATTTGTACAATTATGCCAATCTCTATTCTGCATTTCTGCATTTTGACTTAGACATTTACTATGAACAGTGTGAAATTCTTTCTCTGCATTTAACCCATTCACCAAGTGAAGCAGTGGGCAGCCAGCGACAGGGTGCCCAGGGAGCAGTGTGTGAGGACGGTACCTTACCTTAGTGGTGCCACTAGCAGTCCAGGGATTTGAACTTATGACCTTCTGATCATAGGAGCAACTCCCCAACCACCAGCTACCAACAAGTATAAGCATCTATTACTCGTTAACCACTTTAGCCTTATTGCTCCAGTGAAATACTAAAGAAACCATATATAGGAAGATTGTGTAACTTTGATTGTTCTATGAACCATCACATTAATAACCACACAACAAACCTAGAAGACAAGGAGACCCGCAGCTTTTCACAAGCACAGATATGTGTGGCTCTCAGCTTTCTACTCAAACCAATTCCGGAAATGTCCTAAATGTCTATTCTTCTTTCTGACAGTTACCATCAGCATCAGTGCGTATGGCTCATCTGGTGCTGGATGGGGCTTTGCAGGCCCTCAGTGACCCCTCTCAGGCTGGGTAGTCGAGCGTGACCGGCCCCCCTGTCTCTCTTCCGCTGGAGCCGGGTGGCTGGAGCCTCCCGCAGAGATCCTCCACAACCCTCACCGTGTGCAGCGACATCAAGATAATCTGCCACATTTCACAATGCCACAGAGCTATGGCTGGGCTATTAGTCACAGTGATAGCACAGTACAGGTGTGAGAGACCCATCAAACACTGTACAGGCAGTCTGAATGAACAGGTAGAGGATAAACAGACACACCTTTTATCCTCTAGGCTGGGCCTAGATCAAAGTTAGAAATGTAAAACTTCATTGATGCATTGTAATGCATCATTGAAGAAGATAACTCAACTGCATCATTTTTGGAATATCAGTTTTTAAATTTACATATAAAAATGACACTTAACATAAAAATTGTTGTTATTATTAAATTCAAATAAAGAAAAAATAATGTAAAATTTACTGGTTGTAAAATATTTAATGTATTCAGTCAATTTACTTTAATTAAATTGAATTAAATTACACCTCTAATCTGGAATACTATGGTATGCCAGGTATATAATTCATATCACAACAAATTATAGTAATTATATGTTCAGTGGGAGATTGCAAGTTTGATCCCTTGTGATGCCACAGCCAATTGTGGCTGGGAGTCCATAACTGCCTTTGGTCATCCTTATCATTTAGCATTGTTGACATAGCAAATTTGGCACAATTAGCACTATTTATATTTGATTACATTTCTGAAGTATTACTGCCCACAAAAACTGGGAAATATTTTGCAAAAAATTACAGTTTAAATCAGTAATGCTAGCTTCTTTTAGGACTTTAAATGATCAATGACTGTATTTTGCACTAAAAATGAATTTCCCCTAAATATATATAACATATGTATTTATATATATTTAGATATAATGCTAATCTTGTACCTCTTGTTAATAGCTGATATTTTTACATTCCACTAAATTAAACCTGTAGTGGGGAGCTACCACAAAAAAGAAAAATGTGATGACAGTAAGGTTATCCTTGTTTGTGACTTTGGTTATTGGAAGCGAAAGTAGCATTCAAGAGATGCTCTATGCTTTCACACTTAGAACACATTCAGCTGTGTTCTGTTTCTTACATATGAGAAAAATGCAAGACATTTTATAGAAAAATGGGTAGTTCAACCAGTGGTGACAAAATGCCTATGGCCCACAACACGCCTCCTAACTGACGTTCAAGGTAGGCAGAATTGATTACTTTTACTTTTAATCAAGGTAACGGTTAGGTATCTGTAGCTTTTCTGTTACATTAGCACAATGGAACACTATGGAAGCTAGTAATTTTCAGTGTACCAGCTAGGTTAGCAGTTAGCTTGTCCTACTGCAGATAGCAAGGATGACCCAACACACTTCTCCTGCACCTGCTTTCCTTCCGTCTGGCAGTAGGTTTCGCAGCATCTGGGCCTTCCTGACCAGGAAGAGGAAAAGTTTCTCCATCCCAGGCCATCAGACTCTTCAATCGTAACTGAAAAACTGTACATCTTGTTGCTGCTGCTTGCTACCATTTGCACAATTATTAATTGCTGTCTACTTCAATCTTTGGACACTATATATTAGGTACTATACATAAAAAGGTATTATTTCACAGTCAGAATAATTCAGTTTCCCAAACAGGCTTTATGAATTTTTTTACACAGTGTAAAGGGCAGTCAATATTTCCAAATACTGGGGAAAACACACACACACACACACACACACACACACACACACACACACACACACCTCCAGACAAGGTTTTGCCCTGAGAGCAACAATATGAAGAAAGCAAATTAAAATGTCCTGTGGCGTGGGTTCTCAGAAAAACAGGATATAATGTAGCCTAAAACTCACAGAAGGGTACATTTAACAAACTAAATGAATGTTCCATTCCAAAATACATTAAAAGTTACTCTGTGAGATCCAAGGATGAAAATGTAGACACACATGCTTTACGTTTACTAGCGTAGGTGAGGAATGCAATACTTTACTTGGAATTAATGCATGGATACTCTGCAATGTGGAGTGAAGAAAAATTAGGCCGAATCTTAACTGCCATCACTCATGGGTGGACCTGCAAGGGCCTTAAGACCATATTGTAATTACAAATTATTTTTCTAATTAATTTTGGGCTTCATGTTCCATTAGCATCTGGTTAGGAGGGTTAGAGCTAATTGAAAATGTTATTAAGCTAATAATGTTTACTCTGTCTGCTGTGGCTGCAGTTGATGGTCTCTCTCTCTCTCCCTCTCTCCCTCTCATGGCTGGGGGCTGTTTGCTTATTGTAATTGAGGATGGTGGGAGGACTATTTCTCTCTTGGGCGAAGAAGTTCTCTAATCCATATTGGCGTGCTGACTCTAGGAGATGGACTCTATCAGAACCTGGAATAATAATCACACATATGAACACACGCGCACACACACACACACAAGCTTAGGTCATCTTGTTGGGCTCACCACCCCTGACTAGCCTTGCATTCACTCTGGACAATATAAAGAAAGCCTTTCTTGAGGGAGCGCTAGTTTATCCATGTGTTAAGACATAATGAAGGCGTACAGGCATGCTCTTTTTGGAGAGCCCTCGAGAAAAAGCATGACACAAATTCAAGGGGCACTGAGCATTTATACGGACGCTCATTGTGTGGATATTTACCGCGTCTCTGAGAATGCATCTCAGGACATTCGATGCGCTGCTGTATTATTAGCATCAACACTGTCTTCTCAGAGAAGCGAAAAAAATATGCACAAATCAGTAAACAGCAGAAATTGGAGACACGTAGACCCAAGGGTGAAAGCACATCGTGCGAAACACCTGATTAGTAATGTCTACACAGTGTTTTGTTCCCCTCTATGGCCTGTGAGAGGCATGTTCAGACATAACCATGAACAGCCCATCATGAATCTTATTTGCAATGCCCAGTGCTCTGTCTGGCCTCATTACCCCCTGGTCAATCAAACGCCCGTGATTCGCTCGTCCATTCCAGCCCGTTATTAACAGTGGCAGTTATAGAGAACAGTTTGCAAACAAAGTGTACCGTCAGGCCATCGCAATTAATGATTTGCATGGATTTTCCCCTCCCCTTGAATGTCACCTTCAGGGGCTAAAAAGCAGCCATAACGAGACAAGGTGCAATCAAATTAGGGCTGCACAGTCAAACAATGTGCAAAAGCTAGAATGCATGTTTCTGCTTGGAATCCTTTGCTATATAAGATTAGGTTCAGTAGCCTATCATTGCCAGACAGCGACACTTCGCCGTTGTTGGACTCGCATCATGGTCACCAAAAAATCAACTGCGTAAACAGAGCTTTGAAAAGTCACTCATGAATGCACAGAATGCCTTATGTGTAAAAAACATTGTATCTGAACTGATTTTAAAGTATTTGGGCTATGACAATTTAATTGAAAAAGAATGAATGTCATAGTATTGTGGTGTACAAGGGCAACATATAAGCAAGAAGAAAACAACTGTTAATGTGCATTAATGCTCATCCAGCATGAAAATGACCCAAAATAATCCTCAGTTAAGTGGGTTATACCAAACCCTCCTTCCACATCCCATAACATCATTCCACTTCAGCTCTTTGCCCAAAAATACACTTTTACTGCAACAGACATTTTACAAAGAACAAGTAACCATCCTCTTCTCTGTTTACAGCAAACAAAGAGTCCTCTACCGTTTCAATAGAGGCCTGGCTCTTCCCCAAACATGTATCATGCACGTCTTGTAAAACAAACCATTTAATGCTTGCTACTTGTCAAACTCAATCAACATTCTCATGTGCAACATGGATTTTGTCCCCCTTAACCCCCATCGCACTGCTCCAGCCCGAGCCAATTTCTTTCTGGTCTGGTAGAAATGGATTTACATTAATGAGATGTGGGCAGCCTGACTTCCCTGTTACCCACTCACCTTGTGCAAAACCTTCACTGACTCCAATCTACAACAATCAAAGAGTTGAGTATGTTGCTGGCACTTAGAAGATGAGGTTAACTCCAAAGTCCAAGCAAGAGACATCAGAGGTAAACTGAGTGGAAAATATGTTAAAACAACTACATTACACACTATAAGGTACAAAAGTATTGGGACACCTGACCATTACACAAACAGGGACTTTAATGACGCTGCTTTCAAATACAAAGACTTGCAACTAGAACAGCTTTTACAGTATCTGTTGGAATTAGTGCCCTTTCATTCTGTGGAACATTTATGAGGTTAAGCACTGATGATGCAAAGGAAGGCCTAGCTCACAATCTCCATTCCAGTTCATCCCTAAGGTGTTGGATGGGGTTGAAGTCAGGGCTCTGTGCAGACCCGTCAATTTCTTCCTCACTGAACTCATCCAGCATGTCTTTATGGGGCTTTCTTTGTGCACTGGGACACAGTCATGCTGGAATAGAAAAGGTCCTTCCCCAAACTGTGTCTGGATGCATGTAGTTGTCTTGGTCTGCTGAAGCATTAAGATTGTCCTTCCCTGCCCCTATACTTTCCGTACAGTGGTGTCAACATTTGAACTATTTTTTATGTGATTTGTAATAAAAACTGATAATGAGGAATTGCTCATGAATTTCAACATGAATTTCAACAGTCAACATGAAACTGAACTCAGAATGTAGGCCTACTGTTCCTCTGGAATGTGATGTCTTCCTGAGTGAGGCACAGTCTTAGTGAGTTTTCTGAGACAGCTAGACTGTTTTTCACTTTATTGATACGCAGAGCTATGGGGAAGATATTATTGGTCCATATTATTATTATTTATTAGTGCATGTTAATGTAATCAATGAAGAAGATGTTTTAACAGCAGGAAAAAGCCATTAAGTCACAATGGAAGAAAACACATTTGTCTTTTAATTGCTGATAAATTATTATAAATCACAATTCATTATGTAATACTGCTTTCAGATTGTCTTTTGTCAAAGACAAAATGAACTTTATTGCCGTCTTAACTATAAAATATACAGAATGACGAAACGGCGAAGCTCAGGTTCCAAGACGTACATCTAGTGTAACAGACATAAGAAATTGTAAAACAACCAAAATAGGGCAAATATGAAGTATAAAATAAGGTAAGGGTCAGATTTATCCTGTCCTCAGTGTTTGAACAGCTCACTGTGCATTGTATATAAAGATAAGTGAATCAAAATGAAAGCTTTACCAATATATTTTTTAAGTTAGATATGTCATTTGCTGTCTTTGCTATACACCCCTGCTTTAAGAGGAAGTTCAGTTTGTAGCGGTTCTAGAACGTATTTGCGATTCTGGTTTTGTTGTTTGGTCTGCGCACCACCCTGAATGATTATACACTTTCTGTCAAGGTTCGAATGGAGGTTCATAAACTTCTATTTTGACTCACCCACTCAATTTTACCCTACTACAGGCAAGTACAGTTAGGCGTTAGGTAAGAATTCTTTCCGGTCCACTGTCTGATTACATGCAGGAAAAAGCCTCTCGGAGAAAAGAGGCGAGGGAAAATGAGCTCATGTAATGAGCAGTCAGGGGCCGTCAGAGCTCCAAGTGGTTAGAGCGCAGTGACAGTTGAACTTAAAGGAACCAGCAGATATCATAGATTTGCGCAATGAGGAGAAGCTTGGTGTTTGTCATTCCCCTGACAACAATTAGCAGTCATTAGGAAGCTAAATATGTGTGTGTTCTCCACTAGAATGATCACAGTGGGGGCAGTGGCCCTTCTCCCACCTTCAGCCCAGCTAGGGGCTGAACACTCAGCCGTGATTTAACTCTCTTCTGCAGGCTGGAGGGGGAAATTAACACACTGTTCATTGCCTTTAATTCATGCCAGGCTGCTCCCGTCAAGGGCTCGTCACAGTGGCTGCGGAGGGGGCACGTCTGAAATGACAGTGGCGCAGAGCCCCTTTGGTGCTATTTCTCACCTCACAGCCACGGGAGGGGTCGCAAGGAGAGTGCATTAGATCCCTGCGCTTTTGTCGGAGCTGACCCCAGTGTAGCTGCTCAGTTAAAATGGTTCTGAAATGTCAAACGGCATGCAGAACAGATGCATGATACGGACGCAAGAATTCCAAGCATGTATCATCATAAGCCCATTGTCCATGCTATATAGAGGGACGTGGAACTTTATCCATCTCCCCATTCAGGCCCAAAGGAATCATTCCACACTCAGCTTATTATAAAGCCTCTCTCAAACAATGGTGGTGCCATTGGAGGTATGGTGGTCTCAAGCTCCTAATGGATAGCTGCAGGAGTCTGACCCAGAGGATGATTAATTAGGACTTAACCATGAGCTTTAAAGCTCTTCCGGCCACCTCATTAGAGGAGAGGAGCTAGCTTTTTTTAGTTACAGCACTTATTATCCTTTCATAGCACTCCGTGGTGATCTTTCTTGCTGGCCCCACTGTCTGACATTAAGACTTTGGTGTGGCTTGTTGCCACAGTGGAGATGTGTGACATTTAGTAGAGCGTGTGGTGAAGCCTCAAGGGAGCAGACCCTTTCTTGGACCAGTCGAAAGAGGAAGGCTTCAGATTCTATTTATTTATTTATTTATTTTGTGCCATGTCAGCCTTCAGCAACCCGGAGGAGGTAACCACAGCTCTGGGAAAAGATAAAGAGCTTGAAAATGCCTATACTTGTTCTTACTCCAGCCCAAAAGAGTCAGATTGCTACATGAATGCGTCTACTCATATCAAAGAAGGCTGCAATACGTAAATGACCAGTGACATGAATGCTGTAGCCAGAACAAGGAGATTTACTTAAATGTGTTGGTTTTGTGACATCACAAAAATATGATCTGAATTTTGTGACATCACAAAAACATAATCTGAATACAGGCTCTTTTCATTGCTTATTTTCCATGGATGGACCGTATGGATGGGGGAGTAAACGTTCCATTTGAAACAATATTTAGAGACTTTAAGCCTTTTCAATTCCAGATAAGTCATGATACAGTCCCTTTAATATCATGAGGGGCATCACAATTGTAATATGTAGCATTAAAATCACAGTGTTGCCCATATTGTGCAGCCCTAATTCCAATAATGATTATTCCTCAAACAGTGCAGCATTATAAATAATGAGGACATAAGTCACATTTTGAGTGACTCAAGAAGCAGATTTAAATTGTTGAGGCAAGTTAAACAGTAGGTTTGGATAGCAAATGTGCTAGTGACAGTTGACATCTCTATAAAAAGGTTTTTCCTATTATCTATTACTCCAGCTAACTGGAACGCTTGCTATACAAACGACAGACTAACCAATCACTTTAAGTTGTTGAACTTCTCTTGCTACATGTAGCTCTTTGGCTTGGTCAGAAGGAAAGCTCAGTATTTGCGACCACATATGACCTGACATATTTTAGAGCTTTGCTTTTGTTGCGATACTGAACTAAAATTTTCGTTAAAGGTCTGACTTGCCCTCCACAATTCAACCCAATTCAAACCATTGTCACTAAGAACAATGACTTTTTCAGAATGATATGTTTTATGGTAAAATAACAACACTACTCACTATATACAAACAATTCAAGTACAGTGCTATTAAGTGTACACAGCATAGTACATAGTACACTAATGTACTTAAAATGTGCTTAACGCTACCTTAATTTACCCCAGACCTCTTAATTTGAATTAAATGGACGTTAATTTGTGGAACCGGCCCCTTCAATTTATTCAAATTGGATATAAGATATGTGCAAAACCCCTTAATCTTAAATTGAAGGTGTTAATTGAAGAGGTTCTATTATTTAAGAGGCAAATTCCGTAGTTTTCCCCCTTTATCAGCCTTCATTTCTGCACTTTTTCTCTTAATTGTCCTTAGTTTGCTGTATTCTAAATGAAGGTCAAAATTAAGGTAATTTTAAGCGGAAAAATAGGCGTTTGGTTTCATAGTGACAGAGACATTTCAGTTTAAAATGGAACATTGGACATCCGCCAGTCTGTAAAGCTAACATCTGGTCACATTAGTAATGAATCAATTATAAGTCACACATGTGACATGCCTGGAGGAGCTAAAGCAAAAGGGTCTCCACATGACAGTGTGTATGTAGGGACAGGGGTGCCCATGAACTCTTTTCCTGTGGTCATCCCAAGCCTTCTGTCTTCTCTAATCCATCAGGAGTATGAGCTACAGGGTGCACTGTTTGTAATGTCACAGAATTACATTATTCTCCACATGGACATTAAAACAAACAAACAAAGAACATCCTACTCATAACCTTTGTCTTGACTTTTCATGGGCAGAATCTCCATAGACGAGTGTCTTTCTTTATAAAGAGGACCATGCTATGATTAAGTGCCATATCATCTGCGGAGATATAAAAATATCTGCAGCGAAAAATGACTGACTTAAATTAAAGCAGTAAAAGTGTCCACTGGGACTGTTACGCCCAGATACACCATCCAAACAGCTGACATTTCACTGCCATTCAGCTTTTATGCAGATTTATTTCTGCTCTGTTTCTCTTTGAACAATTTGTCATACTTTGGTGTGGCGTTAACCTGCAAACGCTGACTCTTCATTCGTTCCTTTCTGGGAAGAGAAGTCACACACCAGAAAAGCAATATTCAAAAGGGAAAATAATGGAACGGAGGGCAAAAACAATAGGGGGGAAACGGATTTGAGCTTTCAAAACAGCTGCAACTGAGCACTGGAAGATTCATCATTCTAGCGCATGGGCCTTGCAAGCATGTTAAGAAATATTTAAATTACACCAGCAAAGGTGTACAAAATTTTTTTTTCGTACAGTTAAAGTGCTAAACAGAGCATCTAATTGCTCACAGTGTGTAACATTCCTTTCGGAAAGGGCTCCAGGGTTCAATTACACAGGGGGAGTGAAGGGATGTGTTTTCCCCAGTTCAAAAACAAGGCAAATACCCTCCCAATTAGATTTTCAAAGATTTCTATTATTGTTATAAGAATAATGATCCAAAAAGGAGTCCAAAAACACAGAGTTCCAGGAAAAAGGCTTTTAAGCTAACTTAGGGCTGGAGAGGTGTTAAACCTGGCAATGCCACCCACAGAAGAGAACGCTAAAATATAGTCATATCTTACCTGATATGATATATCTAAAAAACTTTAAGTTGTTTAGCACTGGATATAGTCAGCAGTACTAAGTAGCTCATGCCTTACACCCTTTCCTAAAGATCCACAATGAGCTACATATTCTGTTTTCTTTTATCTATGCTTTTCTTCTTTTTGCCAATTTTCTTTCTCTATTTTATTGCATTTTCATTGCAGAGTTCATATACACACTGAACTGTTCTCTCCTGAACAACACCTCAGCTGCCACTGTAAATACCGCTCTTTTTATTATACACAGCACAATGCTCATGATACTGTATTCATTTAAAAGTTGACGGCTCTAAATGTTGTCTTATGGCTCTTTTTTTGTACTCTCTCTTGTTCTCTTTGTAATCTATGTATGTTGTCCTGTCTGTGCGTATGTCTTAGTGTTTTTCTGTTCTTGATGTTGGTCCAGGACGAATGTTGTTTGGTTTTATGGCTAAAATGAAAGTGTGCTATATAACTATACTTGACTTGCTTAACAAAAGTGGTTTGATTCAAAATTGGAAGTCGAAACATTTTATGTGTATTTACAGATAAGACCATTGTAATAATTAATTCTTTCTTGGACTTCCAGCTATGGGTGGTTGTGGCATTGCCAGACTTCTAAAATAGCCAATGCTTAGACACTTGCTCCACTTTGTTTGGTGAGTTCTCAAAAGAGCTAATCTGTTCAAACTGTACCAAATGTTCAAGAGTCTAAAAGATTAGAACTGATCTGGAGAATAAATGAGGAGACTTTGGCATTTCTAGCCTCTCTGCTCTGCCCACTTAGATACAGGCATGTAGAGTTATTAGAATGTCTTAGAAACTTAATAATCCACATGTCCTAGCAGCTGTTACATAAAAGGACTGAAAGCAAGACATTGCACTTTTGAAACAGAAGCAATGATAATAGTACTACAGTTGATGCTCCACAGTTACAGATGGCAAATGATTACTCTTTCTTTTCTGATAATAGCATTAATATAGGTTTAAATATCAGTTAAAAACCAATATTAATCCACTATTTCTTCATTAACACCTATTTCAGTAAAGCCCTAAGAATAACCTTAAAAAGCAGAGCATCCCACTCTACTATTCGACTACCTTCTGAAGAAGAAAAACATTAACAACACAGAGTGTTATTTCAGGCTAGACTTGTCAAAGGACTGGATGGGATTCATTCTTATTTTCCCCTTCAATCTTTGAGCTGTCATTTACTGCCAATATTGGGCCCAAAACGATACCTTCTGTCAGATTGGTTCCATATCAATCCACAGTTTCTATCCTGCCATTAGAGGAATTGTGACAATCTGAACAAGCACAAGCATAGACTCAGATTTAATGGTGGATGTTGGAGATGACTGAAGACCGGAGCATATTTGCGTGCATTGTTTTGCTGAAAATGGTAGTCAATGACAAAAATCTCCAATGTTTGGCTTTGTTAGATCACTTCCTTTTATTTGGAAAATGGCACGTTGACCGCATTGGAAGCATTACTTAATAGGAAGAGTGAATAAAATGCATTTTCCTCTCTGCCTAATAGCGTTTAGGCTACACATTTAAGCCAGTTTCCATTATAAACCTGGAGTTCTTTATCCCCTTCATGTGACGCCAAAATCATTGAGCAGGAAACATTGACATTCCATCCATTAAAGGCTTTATTATTATGTACAATCCTGAGTGAACCCAGAGAAATCAGAGGTTGAATAATATAGGAACCATGCTAGTGGAGAGTGGGCTATTATGAAGTCTTGGCCTCAAAGTTTCTTAAGGCATTACGGTATATTCATGGTGATTTGTGCATTTACAAAGATAAGAGTAGACGACAACACACAATTTTTTCAGTTTATTTGCCTTGTGTGATTCCTGCAGATCCAATTTCTGTGATTTTGTTCCAAGGCTTGTCATCTCCAACTGTCAAAACCTGTTATCATATTGTGCCAGCCAGTATTTTCCACATGAATTCAGTCTTTTCCGCATGATTATTGCAGATCTATAGCATTGCACATTGTCTTACCAAAAATACACTGGTTTGTTCTGGTACTATACAACAACAATCCAAATTCATTTAGAAAGCACTGCAAGAAGGAAAGGTTTGATAACCACTATCGTAATTGCACAACTAAATGTTTCAAGCTCACCACGGGGAAGTTGTTTATAAAACAATTTATGAAAAACAACATTTTCAAGGACAAAAAAAGAAGAGAAATCATGATTTATTCACAACCTTTACTAAAAACCCAGGAAGTACATTTCAACCAGTCTGGAGGAGAGACGAATGGAAATGAAGCTGAACGACATTAGGCACATTCAAAGCAGGAACACGTCTTTGTCAGTGAGTTAAACAAATTCAGTGAATGTTCCTCAATTCTACACATCTTCCAGAGGATCACTTAGAGAAACCTCCTGATTCCCATGCTCTTAAAGTACCTCTACCAGCACAAAGTTAAGCACAGATCAGATAGAATAAAACTCAGGTTATTTCAACATTGTTCAGCCTGCCTGCATTCCTAAGCGCTCAGCACTTTTTCACAAAAGAACTGTCCTTTTTTGTTAAAGCGACTGGCCCTTCTCTGTCATACACCCCTCCGCTCAGACCTACTTTTTTTATGCAGTTAGCTGCGCTTCGGGCAAAATAACAACTTGCTTTTTTTTTCCCAGACTGAGGCTGATGGCTTTTTCCCCCATTTTTTCCTGTGGAAACACAAGAAAAAAAAAGATTACTTCCATGCCAGTGACCATTTGTTGCCCTTCCAGTGATGTGTGACCCTGTTTTATTTGATTTCATTTGTTCACTTTGCATTACCATTTTTCTTTTTGATTCACAGAAATGGCAGAGCGGAGAGCTGAGACATCTATTTAGGATGACAAAGCGAGGCCCTTTGCTGGTAACCACCACCTCAAAAATGAACTTAAAAAAAGGTCCCTGAATTTTCTCCCCTGAAAGTTTCTGCACATAGAAATATGGGAGCATTATTTTTATAGAGCAAAAAGCATTCTTTTTTTTAACCTCTTTCGGCTTATTCGCCATTTCAGTACAGAACCAGACTGATTTATCCATTTTGTCTCATGGTTGACCATCTATTTTGCATAATTTCATGCTCTGATTGCAGCATCTCTGTTCGTCTGTGCATACGTGTCTGTAGAATTACATATGTGCTTTTAGCCTTAAAGTACTGGTCATTTTGTTATACTATAATTACACATTTAGATATAATTACTCAACTAATCACACTTGATTTACATCATGTCTCAGCAGGGGTAGGTTTGGTGATTCTGGGCCCCCTGTTAAGATTAAGACTATTTTTTTTTTCACCTCAGTTTTAGTTTAGGATTCTCTCATTCACACAATGAGTGATGGGGGCTATACCCATACCCACCCAGAAAGAGTGAGGCCTGTTATGCTCTCTTAACCATGAAGGGCTATAGCTTCATGACCTCTTGATGAAGGGGCCAATACTTGCACCCAGTGCCTTTGATTTTAATGAACAAATATATTTAAGTGATTCTTACCCTTGAGTCTTACCCTTATGTCATCTGTGTTGGTCAGCCAGTATATCTGGCCAGAGTGCTGGGTTGTAAGAACAATGGAATTGTTAGATCAAATAGAAAATCATGGACAAGAGTTAAGAAGGTAAGTGGCCAAGGGTTTATTTATTTTTCATCTAGAGCTAACTATGACTGTGAATTTTAGGGAAAACCAATGCTCCAACAAAACCAGACTTTTTCAGGCTTTATTAGACTTTGTCTCAGTTTCCTTCCTTTCTTCGCTACCTCAACTACCCCATCCTGGTTAGAGTTTGGACCCTCCATTACCCGCCCCCGTTAGAGTTTAGACCCTCCATTACCCGTCCCAGTTAGAGTTTGGACCCTCCATTACCCATCCCGGTTAGAGTTTAGACCCTCCATAACCCATCCCGGTTAGAGTTTGGACCCTCCATTACCCATCCCGGTTAGAGTTTAGACCCTCCATTACCTGTCCCAGTTAGAGTTTGGACCCTCCATTACCCGTCCCGGTTAGAGTTTGGACCCTCCATTACCTGTCCCGGTTAGAGTTTGGACCCTCCATTACCTGTCCCGGTTAGAGTTTAGAGCCTCCATTACCCGTCCCAGTTAGAGTTTGGACCCTCCATAAACCATCCCGGTTAGAGTTTGGACCCTCCATTACCCGTCCCGGTTAGAGGTTGGACCCTCCATTACCCATCCCGGTTAGAGTTTGGACCCTCCATTACCCATCCTGGTTAGAGTTTGGACCCTCCATTACCCATCCCAGTTAGAGTTTGGACCCTCCAGTACCCGTCCCGGTTAGAGTTTGGACCCTCCGTTACCCGTTGGCAGTTATCACACCACTGTCCTCTGGGGTTTATAATGGTCCTGACGATTTAACCCATGATGAGTTTGTTTTGTACTTCTCTGTAAATTGAGCAGGTTTTGCTGATGCCTAATATTACCCAACTCCCAGTTGCTAGTAAATGAAATATTAATATCTATGGTGGCTAGCTTTGGATACAGAAGCCACTATGAGTTAATGAGCTTGGGGCGTCTAGTACTAGTATAATTAAGAGCATAAGCCGCATTATTTGCTCCACTAGTGCCCTTCACACTATGTTACCCACAGAAACAAGAGGCATCACTAGACCCATGCCTGCACTCTGCTCCAAATCACCCTGCAATTACAGACTAGTGAGAAACCAAAAAAGCAGAGAGAGGGCTGAGGAGATCATGAGAGAAAACGAGAGAGAGAAATAGTGAGAGAGGGAGGAAGGGAGAGCAGCATAGAGTGAGTTCTAAAGCCTTCGGGACTTCATTTCCTGAAGAGATAAGTCATTATCTCACCAAATAAAATGTTACGCTGATTTGCTGTCTTTGTGGGTCAACAATTAAATTTCAAAGTGGGTGCGTTTGTCCTCTCTCACCCCATGTATCCCTCCAGCCACAATTAACCACAATGCTAATTACAAACTGCTTAAAACAACAGCATTAATGCTCAGTCATTTAGCTGCATCTGAGCCCTGAGATCCAGTAACTAAGTTGCAGCCAGTAGCAGAATATGAAGAAAGTGTGGGTTGCTCAAATGTGTAGTTTTCATAACGCAGCTGGCTAGTGGGCTATCAGTGAGACATAAAACAAAGAGGTTTACTTTTGAAGCCATTAATAAAAAACTTATTATATGATCATGTTTGTTCATTATAAATCAACTGATTATTTTAATGATCTAGTCATGTCAAAGTTTCATAAAAATGTCAAACCATATAAAGGCAGTCATAACCTTTCTTTTAAAAGACTTCATATGTATTAATATCACATTAATATCCTACACACACACACACACACACACACAGGTGGTTTTAGTGTCATGGTGTAGATTAGCAATATGTTAAATTGCATGCAACAAAAGTGGAGATGTGGAGTGATCTGGACGAACTCATGCCCCCGTAGCCTGCTCTGACTGTGCTGATGGGACTGAACCAGATGCATGTGACTGGTTTGTCTCTCCCCTCCCCAGGCCCCGTCACTCTCAGCTTTTTGAAAGCACATCGACGCCAGCAAGAGAGCGTGGGGTCCGACCACACACTGCCCACGGGGGGCTGGACACATCTCCAGCATCTCTAGAATTCACCATCTCCCTTTCTACTCTCTTCCCGCTTCTTTCTGCTGCTGCATTCAACCTTTAATTTGATATAAAACATTTCATAGAACTGGATTGTAAAATATCTCAGTAATGTAGTAAATAAAATTAGGCAAGGTTTTGTAATGATTTAAATGTGAAAGTTATACATACTGTCTCGTTTTGTGGGAGAAATATCCATCCCTTACATTTGTGCTCTTTGTTTATGCTTTATTGGCATCAAAACACATTTGAACCACACATTCTATTTATATATACTGTTGTAATTTTGTTTTTAGATTTAAATAGTAGAGCAAAACAGTAAGAAAATAATAGTGTGGTTGATAGTACTAAGTCAATTCTTTTTTTTCCCTCCGTATTTAGATTTACGGCATTTACCAGACACTTTTATCCGAAGTGATTTCCATTCCCTAACTACAGGGGACAGTCTCCCTGGAGCAACTTGGGACCAGGAACCCGGCATGGCTTCAGATGAGCACCACTTCTGATATAACAGACCAAAATTCTACATATCCTTGGTTTGTAAGTGGCAAATTCTAGTGACAGATTTTTGCAATCTTTCATAACACAGTATTAGATTAAAATAATAAATAAATGACTACAGTATTAATTTAAGAAATATACCAGCCTATTGAAGGCTAATTCCTGTATGCTAAATATCTATGATACATTTACTGGAGCTGTTTTCCACTGCTTCCTTTATAAATGTACCTTCAGATGGCATGCTTTCTGTTCTCTTTGTGTCCCGTGGAGATAGACCATGAATTGTAGATGGGCAGATAGAGACAGTTTTCCTTTGATTAAAAACTCTTTGCCTGCCAGAGGAGGATGAGGAAATGCCCATTGTTAAAAATCTAAGTTTCTAAACCGATTGTTCTAAAGGGTGGCAGTGTCCCATTTTCTCTGAAGCTCATGGTCTGTGGTTACTGTCCTTTAAAAGACAGGGAACTTTCCTTGAGTACACTAATATGTGTGAACCAGCCACACTGGTTTGAACTTGATTATAGCTCAATAGTTTGCATATGTGGGTGTCACACTTTGTGAATAAAAACACCAATTTCTGTCTTGAGAAGTCATTAAATAAACATGAGATTCAGTATTTTACCCATTCCTTTTGCACTTGTGCCCAAGCTTTTGCCACTTTCTCTGACAACTTTAAAAAAAGAACTTGTACCCATAGGAGACCCGTGCACCCAGCTGTTCTGACCTCTCAGATCCTTCAGAGGTTCCTGGATAGGGAATTGCTGGAGATCATGGAGGTCTCATGAAGTTCTTTTCTGCCTAGAGCCCTAAGTCCACTCTCCCTCGACTGATTTCTCATTCACAGCCCACTCTAATAAATATTAACAAATGGATCTGAGTTAATGTTTTCAGATTAAGTGGCTGCGGATGGCAGTCGTTAATAAGTGCCCCAGACTGCTTTACTTACCGGCTCGTTACAGCACAGCTCATCATTTATTACCATCAACTCCCTATTGGGCTCATAAAGGCCTATTAGATGGAGAAATGTTTTTTCCCCAAACAGTCACAGATCCAGACATGGGAGAAACAAATGAAAAATGTGTTAAGACGTCCGTGTACATTCCCTTTAATGATTTCAGAGGGCCACAAGTGTCAGTCAAGGGGTCTTGGGGGGGGGTGTCCATGTTTTGCACTCTAATTTTTAACCAAGAAGTGATGCCAAAATGGCAGAGGCATGTTAGTGTGTGTTGCACTGGTATGAATGTATCAGACACAGCAGTTCTGCTGGGTTTTCAACACTGTTCACTTACTGCCTGCCCTATCCTGCAGAAAATGAGTGTGAAAACACTGTTGAGTACAAACATATGCACTTATTTGAAACTCCTGTGTGTTTGGGATGACAGTAGAGAAATCATACATCACTGCAAGTTTTGCTACATGAACATATATTGGGAAAAAACAGCAAAACCATTGTTGTCAAACCATTAAAAATGACTAAATTTACGATTTTTATTAGTTAAAAATGATGACATTTATAATTTTTGGAACTTTTAAAATGGCATTGGTTTGTAAAAAGGGCATTGTTTAAAAGTCAAAATAACAAAATATATTTTATTTCTGATCACATGTGGTGTGAGAAGCCCAATCGCATTTGTGTGAGGTGGGTGTGCAGGAAGAGTGAGAGTGTGGGTGGGTGGAAGGGGTGTGTGTGTGAGTGTGGTGTGTGAGGGTGGGGCTGCAGGTAGATGGTGTTTTTGACTGTTCTGACGCAGCACAGGCAGAAAGTTACTGTAAATACATCAACTCCCATGGGAAGACATACTTGTAAATTGTAATTGATGTAAATTGATGTACTTAGTTCACAACTACTGTTTTCAACATCTCTTATTATAATACTAATGTCTGTGTAAGCTGAAGAGTTTCAAATGCTTACATTTGCATGTCTGGGGATCTTTACAATAATAAAGAGAACATTTTAATGAATTTTTGGGGGGTGAGGTGTCAAAACTGTTGGCTAAATTTTAAAAAATGATCGTATTGCCTGCATTGTGCTGTAAAATAGGATATGAGACACATATATAACACATTGTTAAAGGCTTTAAATATGTGTGTCACGGCTTGGGCTGATGTAGCCGTGCCATGCCTTTGGTTTTCTGTTTTGGTTTTTTCCGTTTCTGTTTTCTGTTCTTGGTTTTCTGTTTGTATATTCATTCCAGCAACCGCTGAGGAACCTTTGTTCAAGTTATGCTTTGTTTCTGTTTCTAGGAGTCTGTGTCTCTGTTCCTGTCTGTCCTGTTCTATGTTCTTGGTTCTCCCTCCATGTTCCCTGCCTGCCGTGTGTCCCTCCCTCTCGGTCCCTACTCTGTCGCCTGCCTGCTCATTGTGTCCCTCTCTCTCTCTGTTCCTGCTCTGTCCCCCGCCTGCTTGATGTGTCCCTCTCTCGCTCTGTCCCTGTCTGCCCTCCAGGTCCCAGTCCATGA
>JBBPDB010000134.1:18274772-18293828 GCA_037974465.1 Brachypetersius altus
GACAGTCCGAGATGCGGGTTGAGGCCTGGTTGTCATTGGAAGGGAAAGAGAGAATAAGTTGTGTATCAACAGCATAGAAGTGATATGAGAAACCATCTGAGGCTATTATGGAAGTGGGTTGTTCCAATTCCCTGGCACCCCGATGCATGGGCTCCCGATAATGTCCTTCAACTTCAGGCTGTTTTCGTGTTGTGACACCTGCGCCTTGGACCTTCTCATCGGTGGAGTCCCTGAACATCAACACATCCCTGCACTTTGCTACCTTGAACTCTTCAACGACTGATGATATTGGTAGTTACAACTGGCCGGACCTAATGTAGAGCCCTGTACTTATTGTTCACCATGAAAGTGGTCAGCCACTTTGCCAAAGCAAAGAAGAATATCTTGTACTCAACGCTCAAGAGGAACTGGCCAATATCGGAAGAGTTCTGGGATTTCACTTCTTCCTCTCCTCAGGTTGCTGTCCAAGGCTTGGGTTCTAAATGGGTCACTGTGGCTCTCCTTGAGGAACCCCTCCACAACCTCTTTCTGGCTGGTCAGCCTCCCAGATCTTGCTTCGCCCAGCAGGATCTTGGTAAACCTGTATGGGTCCTTGATAAACTGAGTTTGCTTGGCCTCCTTTTCCTTTCTACGTCTCAGCGACCTTTCTGCCCTTTTAAATCTGCGTAGTTGCCCTCAGAGTTCAGTGGTCAGATCTTTAATGCCCTTCTTTTCTTCTGAGCTAGCTGTTGAGAATCTTGAGCTCCCTTCTCAGCTACATGAGCTCTCTTGCCTGCCTGTTGGGCTTTTCGTCAAGTGCTCCGCCTCCACCTTTCCTCTCCTTTGTGCTGAACCGTTCTCTGGACATTCACATACTGGAGAGCTCGTTCTCCAGTTGCTCCATCATTGACACTGAACCTTGATTCAAGTGAGAACTTTTATAAGAACAATAAAAATTTCTTTAAAGGGTTTTATGTGAAAGTTATTTGTATTACTAATACAAGAAATATTTTTTTCCATAGACATGTGTGTTGAGCTCCTTTTGAACCTAGCAGCATTGTGTACTTACACAGGAGCTGGTTACACGGATTACACATACAAAAAAGAAGAAGAATTAGTTGTATGGAGACACCTAAACATTGGTTTCATGGGCAAAAAACCCTATACAACCTAAGAGGAAGCACTTCCCTGACCTCCTCAAGAAGAAGAGTCTGTTGCTGGGATGGTTGAGGTCTTACATCGTCTTCTGGACTTTGGTCCAGCAAAACCTGGTGAAGATGGACTGCTAGTCAAGGAGCTCAGCACAGATTACACACTCAGCTGAACGCACCACTCCTCGAAGAACCTGTCTGACTTGCTTGGTGCTGTTCCCAAACTAAGTGCAAACATTTTCCATCAGGATGCTGTTGATGGTGCAGGAATTAAGGTTCCTCAGCATGTTTGATGGCAGATGGAGGTCTCTGAGGTAGAAGAGGTACCTTCACTAGGGTGTTGATGTGACAGAACCATGACAGGTCCTGATGTGAACACCCAGATACCCGAAATTGTCCACTCTCCCCACTGGCATCCTGCTGATGTGAAGGGGCTTGTAGCTCCTTACCTGCCTCATGCTGATGTCCACTCTCTGCTCCTTTGTCTTCCTTATGTTTAGGAGGAGGTTGTTTTTCCAGCACCAGTTCTCCTCCAGGTAGGCCATCACAATGTTATCAGACATCACAACACCACAACAATTTTGTCAGGAATCTTGACATTGGAGAGGGAGTCTAATATGGCTATACAGTCATGAGTGTACAGTGAGTACAGCAGGGGGTTCAAAACACAACCCTGGGGGGCTTTAGTGCCCTGACTGATTGTTGTTTGCCTCTGAGAAAGTTGATCCAGTGATGGGCTAGATCCTTCAGCTTGGTGGAGAGCTTTAGGGGGATTATAGTCTTGAATGCTGCACTATAGTCCATGAATTGCATTCTAACATAATTCTCCCAGCAGGTGTCTAGGTGGCTCAGGGTTGTGTGCAGCAGGTGGGAGATGCCGTTGTCAGTGGAACGATTAGTCCAGTGCACAGACTGCAGTGGATCCATGGTGGCAGGAAATGAAAAGCTGATGAAGTCTCTGACCAGTCGCTCAAAGTACTTCCTCACAACTGAGGTAAGCATGTGGGAACCACTGCCTGAGCCAGGAAGAGGTTGATGATCTCTAACACTGGTGCTAGCTGGTCAGCACAGGCTCTCAGGATCAGACCCGGAATGCCACCTTGTCTTGTTGCCTTTCTAGTGTTCAGTCTCCTAAAGCCTTTCCTCACAGCCTGTTCTTTAATGATGAGAGCATTCCCTTTACTGGCACTGTTACTGTGTGTACAGCTATTCCTGCAACTGTTTATAGTGGTGTTATCAGCTGCTTCAAAGTGAGAATAAAACCTGTTCAGTGAAGCATCAGCACTCATAATTGCATCAACACTCATAATAAAGAGTGGCAGTTTGTAGTCTGTTATTGTTGGCAGTTCGGCACCCTGAACACGCAACTTTGTATTGGTCCATATAATTGGCAACAAGCTCTGATTTGTAGGCGGCAGTGAGAAATCTCATGGATGTTTTTATCCACCCATGGCTTCTGATTGGATAATGTTTTCACTATAGTTTTATGGACTATATTTCCCGCTGATTTCCTAATGAATCCTACAACTGCTTCTGTAAACATGTCAGTGCCATTAGAGCTGCGCTGGAACATGTCCCTGTCTGCGTCATCAAAAGCATCCTGCAAAACGGTCACTGATTGGATCATTTATCTCGCAAAAACAGCAGCATGGTCCGATATCCCAAACGGCAGCCGAGACTGTGATCTGTAACAGTCTTTAAATGGAGTGTAACAGTGATCTAATGTCTTTGTGCCCCAGGTGAAACAGGTGATGTATTGGTGAAGGTTTTGAAGTGTGCATTTAAGGTTGCCACTATTAAAGTCCCCTATCATAACGAGTGCAGCATCCTAGTGGATTGTTTGTTGTAGAGTGAGAGCCTGAAGGTAACTCACATAAGGCAGGGTCCAATAAACAGAGCAAAATATTAACAGAGCAGGCTATGACCACTGTGAATTCGTTAGGAAGATAGAAAGTATGACATTTGATGACCAAAAGTTCCAGGTTGGGTGAGTATGAGCATTTCACAATCAGACACATTCCACCTCCTCTTGTCTTCCCTGACTCTTTTGTTCTGTCCATGCAGTAAACTGCTGTACTGCATAGTCGAGTACCGCTGTGTTCAGACATGTTTCAGTGGGTGCCATGGCCACAGCATTGCTATGTGTCGGCACCTGGGGAGACAGAGGAGAGAGAAACAGAAATTTGAATTGTGACATATGAAAAACCGGGTGGATCCTGAGGGACGCCGGCAGCTGGAGTCAGAAGGTGACAGGTTGATCTGCTTGATAATCTTGAAAGGGCCGATGAATCGGGGTGATAACTTCTTGGATTTTGTGCAAAGGTGATTATTCCAGGTAAACCCTACCACTAAAATGAAACAACCGTCCCAGAGGGTGCCAATGGTGATGTTGCTTGGTACAGCAGGTGTTGGTCTTCAGGATGGAGTCCCAGTCAACACCGGCGGACCAACTGCTGGGCTGATGGTATATCAACCTCCAGCTGATGTTCAAACACTGGAGGCTGGAAACCATGACAAACCTCAAATGGGCTGAGAGCAGTGGCAGAGGAGGTGAGGGTGTTGTGAGATAACTCAGCCCAAATAGTATAGGTAGCCCAGGAGCAATCAGACTAAATGCTCAACGATAAGTTGTTTCCTTGGCAGAGGGGAGTCCGGTCATAGACCAGGTGAACAGCCTTGGAAAAAGGTTCCATGATCATGAGAATGGTGTCCTTAACCTGGAATTCAAAGAGACTGGTAACAAAGTCCATGGCGATGTGAGACCAGGGTTGTTGTGGAACAGGAAAGTGAAAGTGACCATTTGTCATATGTGAACACACCACAGTGTGAACAGCATGAAATTCAACCTCTGCATTTAACCCATTCACCAAGTGAAGCAGGGGGCATCTACGAACACAGCGCCCGGGGAGCAGTGCGTGGGGACGGTACCTTGCTCAGGGTACCTCAGCAGTGCCTAGCGGTCTTAGGATAGATGAGCAATAATGCTGAATAATTGTTTTAGGTCTAAGCTACTGTATAATGTAATCATCTAATCTGTAATGTTACTCCACGTTACCCCAACACAGTTTATGATTCATTTCCAAAGCAATATGAAGAATATGTAAAGCTTGTAACTAGGACTGACACAATACGATTTTTTATGTCTCATGCCAGTATTGATAGTGCACCCTAGACTTTCTGCTGACACCAGGACTAGTCCAATACTATAGTCTTTTCCCCTCTCTTCAACAACTAAGCATTTGTCTGGATACACTTTGAATACGAAATGGTTCCCTACTTTCTCTAAAATGTCCTTTGATTTTCATCAACCATGCATTGCACGGTTTATCCATCATGGAATTATGCACACATGGCTGATTCGTACAGACACTTGTCTTAAGTATTAAACAAGCTACTAAATGTTGGTACTTTATTGGTATAGCCAGTACCAATACATTTGCCCTACCTCAGTATAGATCATTATTATAGGCCAGCTGTTGTATTGTGTAGTGTCCTTGGTCTCTAAAGCGGTTCTGATTATGATGGAATTAATGTGTTACAGGCTGAAGAAGAGCATGAGTTGTGATCAACTGGACGAGGACAACGACACACAGGTAAGCCATGTTGTCAAAGCCACATAAGTGAATGAATGAGTGATTGATGAAGGGAGCATTGGAGGAAGGGAATGACAGACGGATAAGGAGAAAGAGGCGAGAAAAGGAAAAACGGAGGACAGGGCAAATGGAGAAAAAGCAATCGAGCTAACAACTGCCAGTAACCATGGCTACTGTAGAGAGCCTTTAGACAAAAAAGCCTCAGATCTGTTTAATGTGCGCAAACACACACACACACACACACACACACACACACACACACACACACATGCACGCACACACACACGCCGAGATCAGGGCACCCTGACTAAAGAGTGGTTCTCTCTTAGTCATGCTGTTTTCAGCTGGTGTAAACTGCGAGCATGTGGGATGTGACTAATTCTCCTTCACATATTGGCTCATCAAAATTCATTCAGTGTTTTTGTGTCACCAGCCCATCACTTGGAAATCTGGAGTGTTGGAGCAATATGGCTTGTGTGTTCTCAGAGAGGAAAGTAGAAAGGCATTTTTGCCACTTTTGAGTGTGAAATTAGGTCTGCTGGAGTCTTCAGTGAACACACATGAGACCGTACAAAACTTTCACTTTGTCAGATGTAAAACAAACACAATGAAAGCAAACACTATATAGGCCAGCAGTAGAGTAGCTGTTGCTGTTGCTGTTGTTATTTTTCGACATCATCACCTGATGATAAACTCAGAATATGAGTGTAATACTGTCAGTCTGTCAGTTGATTTTGATTTTACATTGACGATCTGCACAACACACACATTTTTCTTTCTTTGAGTTTGTTTTATTAGGTTGAATCTGATTAAAATAATCTTTGAACAGAGAGACAATTGAGTCTCATTCACACACAGTGGATCTAAAAATGAATCCCCCCCTTCAAAAATAATCTCATCTTGTTGCTTTTCAGAAAACAAAACAGAATCAGATTAATAAAGAACCCACTTGTATCAGTACTTCGTGGAACCACTTTTTGTTTTAATTACTACCTTCTATTAGCATACTTCTCTACCAACTTTGCACACCTAGACTGCAATATTTGCTGACTCTTCTTTACAAGACTGTTTAAGCTCGGTCGGATTGGATGGTGACCGATGTTGGACTGCAAGTCATTCCATAGTTTTTTGAGGGTTTAAGTCTGCACTCTGTCTAGGCCACACAAGGATATTCGCCATTATCTATTCAGCCACTGTCTGGTCGGCTTTGTGATGTGCTTTGGGTTACTGTTATATTGGAAGGTGAACCTTCTTCTCATTGAAAACTTTCTGGCAGAGGGCAGCAGGGTTTCTTTTAAAGAATTTGACAGTATTTTGCCCCAGCCATTTTTCCTTGTATCCTGACAAGTGCCCCAGTCTGTTCTGCAAAGAAACACCCCCACAGCAGGATGCTTCCATCACCCTGCTTTACTGTACCTATGGTGTTCATTGAATGATGAGCTGTATTGGCTTTTCACCCGACATACCGTTTGTTGTTGGGACCAAATAGTTTCATTTTGGTCTCATCTGACCATAACACATTTTCTGCTTGGCCTTTAGAATCTTCAAGATGTGTTTTGCCAAAATTGAATTGATACATATCGGCCTTGTTTTAGGAGTGACTTTTCTTGCAACCCTTCTATAAAGGCCATATTTGTGGAGCACTTGTGATATTGTTGGTCCTGTAATAGATTCCTCAAAGTTGTCTCTGGCCTCTAGGTAGGCTGCAAAGCAATTCTTCTCTGTACCCACTGCAAACACTCATGAACGCACCAATTCTGAGCCGTACTCAGGTTTGTATGGTAGACCTTTAGTCTCAAAATCAACAGTGCCCTTTCTTACAAACTTTAAATGTTGCTTCCTTAAGTTTATAAAGGTGCTTTTTGCTTGACACTTTCAGTTTATGTCATTCAGCTGATGAACCGTCACGGCATTTATTGCTTGTATTTGACTTAAACTTCTTGTCTAGCTAACTGCTGTTTAGCAGGATGGTTTTTGCTGTTATTCTAGGTAGGTGTTTTCACCGAAAACCAGTGCGGGAAATAAGGTTTGTTTCCTGTCACTGCCATCTAGCCACTATCTATGCACTTACCACCACAGGTACCATAGTCGCTCCCATTTGAGCATGAATGTACCTCCACAATCCAATGTATTACTTTGATTTACAGTCTGACCTCTGCCTTCTGTCAGAAAATAAAAGCGTGAAAAAAGATGTAACAAAAGCCAAACGGCATGAGGTTGTTTACACTACCATGACTTTGACACAGCCAGTTAATGCTCACACAGTCCTGAGTGAGAAAAGGGGCGCTTTTATAGGCTTTGTTTTTTCAGTTCTGACCTTGGTTAATGGGGATCAGCTCATATATTGGTACATGCAACCAATAAAACTCAGTTAGACTTTTGTTTTTATTATTAAAACCAGATTTAACTAGATTAATTTTGAAGCTTCTGCTTCACCTGCTTCTGCTCTTACTAAAGTCTGTTCGCATAGAGTTGTGCGTGTACATTTGTGTACATATCTGCAGGCATACAAGAATGTGTGTATGTGTGTGAGAGTGAGTGAGTGGGTGGGTGTTTGTGGGCTTGTGCGTGGATATTTCAGATATGGAGATTTTGCACTGAGATTCAATTCACAGCCCAAATTCTCCTGGCTGTAGAAGAAGAAAACCTGGCCACATGTCTTGGATTCAAAATGTCTCCTTCTAAAGTGAGAGAGAATTTGAGCCATGAATTGGATTTCTCAAATCTCTGGAAGTTCTTTGTCTGAAAGCAGTCATCATAGCCCTCATGTATGTATGACTGCATTCATGTATAAAGCTGGGATGCTGTCACTTTAATATCACTCATGTGACTTTTTGCTTTCAGATATGTGCCTTTATCTTCTTTGTGAATGTCGTTTAACCATCACTGTGCCTGGACTGTGGTGTGTGGTGCATTTGGCCGTACTCTTGCTAGCTTAGCAAACACGCTATGGCAGGATGCAGCAGTCTTATTCAATGTGGCTGCAGGTTTCCATTCCAATCAAGCATGGGTGCCAGAACCTTTATAGTAGTTTTTAACATCATTCATTTGTCCAGGAGCCTACTGATATTTTGATACTGACCAGTTAGGTACCAATTTAGTACCTGTTCTTTATATTCTTCCTTATTGGGCAGCCTACAGGTCCAAACATCCTGGAATAGGTTTAATTTTGCTTCTCTGTCCCTCCAACACCAGTTATTAAAATAATTATTATAGCTGGAATCAAACCTGTTCTATGTTCTGCTGCTAGCCAAGCTAATGCTAACCAGCTGCTCTCCTAGTTAGCTGTGTTGGTGAATACTGAATGCATGCTCATACATAGGTAGAACATTCTGTGAACATTCCACACACATTGCATACATTACTCTCCCACATTCTGCTGAAAGTCATATACACATACATACCCACATGTTGGGTGTTACATTCCCTCTTGAATTTAATTACTGGCTATTGGACAAAACAAACTAATGAACATGTCTTGCTCTCATTGGTATTTTGCACTGAAAATGTAAGCAGATTTAACCTTTTATTTATTAGTGCAAATATATTCAAGGGAAAATCATTATAGATAAATAAACACGTGCATGCATTCAATTACGCAAATGCAAATGTGTGAAAAAATGTATGCGTTCATGAATCATGTTAACATGACAGCCGCTTCACCCTGCAGTCCACAGGCAGCAGTGGGAGTCCGGAGCTGGAGCAGAAACTCAGGCAGAAGCAGATGTCCACGCTGGCTGATATCAGAGCAATGAGTGGTCAGGTAATCTGCAACCTGCACACTACACACTCAGGGCCATTTTAAGGCCTCGACTAATTATTTAGGACCCCTACCAGAGACTCAAGGAAGCATACATAATGAGCAAAATAAATAATCATTACTTTGCATAAACTATAGGGCACAATATTTAAAAAAAATCTTATTGTGCTTTTTTGTCACTATTTCTCTAAAACTTTGTGGATAAGGACAAATATTTTGAACTTTCAGTGTATGGTAGTGCAATAGCAGTAACCATTATTTCTATTTCTATTGGTATGTTTGTCATGAAATTTTATATAACAAAATAAGTGACACCAATCAAGATATTAGGCTTTGTACCCACAATGACATTATATGGTTGTTTATTGCAATGTATTTTGTATAATAAACAAAACACACATTGGTGGTCTTTACCAACATGCAAATACCAGGGATCTTGGAGGTCAGGAGGATGCCTGCTGGCCATAAACATTGAGATGAAAAAATAGATAGACTGCATATACAGGTTTTACAACAAGATACTGTAACACTTTAATTACCTAATCAGAGCTCTTAAAAGCAACCCTGAATATAAGTGTATTCTAGTGTCAATTAAACACAAACAAAAGCCTGATATGAAGGAGGTGTTGGACAGTTAATTTGACTAAGAAGCTTCACTGAAGTAGCTAGCATTTGTTAAGCGAGACTAACGCTACCCTTCCTCCTTATGAACCAGAACTTTAAGCAGAAATGTTGACTGCTAAAAGTAAATACTGTATTTTGCTTTAAAATCAAACATTCATGCTTGGAAAAGTACCAGACCCACCACTGTAGACTCATTACCAAGTAATCTGAGAAGTTAAAGATCAGCCTGTATTATTTTCCATCACCTGGATCATGTGAACATTTTGTTTGTAACACCCAAAGAAACATCAAAATGCTTACAGCAAATAGTAAAACATGTTATAGGGCTAAAATTCATATTACATTTACGGCATTTATCAGACGCTTTTATCCAAAGCGACTTCCATTCCCTAACTACAGGGGGCAGTCTCTCCCTGGAGCAACTTGGGATTAAGGGACTCAGGGACGCAGTGGTGGTGCTGAAGGTAGGATTCGAACTCATGACCTCTTGGTCCGGAGGTAAGTATCCTACCCACTGAGCTACCTCCACCCCGAATATATTTGTGAATATATTAACGCCGATATTTTTTTTTCACCCGATAAGAGTCTCACATTAACGCAGCACCTTAACGCCGATAACGGCCCACCACTAATATATATTTTTATTTGGCCATTAGTAGATTTAAGATTAAATGGTAGTTTCTTCAAATCCGGAAATGACCATGCTAAGGTATTTGAAAAAAATATCTTGGCAAACTGTAATTGGAATATTTTAGTGATTTACTTTTGTAGTAAAAGAGTACTATGTAAGTAAAAATCCAATGCAACACCTAGCATCTTGAGGGTGTGCCAATTCATAGTGGACAATTCTTACATTACTCCCTTAAACCATACAAATCTATACCAAATAGTAATATCACAATAGAAAATGCACAATAGCACAAAGAAATGTTACAGTTCCTGCCTTTGCTGGAGGAACCAACACTATTTGAAAGTGGTTATGTCTGTGTGGCTTAAACCAAAAAATCTGGTCACAGGGACTGGACTAATAAATGAGACCCTTCAAAAGTACTTTCTACATTAAAACAAGAAAGGCTGGCATTTTAGAAGCAAAATATGTGGAAGTGAGGGGTGACTCAAGACCTCTGCACGGTACTGTATAGCTGTAGTACTGAATGGAACTGAAGTGTGGTGTGAGTTTAAAGCTCTATTTTTCCCTCAAACATTATGCTCTTATATTTGCATTGTTTCCTTATCAAGTATACAGTGTTTTGAAGCACTCTGCACTTGCATTGCACAACTAATCCACAGTAGAATATGCAAACATACCTAAAAACAGGTAGGCTACAGCTGATACATAATTTGTTTTAAATTCACTGTACGAATAACGAACACTGTAAAAAAAAAAACTCCACTGAAATCTGTCCCAAATATTAGTCGATTTCAATTCCAAAACAAGTCTCGTCTAAAAAGAACTTCACAAATTTAGGTGGTGGTGCCATTGGTGCACTTAGACAAATTACTTTTCCTGTGTGTAAATGAAAGTGGCAGTTGTGACAATTACAAAGCGCTAGAGCATGGTAATATGTGCAACTGGGCTGGATGGAGAAGAGGTAGGTAATCAGTCTTAGGCCAGCCTGCGGAGAGCTAGCACACAGCATGCTAACAAAGATGGATGAAAAACCTGAGGGCACAGCGTTAAGCTGGAGCTCCTCCGAGCTTCTCCAGCCAAGAGCTCAGGAACATGACTGAGCATGGACCACACTTGATAGGATGAGAGAAATCACACAGCCCAGCAAGTTAAGGGGGCATGATGAGCACTCTTATCTTCCGTGCTAGTTGTAAGAGGCCTCTTTCATGCTGCCAGTGTTGTAAGAATAATTTTTAGGAGCATAACAAAACCATGGATGAAATGTGTAAGAATATTTTAATGGCTGATACTAAATTCAGCATGAGCGCTGTCACATGGGCAGTGGGGGTGTGGAGAATGGGAAGCATATGCAGGAGCTGTGAAACTAGGTTTATTGTAGAAAACAGGACACAAAGGGGATACATTCAAAGGCTTGTGCAGCACAGGGAACAGAGGAACACAGTATTTACAGAGACATGGACAAGGTTCAAATGTACATCAGGAATCAAACAGGCCATAGCAGGCAGACTAGAGCCCTGTCAGAAAACAGTTTTTTTTTATTTTACATACGACATCCATGCCAGCAACACTGGACCAGGATCAGGGCCAGCCAAACACCCCACTGACAGGTGGGCCTACCAGGCACCCAGGAGGCCATGAGCACGCTGAAGGGCAGGGACGTCGATCTTACTGGAGATGCCTGTCCAGTGAGGGGTCCCTCGCCTTGCACATCTGATGAAGCACTGAGGCGACCCCCACCAGCATGGCTGTTACCCACCAAGCAAGCAGGCCACACAGCCACACACGACACACACAGAGACCCTTTACCAGGACTCAGTTCAGGGACAGGCCTCATACTCTGGACAAGAGAGGCCTAAACACCACATACACACAGCCCAGTGCAGCCATTTAGGAGGCAGCACCAACACTAAGGGCAAGTGGACATGAACAGGACCCTGGGACCAGGGAGAAGCAGACATGAACACAAAAGGACCTGAGAGACACAGGCAAGTCAGTAAATGACTGAAAAACTAGAGCAAGAAAGGCATGAACAGTTGAACACAACAACAACCAAGATAGGAAAGAAAGAGGGGAATTGTGAGGGTTGACAGACATGTGCCTCCTTGTAGAGGGGGACTAACAAGGGCCAGGTGAAACTAAAGATAATCACTGGACAAACCAAATGGAGGAATAAGGAAGGTGGGATGTCAAGGTTGTCAAAATAAAAGTCCCTGGGGTAAAACTGGGCAGGATGTAACAAGTGTCTCTTGCCTGCTTTGTCATTTTTATGTACCAGTTTTTTAAAAGCATGTCACTGTTGACAGATATGTGTAGATGTTGTTTGTTTGTTTTTAAATAATAACACCTCAGGTACACAAAATTAGTAAATAAATACATATATAAACATAAATAATTGAAATGAATTCAGCTATTCCATATGTAAATCATACTGATGTCAGACCTTCTTTTCTCAAATTCTACATTTACAAAATGATGTACATTTAAGAGTATTTTATTCATCTTACACTGGTCAGTTGATTACATTTACTGAAATGTACTTTCATTTAATCCTGTTTTCAGGTTAAACAGCCCATGAGCATTGTGAGAATGGTATGTATTACTCACCTTCAAATATAGCTTAGTTTTAAGTAACTATCCCACTTGTGGAATTAAAGTATGGCATACTACATAGTTCATTTTCAGTTTATTAGTTGCTGAAGGTACTACTTCTACTGAACTTCTATATGGAATCCAGTGCTTCACCATATTATTTTCCATCCATTTTTATTTTTACTTTACTTTTCCTTAAATATGAGTTAGGCTACATACTTCTGGTTGTTCACAAATGATGAATATGAAAGTTACTTTACTGCTTCGCAAGCCATAAAATAACCCTTATTGAGTGGCGTACATTGTGTGTGCCTCCTCAAAAACAGTGAGCCTCTGATTAGAATGCAGGACGCCTTCTTTGTTGCCAGTCTTTTGACTTGAGCACACATCCCATATACGAGCTTCTCTTTACCCTATTGACTGGGGATGAGGATGTCACCGGGTCCGGATTAAAGTCTTAGGCCTATCTCTCAAATGAAGAGAGAGGAGGGAGGGACAGCGTTTGTCAGTAGTTTGTTTACCTGCATAGACCTTTGTGTGCTCAGGAAAGGTATGACTGTGGAGGAAGAAGCAGAATCAGTGCTCCAATGTCACCTTCGCATGGTCCATCTTGGCAGAGAGATAACACCCAGATAACACCCAAAGCTCTTAATTAATCATCAGTGCCATATCAATGTGTCAATAAAGCCCGCTGCCGTCAGCTCATCAGCTGCCCTCCATCAAACCCTTTAAGCCCTGGAGTCCTAATTTAGCTGCTCCCTCAATATCAGGCAGACCGCTGGACGTGCTGATGCATCCTATGGCCTGTCACACAGAGCTCTCAGGCTGCTCCTTAATGTCAGAGAATGTGGAATTAAAGGACAAGTTCAGTTCATCTACTGACACCACATCCTCCCCTTAACAAATCAACAGATCAGCATACTGCCATTACATTACAAACTAACCTTAAGTAATCAAGTTACTATAATTTAATATTATATTCAATTGTTATATTATGTAACTAGTGCTATCAGTTTGTTTGACCCTTCCATGTGTACCCAGTTATGTAGACTGAAACCTGTATGAGATGCAAAGGGCATTTTCATACATAAAAGTCGGGACCAAGGTCTGGGTTTTTGTTACATTTTATACATTTGCTCTGCTTAGTTTAGGTGTCATATGTAATTTTATGCACTAAGGAGCTTTGCATGGCTTTGAAAAAAGACTTTTCACACAATCGAAACGAACCACAGTTGTGTTTGATCTGGACCTGGACCGCCTCTTTAGGTTGGACCAAATTTTGATCCGTTGGTCCACACTGTGGTATGAGGCATCCTTCACACCTGCTATTTTAGTTCAGACCAAACTGAAAAATCTGACGATTTAGGTCGGTGTAGAACCCCATAAAACTTTTAGTAGCTTTGCAGCTTTTAAAGAGTAAATTCCATTAGCAGCTCTTTTGATAAACATAAAACCAAGATTTGACTATAGTACATTTGTTGCATTGAGTTTAACGTAAAGTGTAAATGAAAACACACCACTGAGATCTATAAATGATTAAACAAGCAGCACAATACCAAAGGTTTTCCTTGTGAACCTCTACTGCAACAAGAATCCTTGAGCTGTGTAAACAAGAGCAAGAGGACTACAAACACAGTGGGGTTGGATTGTGCAGACATTAATGCTCTTTCACTACACACTGGGAAGTACTTTGTCTCTGTTTTATCTGATTTTAATGTGCAGGTTCAAATGAAAATGGATATTTTGACAACTCCTTCATGATCGTTAGCCTTCTAGCTTTTGTATTTAATGCAAATCACAAATCCGCAAACTGCGATGGTACGGCAGATCTGTCAAAATACTTCATTGACAGTATAAGGTCAGTACAGTATAAGTAACAATTACATTTTGATATTCTGTTTGTCACGACATTTCTTAAGTCTCGTGGTACCAAAAGCAATGAATGTCTGTTTGTGAAAACAGTCAGACTGATTAAATTCACACTGTCATAAGAGTTTTGGCACTGTGCATCTTTAAGAGGGATTTGTTTATAGAGTAACCGTTTCACCATGTGTATAAACACTTATTTAACAAATCTGGCCAGTAACATGCACACTCTAGTGGTTATGAAATCTGTTCACCTTTGTGGCTAGTATTTTCCACCGTCCCTGAATTTAATCTGCTTTAAAGCCTATTAGAAAAGAGACTTAGTGTGTTTGCCCAAATGGAAGATCAAATGTTGCCTATGTATCTGTGCCCACCAAATGTAAATGCCTTGCTTCAAACCACACAACCCCCCTTGCCCACCCCTCCAAAGTGAATGAATATTGAGTGGGAGAGAAACAACATGCCGGCGGAGCTCACATGCAGATTACCTGCCCAAAAGACCTGCACCTAATTGTTATTCATGTTTACAAACTTTCATCTCCTGAGGATGGTCCAAGTGTGCCCCGCCACATACATAATGAGCAAACAGACTGCAATCCACACATGCATTTATTCATGTGGTCCTTGCATACGCGTTCTTTCTCTCTCACACACACACACACACACACAGAGACACGCACAGTCCTCTGAGCACATTCTTCCACCTTGAATCCCAAGAGAGCAGACATTTATAAAGACGTAGCCTTTCTGGCATTATGGGGGAATTACAATTCTGGGCAGCAGCTAACCACAGCATGACGGCATGTGGTTTCCTTTCACCTCTTCCCATGTGCTTTTCTAGTCCAGCACAGGTTAAAAGAAGCTGCGTCCTCAAGTCACACAGTAGAGATGTTGCTTAGCAGTCTGTACTTTTATGCCATGTGGAAGAGAAGGAAGTTATAGACCCCCTGAGGACTGGACTACATATGGCAACCAGGCAGGTGCTTAAAAGTAAAGGTGCCAAGAATTGCCTTTGGTCCACCAAAAGAACCATTCAATGGACTGTGCTTTAACAGAATACTCTGAGATCCACACAGCCACGGTGGTGGGTGAGGAACTCTGTCACACATCCACACAATGATCTGTGGAACAGCCTGATGCATCTTTGTTGTGCGGTTTCTCACCAGGTATAAATCACTATCATTATGTGTGTCACTATGTGCATTATTATCTCACTATGATGTGCAATAGTCTACCATGTGCTATATATGTTCTTATAGGGTGCTAAAACATTATCATTATGTGCAAAATTGTAATATGTGCAGTAGTCTTACCGTGTGAATATCACTAGTCATGTCAATATTACTTATATAATACTGATCTCTGCTGCATACACACTCTCCCCAGGCACCGTTTGAAACCGTGAATGGGTTCAAATGCAGAGGAAGAATTTCGTGCTGTTCCCACTGTGTGCTGTGGTGTGTCCACGTATGACAGAATGGTCTTGTCTGTGTCTCTGTGTGTCTGTGCAGTCATACATAAGCATTTTTTCCCTGGATCAATAGTTTTCTGATTCTGATTCAAGAGATGTTTAACCTCTTTCTTCTATATCTGAATAATTTTAATGGTTTTCTATATACCTTCCCTGTAAGAGCAGGAGGGCTTTAATAACTAATAAACACACAAAGATTTCTGACATCTGCATGTATTATAGCATTAACTGTATTCTGTGTTTGTGCTCGTTTACAACATGCGTGCATCATGGCAACCTGACATAGGTGTTATGTCAAGCTGACATGAAATTGACAAAAGTATACCATTTTATTAAACTTATGGGAAAAAAGTACACCTATTCTAAACCTTTGTTGAAGTGTAAGATGAGTTTTAATATGTTTTAACACTTACATGCTCAAAATAGTTGACCTCCTGGCTTTTGTATTTAATGAAAATTACAAATCTGCAAACTGCCATAGTAGGGTAGATCTGTCAAAATACTTCATTGACAGTATAAGTTATACAGTATACTGTATAAATAACTGACATTTTTTCTGTTTGTCACGATATACTGACAAAACATGTCATTTCTAAAGTAGTGACCTAAGTCAGATTGGCACCAAAAGCAATGAATATGTGTGTGTGTCTGTACAGTTGGCATGAAAGACTAATGTAGGCATCATATACCCTCTGAATGCTGCCGTTAAATAAAGAAAATGTGTGTGTGTGTGTGTGTGTGTGTGTGTGTGTGTGTGTGTGTGTGTGTGTGTGTGTGTGTGCGCGCGCGTGGGTTTACATTTGCTTGCATATATGGATCTGTGTGTGTGGATGTGTGTCTATCCTAAGATAAAATCTCTCATAAACCACCTTCAGGCTTACCTCATTAACCTTGTACCACAGTGGCTGCTGTTTATTGCTTTCTGTGCTTTGAAATGTAGGCCTATAATTCTAGATGGGCAAGCTTTCAAAGGCAAATTTCACATTTATTTCTGTGCCCAGTGTGTATGGAGCGCGTGGATTTCAGTAAGCTAAGTAATGCAAGTCATAAGTCAAGAGAAATGAAATGAAAGAGGTCAATGAACTATCTCTCTATTAATCTGTGATAGTTCAATTTCATGGTGTCTTCACTTTTGTGGAAAGGTAATCTGTACTCATCTTGACTACAAAGCAGATCAAAGTAGGCAGTTCCACAGTATATTCATAGAATGCTCACATTTCACTGAAAGCCTGTGTTTGGACAGCGACTTGACATGCACCTTTAAATACAACTGACATGCATAAACAAATGTGAAATAACAGAAAAATTGACTAAAGCAACCCTAGTTGTTGAAATAAGCCTTTATTAATATTTACATAGGTTTTTGCCAGTTATCATGCATGGTTTTGCAACTGCTAAGTTAACAATGACAGCCATCATCAGATCCTCAAGTGACCAGTTAAAAAACTTAAAACACCATTTTAGATTTCGGCTATATATTTAAACTTTTAACATATTAATTCATCAGTTGATACCCAGAAAGACAACCCAGAATTTCTTAGTGTGGATAAGCATGATGTTAACTTCCAGGCTCATTCTGGTCTTGTCAGCTTTGGTTAACCTGCCAACAACCACAAATGACAGCAGCATGCTAGACTAAATGACTTTAAAGTAATAAATGTAAGATGCAATATTTAAATAGAGAGAAAAAGTAAAGATTTTGTTATAATTGGTCTTTTAAAAAATTGGTAATTAGACTTAAGCATGACAAATATTCAAAAATGATCATTCTACTCAACAGCTGACTCAAACATTTCAGCTAATAATTAAGTTCCAGTCAAGTTTATTGAGAAGCATTCTAAAGTTTTACAGGGGTCCTTTTTAAAATCATGATACCTGGCTCTGCTCTGGCTCTGCTGGAGCAAGTTGAACTTGACCCCTCCAAAATGAGGATATGGACCCAAAACAACTGCCACTCACCTCCAGAGCACGGCTCAGGGAGCGGAGAAGGAATCAATTCCGCCTGACCTTCTGACTTAATAACCACACAAACCACTGTTGCCCTGCTGGGACCTCTGCTGATCTGGGAGCAGACCGTATGGTGCCAACTCGCTTAGGCAGAAGGTCTTGGGTGCTAAGCTTTTTCATGCTTAGCGAGATCTGTACTTGTGTTTTAAAAAGTTTTAAATGAGAAGCTGTACAATGATGTGAAAAATCGGATATAATGAGAGGACTCTAGGGATGGACAATGCCACTGATTTTCTTTTTGATACCATGTAATACCTCACTCCCTCATACTGATACTGTTACTGGATGATTTTTACAGTGGAAACCAGATAAGGTGTCTAAATAAAACATGTATATAACAAATACTTATAAAGCAATATGTGAAACTTTGAGTAAATAACAATTTCATGACTGAAATGAGCAGAAATGCTATGGTATTGTTTTGCAGCTAGGTTTTGTTCAGGCACTGGTTATGTGTAGATGTGGATTTCAGGAAATTTAAAGTTACAGTACACTTCTATCTATACACACACACATGCGTTCACACCTTGAAAACACACATAGGGGTCTGTCTGGGGGAAAAAGCACACATGATTCTCTAGTATCTTATGGCACTTGCCAAATTACACACCTTTCTGTGATTTTCTCTGTGAAGTTAATCCTCTATAGACAACACACTTCTGCACATTATAAAGCACAATTGGTGTCTATTTGCCAAATTTAACTTAAAGGGAAAATAATCAAATGTGGTTTGTGATAAGTGACAAATATAATTTGTGCACAAAAAGTGACATTACAGAAGTGGTCACTAACCCTCCTCCAGGACATCATCTTCCCTCAGAGCTTTCTTCCAATCTGCATCCACTATGTTGCCAACTCCCCCACTATTCTAACAGTAACACATCTGATCCAGACAATTAAGGACCTTTGAAGGAGTTAATTAGATGGAGCAGGTGTGGCAGATTGTGGTTGGAGCTAGACTCCACAGGAGGGTAGATCATTTTCCCCTAATCATATACTCAAATCATTGTTTCATATATGTTTGAACAATGGCCATTTAGAACCATGTTAGGGCATGAGCAAAATGCTTTTTGTTTTTTATAAATATACAAAGACATTTCATAATTTGCAGATAAATGCATTTTTCCCTAGAGATTTAATGTGATTTCTCTAAGGAGCCTGAAAAAGCACTGCACGGTCAGAAAATACATGTGGAGCTAATTCTAACATAATGGGCTTATTTCTTTGCACAGATGGGACCATCTTTAAAAAATATTCACAGCAAGGTGTGTGCAATAGTGTTGTTTTTGGCGGCCCGTTTTCATTTTTGTTTTAGTCTAGTCTTTGCGTCAAGCTGACATTTTAGTTTTTATTAGTCTTAGTCACGTCTATTCTCTTTTAGTCTA
>JBBPDB010000134.1:18310312-18355743 GCA_037974465.1 Brachypetersius altus
TCTCTCTCTCTCTCTCTCTCTCTCGCTCTCTCTCTCTCTCTCTATCTCTATCTATTTATCGCTCTGTCTCTCTCTCTCTCTCTCTCTCTCTCTCTCTCTCCCCCTCTCTCTCTCTCTCTCTCTCTCTCTCCCTCTCTCTATCTATTTATCGCTCTGTCTCTCTCTCTCTGTCTCTCCATCTCTCGGCATCAAATGTGTCTGACTGGGTAAAAAAAATTTATTTATCAATATGATGTTTTTTGGGTGGCACTGACAGCTATTAGAGCTGCGGGGAAATGATAACCCTGTCAACGTTCTTTCACAGTTGTGGCCGGGAAGAAAATGGATGTATCAATAATATGCAATGCAATGTTTCATCTATCAAAGAGACATCTGAAACAATACATATAATATGAGACATTGCATGTGACACGGCAATCTGGCCTATAATGTGCACAAACGATAAGAGAATAAATGTGCCCACCTGATAATCAACAAAAGTGTGTTTATCTAGTGCTGTATCATCTCGCTGTTGTCGTATCACAACCTCATGACTCTCTTTTTTTTAACACCATTTAAAAATGCCAGTTGCCATTTATACTGCGTAAAGATTTAGTCTGAAGTACCAAATATATCTTGAGGCTTTGCTGTGATGTGTGTGTGTGTGTGTGTGTGTGTGTGTGTGTGTGTGTGTGTGAGTGATTGTGTGTACTGGGAATGGCTGACTTTGATGCTGATTTCCATTTGATGCTTCTTTGTCATCAAAGCTTTCTCATGGCTCAGGTGGCTTCCATCTCCTGCTTCAGCTGTGGCAAATATGCAACATATCCCATTGAATTTTCTCTGAGAAATCTACTGTTTTGAGGCCAGACCGCAGCTGGCTTTGTTAGCCCCATTCCAGATTTTAACGACAGAACAGGGCTCCTCATATACTTTCCTTCTATACCCAACCTTTGTAATGCAGTAATGCAAGAGAAGATGGAGACCCTATGTTGGCACAGTTCGTGATTCATTGTTTAATCCTGGCCAGAGCACTGCTGTGTTTTCACACCTGATCCTGCTCATCAACTGATTATGGAGCCATAAATGAGGTGGATCAGGGGGATTGGGCAGTGCAGTGGGTTACCAGGAGGAGGATTAAAAAGGAATATCCTAACAGTCATGCCAAATGACTATCCTAAACCAAATCACCTCAATTTAGACCTTAATTTCCCAAACAGGAAATTAAGGAAAATTTGGGGGAAAAGTGCCCAGATTAAGGCTGATTATGGGGTAAAACTATTGAATTTTCCTCTTACTTTTTTCAAATGTTCCCCATAAATAATAGAACCTCCTGAATTAACACCTTAAAATTAAGATTAAGGGGTTTCACAATTGTGCCTTAAATCTAATTTGAAGCTAAAATTAAGGGGTCGGTTTCACAAATGAATGGACACTTGATTCAAATGAAGGGGTTTGGTGTATTTTCAGGGGTAAATTTAGGTAGGGTTAAGGACATTGTACTATATATGTATGTATGTATGTATGTATGTCTGACTGTCCCAGGACATATATGTCAAAATAAAAAGAAGAAAGAATTAGCATTAAAAACAGACATCTGAAGCTTGACATATCTCAGACTTGCAGAATTTCTACAGAACCGGTCCCACCTACTGGAAGTCGAAACATGAAGCAGAATCAGACGAACTTCCTTAAAAATATTGGTAGTTAATTGACAAACTGTTTGGGTGTGAGCATTGTCCATCAAAGAAAGGAGAAATAGCATTAGGACTACCTGAGTTACCCTGAAAGACATCACAGAAAAGCAGGTTCTAGATCATCCGACAAGAGTATTATGTTCTCAGACTGAGCAGGAGTCATATAACAAGGATACAGGAGAGGTGTATAGGAATTTAATAAGACACTCCCCCATCATCACAGGGGTCCAGCAAAAGTATACAGTTCAAAACCCACAAACAGCAAACAGTGCTGACACAAAGGGGAGCATTTCTGAGCCACTTAGAACATCTCATCAGCTTAGACAGCTTTAGAAAGCCACTAAGAAATGATCGAGGCTCAAAGGTGCTTTCAATTTTCTTTAAATTGTTCTTCTCTGGAAATTTTCAACATTGCCCCACGTTATCTTTCATCTCTTTCTCTTACAGACTGTACACAGTCTCTGTTATCTCCTAGCAGAATGACACTCAGGCCCACAGCTTTATGAGTTTGCTTGTGGGTAGTGCTGGGAGTAGACGGTAACATCACCTCATCCTATCATGGTCTATTGGCAAACATGAAGGTGCAGGCTTTGGCCATGAGCTTTTTCTTTTGCTAGGTCTATGTCAGTGCAATCTCGTTATCGAAGCCTGCCATCTATTTTTTTTTTTTTTATCCTACCACCTGAAAGCAGGTTAGTGAGTGTGACCCACTGGTTGCTTTGTTAAATTCTGATGACAGGAATCTTTGAAGTTACACAGTATTATACTATACTTTAGGCATGGTTCAGCAAAAAACAAAAAAAAAATCTTCACCAAAGGCCAATGTTCGACACATTTAAACAGGCCATACTGATGTAAACCTACAATTAAGGTTTATTCTAACAAATGTGCATTTTCATCAAATCTGAGACTAAATTACAACTGACGCTAGTTTGAATCAGTCTTAACATATGTTTATGTAGATTTCTGTCGGTTGTCATCAAAAGCTTATGTCATGAAACCTTATTATCATATGCCAATTAGCACAATATCTTTGTGCACTGTTCTGAGATTTTATGTGCATAAACATTGTTTTTCATGAGTACTTATAAATGTGTGTTGCAGTCTGTTTTGAATGGTACAGTAATTTAGATGAGACTGCTATTGTATTTTCTATTCAAATGCTCAGTGTGTTGAATTTGCCACTGTAGGTGCTACAGGGAGTGGCACGGGCTGCCATGAGAGAGTAACTGACTGTCACGCAGTCTTCTCTCTCCCTTCCCAGCAGGTTTAGACTGTGGATCAGGTTGCCCATACAGGCAGAGAAGTCCAAATTAGCTTGCAGTGACCCCTTTCATTGAACTCTTTCAGACTTCCTTTAAATCCAGACACTCTCCAGACCCCTGCCAGTGTGCATTCCAGTGGAAATTAGACGACTTGCGAAAGAGAAAGGTTGTTAAACTGGAAAGAATGTTAAATAGGACTAGACAGGTGATCTCTTCCCTCATAAATGTTTAAAAGGTTGATAAAAATAAATGTCCCAGACATGGTGAAAAGGTCTGCTTCGAGAGAATATTATATTGGGATCAGGATCTTTTTTGTTTTCCATTAAAAGGGTAACATTTATAACTTTTGATTAATTGTCATCCAGCTAACTAAATCAGGAAATAAACATTTCGTTCTCAGCAGTGTTAAATGCCATTTCTTATTGAAGCAATATGTGTCAGAAAAATAGTCTGAGCAGAATAACGACAGTTCTAACATTGGTTGCTACACTTTGCTGCATTCAAATGTCTAGTGGAATTGCCATTTAAATGTATTACTGCAGCCGAACCTGCTCTAGACTGATAATTGGCCACAGTTGAAGCACTTTGACTTCTAAGCCTACAGTGTAATATGCAAACTGCACCACATTTCTTTCCATGTGGCCAAGTTCAAGACATAGTTCAGCGCAAAAGTACCACCTTCCTACTGAGAGTTAGTTGAGATGATGATATAGTAGGCTATACTTACTTCCATGGATAGAGATTCCTGCAGAGGCACGGTGTTAGACTGGTACACTTCATATTTGTTGGGCAGAAAGCATTTCATTACTGTTTCTGGTTTTACATCTATGATTTCTATTATTCATTGGGCAAGAGGTCTATCAAAGTTCTCTTATAATCAAACTGAAATTGGTCATTCTTAATAGTCATATTAAGTGCAATTCATATCATTATCATATCATTTATGATCATTTTGGTTTCTGTTTTAGCTCGATCACTAAGTACAGGTTATAATAACGTGTTTCACCTCCCCCTGGCCACAAGCAAAGACACTCACAAAAACTCACAGACTCACAGACACTATATTTCACTTGAAAAACCATCACAGTGTGGAAGCAAAATGCTTTAGGATTCAAATTTAGTTTTAAAAATCAGGCTTCTTTCTGCAAACAATGACAAACTATCATTGTGGGATAACATGCGATGTGTTTTGTTGGGAACCGACAAATGTCCTTGGGAAACAGACAAGCTTCCTTGGGAAAACAATCATTTTATCTTATCGTTGTTGGTAGTGGTGATGTGTGTTTGATGCCTGGGCTCACTTATCAAAAATGCATTCCATGGTCCATGTCTGCTGAGCCAACTTGGTCAAATAAATACTGTAAAAAACGGTCAAACTTTGTTAACAAGCTGTATAACTGGCCAAACAGGTTCCTGAATTACAATGAAAGAAAGTAAAATAAAAGTTTAGTTGAACAAAACCAATGTGAGACAGTGCACAGTGAGATTTTTGAATAAGCACACCAGATCTGCACTTTGCCAATTTTTGCAGTTTAGATCATGGGTCACATGCTGATCTGTAGACTTTCTTTGTGGGTTTATACAATCATATGAGCCTTTCTATTTTCCCTGTGCTCGTACAGCTTTCCTCCACAGTCACTCAGCCTCATTCACTTACTTCATCACCTCTCACTCAACAGTTTGTCACCACGCAGCTCTTCATTGTCCGGCTGTCTCCGGGTCCCATTCTTTTGCAACCTTTTTCTTTTGTCATTTGATGGTATAACAAATCTGCAAGGGTGAAAGCCACTTCCTAACAGCAAGGAAGCCAAGTGCCTCAGCAGTCTGAAGGAGAACACTGTCGCTGGACTTTGGTAAGCCATAGTGCTGTATCAGCATGGTGCTACATGAAAGAGGAAGAGTGACCCCTGCTGCGCAGCCATTTGCCCCCACCTGAACATCCAAGCCACAGACTGCAAAGATCAAACACTGGACCTCTGGCTGTAGAACACACAGCTGAGGTTTGTGCAGTAGTTCTCCTGCCACACCGTCAGTCGCAAGTGAGTTTGAATGCTATTCATGCTTGACAAAAGAACCTACAAAAAAGAGTTTCAATCCAAAATGCTATATATATGTAATACATTATAGCAGCTGCTAAATATATATCAACGATTCATTGGATGGTTTTCTGCAATTAATTGCATTGTAATACGCAAAATTAATTCAAAAGCAGTGTATTGCGCCACGTGAACAGAGGTGTAATTACATTTGGTTTGCAAACACTTTAAACAAAAAGGGAGCTTTTTAAAGTTTTCCCTTTAACACAATTAGACAACTGCTTATTATATTTCTGTAAATTCCTACTTAAACATTAATGTAATCAAGTGTAAAACCAAAGCTATTTGCCTCTGCAGGGCATTCATGCTATATCTGGTTTGTCATAGAAAAACAAGTTCCACTCAGAGTCCAGTGCATGATAGTGGCTGCAAAGGAGGACCAACTCCATACGAAAGTCTATGTATCTAAATGCAGTCTCATTAAAGTAGAAAGTTGGTGTAATGGTGTAATATGGACAAAAGTAATGGGATGCTTAACCCTCGCGAAAATCAGCCAAGACATATAGCAGTGCGTGCTGCATGCACACACAAGCCCAAAAACATAAACTTCAACGAAAGTTCAAACTTAAAGGATTTAAAAAAACACACCACAGCACAGCAGTGTGAAGTTCTTTCTCTGCATTTAACCCATGAAGCAGTGAAGCAGGGGACTGCAACCTTCTGATTGCAATAAGAGCGCCCTAACCACTAGGCCATCCAGCTAATTGTCGGCGTTAAGTAAATAATGCTTTAACTCGATAATAACATGATCTCGAAAGTCTATAATGATAACAAAGATAACAAAACACAAAAATAGAGAATTCCAGACAACAATGTATCAACAATGTACTTTTTATGTTCTACCATGAAGCAAACAAATATCAATACTATTCATTGTTTATTTAACACTAGATAGACATGTAATGTACCAACATTCAAAGAGCTTTGTACTGATGATAAAGGGGACCTAATATAACAGTGGACTACATGGATAGCGCACATAAACTTTATTCATACCGTTGCACATAAGCAAATGATTATTGTCACACTATATGCCCAAAGGTTTGCAGAAGCTACTATTTCTACTATTTAATTGTTACTGTAGTCACTCTATTTTTATTCTATTATTTGTACTTAATGTAAATTAACACATATTTCTCTATATTTCAAAATTGCACAATTCTCTTCTACACTGGACGTTCCTTTCATATTATAGGTTATCAGAGTCGTATAAGCATTTCACTCCACATCATACTGTGTATAATGTGTACGTGACAAATAGAATTTGAATTTGAATTTGATGCATTCAATGTTTCTTTCAGAATAATAGTATTAATGGATAATCCGTCCTCCATTGCTACAGTAACAATCTGTGCTCATCTGGGAAGACTTCACAATACATGTTGAAATGCTGTTGCTGTGAGGATCTGATTGCATCAAGAGGTCAAGTAGAGCTGATTAGCACTGGACTCACAGCCCAGTGCATGGGAGTCCAATGTCTGATCTTAATGCCTATTGCTGACACTAAGGCATGGTGACCTTAGGGTCATATGCAGTCGCCACAGAACGTCCCATTATATCGGGGGGCAGGTTCTATAGAATTACACAAACTGTGAACTGAACACCTATTGGCAGCAATGAGTGAATCTTAAGTTAATAAAAAATAACTCATTATAAACAGCATCACTGGGGGAAAAATCTGGAAAAAAGAAAGGTGCACAGTTACATATGATAAACTCTTGTCATTATTTTTGAATGTGTGTTTACTTGCAACAGTAATGATATACACAAATCAGCCATGACCTTTAAATCACCTGTCCAATATTGTTTTGGTCTCTGTTGTGCCACCGGTATGGACTCTATGAGAACTCTAAAAGTGTGTTGTGGTATCTTGCACCAAAGCATGCATTATCCTGGAAGAGGTCACTGTCATTAGAATACTGTTGCTATAAAGGCGTGTACTAGCAGGTGATGCATGTAAAAGTAATATCCATATGTAAGCAAAGACCGAAGGTTTCTCCGTAGAATATTTCTGGGTTGTAATCACCTTTGGTTGGTACTAACCACTGCACACTGCAAAAATTGCAGAAATCCTGCAATTTTTAAGACACTCTGACCCAGTTATCTAGCCATTAATGTCACTCAGATCTTTACACTTGCCCATTTTTCCTGCTTCCGACACATCAACTTCCAAGTACAGACTGTTCACTTGCTGCCTAATACAGTATAGGCCTTGATAGGTGCCATTGTAAGATATTCCATGTTATTCACTTCACTGGCAGTAGTTTTAATGTTGTTGCTGATCAGTGTATTTACTAGCAAGTTTATATTAAATAAAAGTGACTTGCAATTGAAATAATAATAGCAGTAATAGTGGAACAGTGGAAAGAATGTAGTTATAGAATTTTGTCAATATAAGAGATAGAAGTTCCCTTTTACTTTCCTGCAGTGAGCAGCACGTTCTTGTAGTTGTGTGCTTGAACATCTGAAGCCTATAACCTGTGTTAAGCATGCACTGTCTCGTCCACAGAGAGTAGGGCTTTATTCTAATCAGGCCCTCCAGCTGCTTGGTGTGGCACGAGTTACTATAGAGACAATGACGAGGATTCCACAGTGCTGTGTAGATCTACACGGCTTTTAGATCCTCACAGCATGCTCAAACAGGCCTGGAGGCCAAGCGCCGATAGTGGGCGGAGTCACTTTGGCAACAAATTTACGAACAAACATAGAAAGGTGCAAGCGGCAACACTAAATGCACTCAGACTCAAACAAATGTATCCACTTATGTATGCAGTCCTTCACACTTCTATTATGCATGCACACAAGCACCATCTGTGGTTAGACAAGCACAGAGCCAAAATGGCTTACTGTGGTGCACCATACAATGAAAAAACGCAAAACATAAAAAACAAGTAGAACATGCATCTTCTTTGTAAAAGCCAAAGTTCAGCTTCGTGTGGTACGTGGGTTGTATTTTGCTGGCTGCATTTACGGATGCCCAACTCCACTTTAGGCAGGCGCGAGCTTGAAAAGACTCGGTGATGGTTAGAGTTGCCAGCAGCATGTTGTGGAGTTAGTGGTATGGCACTAATGCACCGATTGAGCCGAAAAGAAAAGAGCGTTTTGATGACGGCCTGCTGGGATGCAGCCCTCCACCATCATTACCCAGTTTTTAATTACAGCATTTCCGAGAGGGAGGCGGAAAAACACTGGTTTCTCATGTCGGCCAAACAGGACCCTGATCATGAGCAGCACTTTCACAAAATAGATACGTAGGGAAACTATCTATATCTACCTCTTTTTTGTGAAATGATGTTTTGTCTTTCAATTGTTTATCATTGGCTATTCTGCACACAGCAGAATCGATCTGTTCCTCTGGATTATTTGATAGACTGTAGCCACCAGAGGACCACCAGGGCCATCAGTGTAAACTACAGTCACACTGACACGGTAGTGATGTCACATTTAGCCATGTTCCTGTTCCACCCTGGAGATGTGAAGTAACAGATGATAGTTCATCTGTTGCTGTTCTGTTTGTGTAAATGTCTGCCCTATTCTCAGTCAAGCCGTTTTTAAAATCCAGCACTGCTGTGTGTGTAATCTATTCTAACTAATGTACCACTACCACTTCAATATCACTAGCCAAATAGTGCCTTCCCACTAGTGGTCCTATAAAGGTTGTGACTACTGATGAACACACAAAAAATGATGCAGAGATACAGTTGGAATACATTCTGTAATTGTAAACTACTATAGGGTGCAACTATGAAGTATCCAGAGTTTTTAGACTGGATTAAGTGGATTAATTAAGTGAATATGGTTCATTAAATATTCTCCATCCAGTCATGTATAGAGTGGTACTATAGTGCACCAAAAATCCACTATTGTCACTTTTGAACTTTTGTTGGACTTTTGAAGTCCAAGTCAAGTCTCAAGTCTTTGAGTGGCAATGATTACAAATGTGAAATATGAAAACTATATCTTGCACTCTAAATGTGAAACTTCACAGTTAGATGGGACTCGGTGACACCTTTCCAACGACCCCTCGAAAACCTGAAAACCGCTCACCTCGGACAAAAGTAATGGGACATCGGGGCAAGGTGAGCGGTTTTCGGGTCGTTGGAAAGACTGCGAGATATAAATAAATAATTCCATGAAATGAACATTGTTTACGAGTTTTGACTCACAAGTCACAGCACCCGAATCTGAGTCAAGTCTCAAGTCGTTGAGGGCAAAGTCAAGTCACAAGTCTTTGTTTGTGTGACTTAAGTGTGACTCGATTCCGAGTCTCAGACTCGAGTCCCCATCTCTGACACCATACAGAATAGAGAGTACATTTCATTTAGAGAAGTTCAAAAAGTGTGTGTTTCTGTGTATATAGGAAAGAGGGGTGTAAAAAGTGTATGGGAGAAAAACAACATTTCTAAATGAATAAAAAGATGCCAAAAAGGGGCTCATTGGACAAAACTACAGCAAAGCCCTTTTTATTTCTTTCACAAAAGAACATTATTCAATTGATACTTGGTCTTCAGATCAGAACTACCAGACTGTCTACACTGTTTGCTTGATCCAATTCACAAAAGCAATAAAGCAATGTGGCCTGAGGGTCCCCAAGGATCGGGTTGAGAATCACTACTTTAGAGAACCATTCTTTGTGTGAAGAGCTTTAAGAAGAACCTTCAAATTGGCTTTATGTCATGCTAAGGTTTTTTAAACCATAACAAGGTTATTCACACCCAAACATCTCTTTTAAAAACATGATTCTTCAAGGGAGCCAACGTACTTGTTCTACATAATAGTTATTTTCAGTTATTTTCGTTTGTAGTACTTTCTTTAAAAGAGTGTTCCCGCAGAGCTGAAGTAAACAATAGCCACAAATCAGACACTGTATGATCTTTAGCAGATGAAGAAATGAAACTATTCTTTTATAGACTGTTAATAAAATAAGGCTAGAGAATGCTGCTTATTTGGGATTTTGCACACATTGAAAAATAAAGGTTAAGTGGGTCTTCTGTGACCTTATTTTTAAGGGTATAACTAGGAATAGGAACAAACAACTCACAATAACATAACTGGGTTTTCTCAATGTAATATGTGCAGGTTTTGTGTGTACAGAATGTCTCCTGTAATAACTAATAAACTATCAGACTCAACATGTGCTGATATCTCTCTATTTCTCAATAGCGAACACTCGTGCACGCCTACACACTAACACATACTCACACGCACACACACACACACACGCACGCACACATTCAAACTTCCACTCAGCCAAATCATATTCGCAAAGAGCGCCCCTCATTTCCATAGGAGAAAATGGCTCATTTGTATTCCGGTGGTGACGCCTCAAATCTGCATCCAAATAGGGAATGAAATATTTATGCTGTAAAATGATGGCACTCTTCATTGTCAATTTACTTGGACATAAAAGTGCATTAGATGGCTGCCGCATTCCAGCATGGGCAAGTCAGAACAGACTCAGGCAATGAGGCGTCGTATTCCCATTAGCCATGAGAGAGAGAGAGAGAGAGAGAGAGAGAGAGAGAGAGAGAGAGAAAGAAAGAGGGAGAGAATGAGTGTAGAGTGGTAATCAGGCTTTATGCCACCCTCCAAATGCTGCACACAATTGTCAGCTCATCCTACTCTTTTGTTCCTTACATATGTAGTCTCCTAGGCATCAAAGCCATCACACTGAAGTGATCTCATGAGGCTGCCTTGAATATTGAGGTTAAAGTGTCTGCATGAAGACAAGCGTCATGACTAATAACCCCTGCATGGACCTGTTTGATTGTTGGTTTGGATTACGTGCTATCCAGGTTTATACAAGCTCAGAACACATTTGCGGGAGCAGCATGTATCCCAACTTTGAGTTAGTCCTCAGATTAGTTGAGGATTCCTGAAAAGGTTTTCAGCCATCTAGGTTACTGAACAAGTAACAGGACACTCATGCAAATAAATGAGCCTAAAAGGATCCTTAGGAGCAAACAACATAGTTCCATGAAGAACTTCCCAATGTTTGCAGAACACTTTGATCCAGGAGGAAATTGCTTAAGTTACGACTGCTCAGAGAACAATATAAAATATAAACTCGAAATAAAAACCTCATTAGGAAAAACGCTATGCTATATACACACAAAAGCTAGAAATACTATAGATATGTGACATACAGTTCAGTAAATTAAAAACACAAATGTAGTAGAGATCAGTAGTATATAAGTTACATTGATAGATTAAATAGTGATTGCTCTAAGATGTGCATGAGATGAGAGTAAGGACCCTTTTAAAGTTTAAAGCATCAACATAACGCAAAGCTTTTACACCATTTGAGTCTTAGAGCTGTATGTCCAGACTGAGAACCAACTATGAACATCTATTTTTAAGAACAGAAGTCTTGGTGATTGAAGTTGTGGTATAAATTTCTTTTAAGACTGTTCCAGTCAAGCTTGTCATGACTAGATAAAAGAAAGGCAAGACTGTATATTCTCTTTTACATGTGCAGGTATGCAGAGACACTGTGAAAGAGCGCATTCCCGGGCATGTAGCGGCAGATATTCTGCCCGTAGGCAGGGGCGGCTGTAACCAAGCACCTCCGTCACCTCAGCATGTAGGGATGGGGGTGGGGGGCAGAGAAACATACCATACAGCAACAGCCCAGCCCCCACACAACCACCCCCTCCCCAAACAGGCCAGGTGAACCAGTGCACTTGCTTCTTGTTTGTGGCAAACAGTGAGGCTGTGCATTTCTGAACCAATCTAACAGAGGTCATAGTGCTACTGCTTCTACATCTGCTGCAGTTTCCATTTAATTAAAAAAAACATCTTCAGACTCTTCTGCTTCTTAAGCAACTGTCTGTTCCTAAAGTACAGGTCTCCAGGAAGTAAGAACATCAGGGAGGACAACAGTGGGAACCTTTTTTTTTAACAATAATTTAAATGGAAAAATGCAAATAAGGAGGCCAATAGACGAATCCAGGGGCAATATATCAAGTGATAACCATAAAAATTTAAAACAAATCTTAAACCCCAAGGAAAAGACCAGCTCGTGGTCATTAAATAAGTTCCCTCAATCCATCTGCTTGTATACGTGCCTGACCTGGAGCTCCACTAACAAGCAGGCTACTGGTCAACCCCCTGAGTTATCTCTGTCAGACCTTGTTTTGGGGGTATAGGTTAGTACATAAACATTAATGTAGTACATAAATGTTTCCTTAGTTTTACTCTCTATTGTTTGTCAGAAAACAGTTATCTAGAGAGTTTCTAATGTTTCTCTTTCGCACAAAAGGGGTTTTGTTATTGTTAGAAGAAATGCTGTGGTGGAGAACGAGCAAAAGCTGGGATTCTTGTGGCTAGCTAGCAGCAATTAGTCATCTTCATATCTTGTCCTAGATACTTCCCTTTTGTCAGTATTTAGGGATGTTATGGTCTTAAATGTGGGGCAGAAGGGAGGTGACTCCCAGCCCAAACCCAGAAGAATTCATAACCAGAGGTTACATTTAGGTGTAACCTCAGGTTATGAATTCCACTGCCATGCATGGAGTCCTGCAATTTCCATAAAGGATGGCAGTGCAGTCATTGCTGCAGTTATATGTATGCGAAGGTTATATATAAAAAATGCATTTAAAAATGATATATGTGTGTATACATACACACACACACACACACACACACACACTCACACATACACACATGAAGCATTAAGTCAGTTTAATTGCATGTCAAGAACTGTAATAACTCCAGCAACGGCTGCACTGCCTCCCTGGATGGTAATCGCATGACCCCAGAACACAGCTAACAAGCTAACCTTCTTTGACCTTATTTTACCTCAGTGTTTGACTTTGCTCTCAGCTTCTGTGCTCCCAGACAATATGATCCCACAGCAGTGATGGATGTTGCCAATTCAATAAATGGAGAAAATGTTGGCAATTCAAAAAATGGTGCTAACAAATACAATAGAAAATGTGATTTATGAGATTGGCTGTTTAGTTCGAGCCTGACATCGATAAACAGGATAAGACTCTGTAAACAAGACAGACAGAAAGACAATGAGTAAGGCAGAGACAGCATCAGTGACCTTTGTGGCCCTCACACCAGTGACAGGATGTGTACCCCAAGCAATCTCCAGCAGGTTGTATTTGCTGCACGTCGAGGTGCAGGTGTAATTGTCCATGACTGTTTGGACAGGTGTGACCACCACTGTCCCTGCACTTCAGTGCCTTGTTTTCTAAAGCAGCCTTATCAGATTTATACCTAGGTGTGGTGTATAGTAAACATTTAATTTCTTTGAGTTTATTTTCATATTTTGCTATTGCTTGGAATGCCCAAAAGAGTGAAAAGGAAGGGTTCCTAATGAACCAGGTTGTCATATGTGACACCTTGAAGTGTAGAACTGGAAGAACAACATTTAAAACTACAGAGAAAACTAAACAGCAATTTCACAATGAAAACAACAGCAGGCCTTGTCATTTTGAAACACTACACGGTGGGGGGTTGTAGGGTTTGTTTGGCTTTTAGCTCTTCTCAATGTCTTTACAAAGACATATATATGCAAATTAGCTACTAAGCTAATCAGTTATATATACACAGTTATATATTAAATCATTTGTACTAGCTAGATAGGATATCTCTCACAAAGAATAGAATCCTACAAACAATTTACATAATCACCCAGAGATGCGTTCTCCAACTATTTCCTAAGTTTTGAAAGCTGTTTGAAAAACGTGCCATATAATATTAATACCCATTGATTTGTTTAGTTTAAACACTTTTATTACAGTACATAGTCTTTTATTTCTGATGGCATAACATTGTGGATGGAAACACTTTGCTGAACTACAATAGCTGAAGGGTCCATTTTTTTCCTCATACACACATATGGAGCCCACTCAGTCTAAAGACCAAAACCCCCACTGTTGCTGGTATCTTATCAGATCTAATCTGAGACCACTCCCAGTCCGTGGAGACATCATGGGGCTATTGTGACACACACACACACACACACATATGCAAGAAGTGGGCACTACAATGCAGACAATTCTCCATTCAACCACACCCTCTGTGAGGACTATTTATGATGAAATTCTAATTATATGTAATGAGCAGAAAATTAGTGTTAAATGGCTTTTCTGTCCCCAGTTTCAAAGAAGCTAGAAAAGAACATCAAGCCAATCTTTTGGAACAAAGTGGTCTAATTATTTCATTCATGTCTCACAAGTTTAGATTCCGCTATCATACAGCTGGATGGAGCAGAGCAATCAAAAGGACAAAGGTCGCCTACAATTTCATGTGATCAATACTCCTGATGATTTTGCAGACATTTAACAAAGTCAATCTGCAGCATATTACACCACTTGCTCTGGCTAACAACTTCTACTCTGAGTGCTATCCATACTGCTTTCCAGAGAAAAAGTGTTGTCATTCTGGCCTATTTTTCATCAGCTGCCACCAAGAGGTCCCACATACAAGATTAGAGAATTCTGGCCATCCGCTCATATCAAGACTTTTCTTTTCCAGGCAGCTGTGAGAAAGTCCTTCACCAGTAAATAAGCTCTCATAACTCAAAGTTATTGGAGCCCCATAAATAAAATCATATGAGACAAAGATAGCTTTCAAATAAACACACTCACTCCAAAGACAGCCAGGTAATAGTGAAGCTATAGATCTTTCAGGAATTTCAATGCAGCTTCAGGCTGAACCCCCATACGCACACATCTCCAACCCTGTTTTTTCCCCTGCAGACTGTTGCTTTGACTCAGATCGCCCTACTGAAATCCAAAGTAGGGTTGGGTTCCTGTGCCTGTTCAGACTTGAGCCTTGAGTGAAATGAAAGGCCAGTGTTTTATCTTTGAAAGCTTAAGCACTATAGACTTTAATGCTACATTGTGCGGTTGCAGTATAGTTAAGAACACTAGGATTATGTTTATATATATACATACATTCATATGTATGTGTGTGTGTGTGTGTGTGTGTGTGTGTGTATGTATGTGCTTTTTTTTTTTTTACAATCCCAGCGTTCGGTTTAGGAAAAAACTGAGTGGGAGGAAAATAAACATTGTATATTCATCATTTGAAGGCTTCTCGAATGCATTAGGCACAGATACAGCATTCTTCTACATACTATGATATAGAAGCTTCTGCATACTACGAATCAAAAGTAGAAACACAGCCTTGGGTGGTAAAAATCAAATATTGAATGTTTATGAAACCTTTTTATTATCATTAAGCACCTCTACTGATTCTACAGTGTTAAATACACATCTGTGGAAACCTTTTTGCATTTTGGTGTATAATTAAAAATATATCTCATACTTTGACTTTTAGCTTGGATACAGCATCGGCCACTGGGTGTGGTTGTCCTTTACGATGGAGAGGGGGGCGGTTTGCTTCAGAACACTCAATTCCTATTGGTCTAAGCTTAGAAGGAAAGCAGCGCTACCTGAGGCAGGTAGGCAAATAAAGGCAGACATGTGAGAGACAGGACCAGACGGTTGCTTTGCCCACCCTGCTTGACTTCTTTTGTTGAATCCTAAGGTTGTTTTTTTCTGGCAGGCAGTTTTTTGGGTATACATGATGTCGTGTCTGAAACATGTGCCATATTTGCTGCATTAGATCTGGATCTAATACAACAGGAGAGGTGAGTGCAAACTTTATACCATAAACAAATTTTAAACCCTCTTCAATGAGAGCCTTTCGAGTGACACCGATAAAAGCAATAATTGTGAAAAGTTATTATTCGAAAAGTTAGCATAGCCAAACTAATGCCTCAAAGAATTTATCATAAAAAGTGTCAACACAACTTTTCTGAACCTAACCTTTTTTGGCTAGGGCTTGTTTTTAGTTATGGGTCTTGAAAACCCAGTTCCAAGACTGGACCTATTCTCTGGCCAGAACCTCAGAACACTAGTCTACTTCCTCAAGAATTTTCCAACAAAAATTTCCACATTCCAACATTTTGCAAGTCCAAGGATTTAGATTCACAAAAATATTGAAAGAAGGTAACAAATCTAATTTAATAATGAGGGTGAGGAATTTAATAATGTGAATTGCGTTTCATTTAAAGAGATAAAGATCTAGTTCACTGCTCAAACTTTCAGATAGTTAGTCTAAACAAAGTACTTCAACAACAGTCATCCGTTCTGTTGCAGAGGTAACTTTGAAAAATCTTCAGCATGACCTCATCGGCCTGTGTGTGGGAGGAAAGGGTCAGATTATTATCATCAAAAGGTTCACAAAATGCACCTTTCAGACGACTATGCTGGTGCTGTGTGTGTGGTGGTAGCTGGTTGGAGGTGTTGGGTTTCATTTTAGTGGGGCTCAGAGGCTTTGTACTATGGCAGAGGTTGCAGCAGTCAGGCCCTGACACCTCCATGGCCCAGAGGCATTCAGAGAGAAACAAGCCTGGGCTCGCTGTAGGGAGAGGCCAAGTTACAGAGCAAAAAGTCTTCCAAGATGTCTCCCTCATACTGCATTGGTCCTCACAGGACTTATATCCAGCCTACTACAGTCAAACACCACCAATAGAGTACATTTACTTGATTTTTTTAATGATTTTGAAATCATCTACATCAACTACATATTTTATCTTTAGTTTAATTGCTTTTGGCAATAACTGTGTTGGTGTAATATGGGAATCGCTAATCTCTGGGGAATGCATATGTACTAATTCTCTCTCATTCCTTATTTTCTTACATTGTAATGTTGCTTTTGTTTCAACAGGGCTTCTTGGAACTCAGTATCTCAGGACTGGCATATCTGAGTCTATGCATTCTATCCTTCATTCCACCGGAGTCTGTGTCTCTAACCAATCAGATTTCAGTGGTGTGAAGTTTAGGAGACATGGAGCCGCTACATGATGTCATCGAAAAGAAAAATAAAAGACACTGAATTTTCTTAATTCAAATGTGTTCTTAATTGCCACATAAATAAAATTCATAACATCGACATATTTATTTCTAAAAGGAGACTAAAATTATGTTGATGTTAGATATTTTATACATTTACACATTTAAATCAAGACACGTCAAACTATGAAAGAACCCCATCAAGGAAACCCATCAAGGACAGGCCAACAGAGCAGAACAAGGGGACCAAGGAGTATCACCAAAGCCATCTGTCTACAGAAGTGGCATTATGTCTTTATAATGGTCTTATGATTGCTTACTGTGTTTTTAGTTTGGTGTATATGGTGCATCCAATATTGCATTACACTTAAAAATAAAGGAGGCAAAAGGAGGAAGTGATGAACTGCATTTAATGCAAGTGATGAACTTTTCAATGAGTGGATCATTAAAGTCAGTTTTGTACACATGATATGTGAGTATGAGGAACCCATTTAAAGTTTAAAGTTCTTATAGTGTCAATGCAATGCAATATTCGCCCCTAGAATCATTAATCCAAGTCAAGAACTGTGAAGACAGAATGTGTTTTAAGGCTGTTTAGTATCAGTATTTTCAAAGTGTTCTGTGTGGGCGTGTGTATTTAGTGTCAGTAGCTGCTTGGAGCACTGCGGTCAGTGCCGGTGTATGCTAAACAATGTGAATGTACTTTTCCCCTGACCTTCTGGCCTCTATCTTTGTGCGACCTTAAGTTCATCACTTCCACACATCCATGTAAAGCCATTTACTTCGCTCATGCCCTTTTAGCACTCTGCGCTGGCCCCAAATGCCAGGTTTCATTTTTTCTTTTGTAGAGAAAGTGCATACAGTCCATGGATGTAGATACACATACACACGTATTTCAAGATGAAATTCTAAAAGACTTAGGCCTTTGACTGCCTGCCAGACATATTTATGTATGCCTCTTCTGCCCTTGCCCCTCAGCCCACGCTAATAAACTCCCTCTTCAGGCTTAGTGCTCTGTGTGTGTGTGTGTGTGTGTGTGTGTGTGCGTGTGTGTGTGTGTGTGTGTGTGTGTGTGATGTGTTGTCTTTTTACTTTGCTTAATCCTGATAATGAACTCAGTTGTTAACAAGACCTTTTATATGCCCCCCCCCTTTTCTGAAGACACCACCCAGTGCTGTTCTTAATTTAAGTAGCATGTTCTCCTTGCGCCCTCCAGTTCCACACTCATGTGGTATGGATGTCGAGATAGTTGCAGCATAGTGGAGTGATATGTTCTCCATTAAAATGCAGCAGTTAGAAAAAAAGAATTCAAAGTAAAAACAAAACAACAAATCCCCAGGCCTTCAGAGGGCTTTTGAGTTCAGTAACATCCACATCAGTGCAGAGGTTCAGGTGGTGGTGTGCCGCAAACCGTGGGATGTTTGTTTAGTTTTGTTCAATCGATTTCTCCCTGTGGATGGCACATTCAATTGTTCTCCAAAAGTGAAAAACAAAAAAAAAATGCAAAGCAACAGATTCTTTGCCCCACGGTCATGCCAGTGGATGGGCTTTAAAAACAATGAATGCACTCACTTGCTCTTATCATCATTAAATCATGGCTAGAGGTGTTGAACTGCTTTTAAGCAGCGACATGATAAGCTTCTTTTTGAAGTCTAAAATGCGACCATTACAATATACCACATACAAACCAAGAGAACAGCGCACTGTAATTTACTCTCTAATGGATTTTCTGTTTCTCAGTGTAGCAGACAGATCGTTTTGACATGTCTGTGGTGGTTTGTATTGGGATGTGCACTAATTATGAGTTTAAATTGTAGAAGAGGAATTGGTGAATATTGGTATGTTAAAATCCCTGTACCCTTCAGCACTGAACCATTAAGGTATTGACTGTTTAAGACTTCTGAAGGCATGCTGTTGTATTTGGCACTAAGATGTCAGCTGCACAGGCAGCCGGCAGCCTGGTGGTTAGGGAGTTGCCCCTGTGTTCAAAAGGCAGTGAGTTCGAATCCCAGAACTGCCAGTGACACCACTGAGGTACCCTTGAGCATGGTACCATCCCACATACTGCTCCCCGGGGCACTGTGTCACTAGTTGCCCTCTGTTTACCTTGTGAATGGGATAAATGCAAAAAAAGAATATCATACCGTTTATACTGTGTGCTGTGTATACACATGACTATAAGGGGCCACTGCTCTTGGTCTGTAAGGTGGTACATGCCTTGGCTTCATGTTAGCAATCCACACACTTATCCATGTTTTGTCCATATATACGTTAGCGGAAATTGTAATGTCATCAGACCATGTTCCTAGGCTCCAGGGTCCAGTTATGATGCTCATATGCCCAAAGTAGATGTTTTTGATGGAAAATAGGGGTCAGGGCACTCTGACCATTCTGCAGCTATGCAGTCCCAGATGCAGCAAGATGAGATATAGTGTGTTCTAACTAGTGCTGGGCCGTTAACGCCCCCCCAGACAGAGGGAGCTGGGCCTATACTACACAAGCTGTGATGAATTTCACCTTGATATTTCAGTGACTTGTCCGGTTCACGCACGTTTTAACCCTGTCTCGGTCTCTCGTTAATCTATGCCCACATTTCTATTATAGCCAGCATGAACTTTTTCTACAGTTTGTGCTACAGCAGCTCTGTGGGATTGGACAGATTAGCCCTCACTCACTAAATGCAGTCTATGATTCTGTTTCTAACTGTTATCCTGAGGACCATTTTTGGTAGGTACAAATCAATGGATGATAATGGGTAAAACCACAAACACCTGTTCTGTTGGAGATGCTCTAGCTATTGCAATAGTGGTCTAGCTATTACAAAATGGCCCTTAGATCCTTCTACCTGCCCATTTTCCTTCCAACACATCAACTTAAAACCCCCTTGTGCACTTGCTGACCAATAATATCCCACACATTCTTTTCAGTACTAACCATTGAATACAGGGACAGACTCAAAAGTCTGTTATTTTGGAGATGCTCTGATCCATCGACCTGCCTATTACAAGTATCTACAACTTCCAGAAGGCCCAATGTGATGTGACCCTCACAAAACTGGCCTCACCTATTTGAAATCAGTACATTATTGGTTGACTCTGCTGTCACTTCTTGATCATATTGATGGTCTGACACAGTAAGACTTCAAACTAAAGGTGACAAAAGGGGTCAGAACATTATTCTGTCAAATAAAAATGGTGTACTGCAGTCCCTGGATTTCCCTTCTAATACAGTGTCGTAGACCACATTAAATAGGTCTAGTTAGAATTTCATAACTCCGTGCAGATTGAAGAAACTGTGTAATGATGTGGACATGCAGTTCGCACAATGCTAATGAGTCATAAGCTGTCATTATCGTTACCTACATTAGCCTAATAACTCCAGAACACAAGTAAAGAAAAATGAATCAGGAGAAAAATGGTTGATTAGATTTCTCCCTAAACATTATCTTTAAAAGAGTTTCCAACAACATAATGTTCCTTTTCAGTATGTGTCCCATTGAACAGCAATGAAGCATGCTAAATATTTAATGGCAAGTCATAATCCACAAAGTTCTGGCGGTGAAAGAAAATAAGGGGCAGCGAAAGGCGTCCTTGCAGAAGACCTTGACTATTTTAGGCCTTTGTGCTCGTAGCCCGCAGCACTGGCTGTTCCTTCGACAGAATTTGGCCCAGCACACTCATTTGTCCATCTAACAAGAGAGCACTTTGCATCAGGTTCCGTGCATCATGACTCATGATTCTGGAACACTGAGGCCATCTGAAAATAAATACAGGGCCAAAGCGTCGGGGGACATATTTGCTGCGATGCAGGCCCCCCCACTTTTCTTCATTTTCCTCCTCTACTTCCTCCTCAGCCCAAGCTGCAGTGAAGACACAGGTGAGAAATGACAGCTTGGCACAGCCGTTAAATGTGACAACAACTTTGAAAGACAGGCAGCTTTATGAAAAAGAGGTTGAGCTATAAGCGAGTATTACACCTGCAGTGAGATATTGACACGGGGAGATGATTTAGTCAGTGATTGTGACAGTGATGGAAGGTATGTCTGTCTCGTCCCAACTCTACTAATTAATTGCAACTTGAATGTGCACCTGTCTTTCACAATACACTCACAGCTGTTATAACCTTTCCACAGCCGATGGTATTAGTTTAAGTTGTAATGGCAACAGCTGCCATACTGACTGGAAAAGAGGATCTTAAAACACATACAGATGAGGTACGGAAACGGAAAATGCGCAACAGTGCCTGTGAAAGGTTTCTGTATAACACCATCTGTGCACCTACAGCCCAACAAGAACTAAGGTACCTTTAACGGCTTCAGATCAAGTGTGTTTAGCATTTTCAGAAATACCCGTTTAGTAGATCCTTCCTGTTGTTGTACAAAGTAGTCCCAAACTTTCGTGTGGATGGTTCCACTGGAGATTTTCAACAGAACATGAGCACATAATCAACTGCTTGAGACCACCAAATTCAACAACTGGAATCAGTTGCACTCCTGCCTGTAGCCCTGCTGTTATAGCCATCCACTAGTCTTTTATCAATGGTCAGTTTCAGGGTGACAGACCACTGTCAATCCAGCAGTGACACTAATGTGTAAATCTCCAACCATGCCATGCGGAAAACACTTAAAGTGGCCTTGCATATACAGTGCCACGGCTGTTTTCAAAATGGTCCGCTGTTCTAGTAATACCTGATCATAAATGGGGCTTTACTCAGAAATTACCCTGTGGATAAACTGCAGCTGAAAAACTGCAGCATGGCAGATAGCCTGATAGCTAGAGTCTATAACTGTACACCTCGATAGTTGACATAAATGAAGGCAATTTCTAATACAGGGAATGTTGAGTGTATTATGTGGTCACTTTTCTAAGCATTTTTTAAATCAATTCATGGAAGCAAATCACAGGTCAGCAAAAAAGAAAATTTGTAACCATCAACACACTTTTGTAAAACATTTTTTCATCCTGATTTCAGATCTGCTTTCAGTTTTTCTCCAGACTATCATGAAATATATAACAAAATATAACAAGTTTCATCACAAAAACTGTACATGCAAGAAAAGCTAAACACAGATTTGAAATCAGTGCGAAAAACACTACAAACCCCACAGAAACTCATCTCTCATGAGTTTGACCTGTTGACCTATGTAATTAACTGATGAGCCACTTTATTAGGTACACCTTGTTTCTTGTGTCCTTTTCATCAGCATTATGAATGTATAGATTACAGTTTACAGACTAATGTATTGTATTGTTTTCTCTTCATGGTTTGTAGCTCCCTTTGCCCTATTTAGTGGTCAGAGTCTCATAGCATGCAGATATTATTTGAGTAATAGATCATTCTAAGCACTTTACTGTGGTCTCAGTGGCGGAGGACCTGGGGACCCATCAGATCCAGCGACTGGTGGATCTGCTGACAGTGCATGAATGCGAGGAGCTCCTCTTGGCCCTATCTCACCCTGAGGAGAACATCTTCCAGCAGCCTGGGCGCCTGTCTGCTGAGAGGAAACCACCGAGTCCGCAGGTCCGCACCCGAAGGGAGATAGGTATTAAGATTCCTTCACTACTGTTTAACCACAGCCTTTTTCGAGCAAAACTAATCCACAACTGAATGGTTCAATCTGTTATTCTGAATGCAATATAAGACACTAAGATTCATTACAGAGCTTCTGAGCCTTTAATTCTGGATTGAACTGATACTGGCTGCTCTCGAATTGTATCAAAGTGCACCAGCACAGGGCTCCACCAATAAAACATTCTATAGCTCCCTAATCAAAATCCTCCAGCAATGTGATTCTGTCCATGAACCCACTCCATCCCAGAGAGAGGTCATTAAGGCAACAGGCTGGAGGAAATTGTTTAATTGTGTGAGAGGGAGCCAAATGATGATTTGTCTCACTCCTTACTGGCAGCTCTTAATGTGTCTGCCTGGGACCGCAGCTATCTGGAGCATCATGCAGAGTGTGTGTGTGTGTGTGTGTGTGTGTGTGTGCTTGTGTGTGTGTTTTTCAGATAAGGAGGCCCGGTGTCATTCAGCTCTGACAGACTGGCTCCAGATTCATGGCGAGCAGACGTATTACGACAGACTGTCTCGTGCGCTGCAACAGATCGGAAGGACTGACATTGCCATAGGTCAGACACACACACACACACACTCACACACACACACACACACACACACACACACACACACACAACACCACATTAAAATAAAAGCTTGTGGTAAATGTTTAAAGCTATCATTATGGACACCTATATTTTCTTGTGTTTTTGTCTTTATTTTAGTAACTGACTTTGGAAATTAAGTGGTAAAACTTTTTTTTTACTGACCTGCTCATGTGACGCGTATAATTAACCATTTAAAATTAACCAATTCATCAAGGCTTTGATATCAATGAATGACAAATTCAAGGGAGCTGACTCTAACTGTGAACACAGACTGTCAACCAAAGCAAATGTGTTGGTTGACAAGCAACCTCTGTATGTATTTCAAACTGGAGATCAATTTGAACAAAAAATGTAATGTAATTTTTTCAAAAATCTCACATTCTGGACCATTTCTCCATTTCTCACAGAAAACATCTATTTTACAAATATAAGAAAGTAAATAGTAGATGCAGTGGATTCTGATGATGTAGAGGACAAAGCTAATGTTGAAAAATGCTTGAATATTCCTGTAGCGTCTTGTCAAAGCAGTAAATCATATCGGTATGAGATTTGCTGCAGGAAACAAATGATGAGCAGTGGTTGCTGGAGAAGTTTTGTCAGACTCCAAAGTTTTCTTTTGTTATCCATAAATGATTAATGAACATCAGACTGATCCGTCTTATTGTGCCACCCGAGTTATGAAATTCATCAGAGCGTGCTGTTATTTTTATACATTTCTGAAACAGCATATTTTACACTATGTCACTTTCTGGCAGTCGGTGTGGTCCAGCGTGCGGGCAACTCCACAGCCGAGTGGCGTCGGATATGAGAAGGTGTAAATGATCTGACAGCAGGCTTGCTGGAGCTGACACCAGATTCACTACCCGCCATCTGTTCCTTTCATCATCCTCTGTTAAAAGAAGAGAGAGATAGACAGAGAGAGAGACAGGGAGAGAGAGAGAGAGAGAGAGAGAGAGAGAAGGATTGATGATGGGGGGGTATGACAAGAGCAACAGCACGAGAAAATCCTTCAGTCAAGCTTTGTGTGGCAGAGAATGAAAGTGATTTCTCTGCAAATTCGAACACTTGTGTTTGTGAAAATGCACAATGCTGCAATTACCCAAGCTTTAATTGTCAGACTGTAAATAGCCTGCCACGAGGAAGCTGTATGCTGCAGCAGCACCTTGGATAAATTACACCCTTATGCCGCTGCGTTTGTGAGTCTGCTACTTCTGCTTGCTTCATTATACTTGCGACGTTTATTGGCCCTGGCACACACTGTTAATCTCATTTCAAGCTATTCATGGAGAGCATTATTATGTGTTTGATTTCTTAATGTGCTGCAGGAATTGCGTAGGCCCATGTATGAATATAAAATATACAGCATGAACGCACAACTGGCACCTCTGGGCGTGAGCATCATGAAGCCTTTTTGTAATAAGAATAAACACAAACATTAATTTGTAAACTATTAATTTAAACCAAACGCAACGGTCATTTTACTACGATTTAAAGGTACGGTTACAGGAAGTCAGGAAGTTAGGTACTCCAGGATCAGTAAAGTTTGTTGGTTATGAGTGGGTTTTGATTCTTATTCAGGCACATAATCCATCATATACAGTCATATACAAAAGTTTGAAAGCAGCTGGTCAGTCTTGTTGAGTTTCTTTGGGGAAACGATGCATTTTCTGCAAATTTGACAGCCTTTGCAAAGAGCAATGCTATGTTTCATTTTTTAACCAATATGGTAAAGAGTAATTGTGCATTAAAATGTGCAGAAGTGTGTTCTGTGTAGAGGTTATTTACAGTGAACAGGCAGGCTAATCATCGATTGATGTGTGTCTGCCTATTTATGTCTCTTTCCACAGTAAGAAAAATGGTTAACAGTCGAGAGAAGTCACAAGCTGAGCTGCCTGTAAAGAGCATTCGTTTGATTGATTTTTATGTTTGGTTAGAGCCGATGCCAGTTTCCCACCTGATTAGACCAGGGTTTCAGTCACAAATGACATTTCCATTCTGTATTAACATGTTCAAGACTTTTTCAAGATTTTGCACTTTTGACAGAATAAACAGGGTTGCCGACAGTTATGGAAATTTTCCGTATATGATAGATAAGTGTTCTGTATTTAACTTTGTAGAATTATTGTGGTTTATGTGACTTTTACATTTGCATTTTTGACCTTGCAGAGGTGGGAAAGAACATTAACCAAGACAAGATTCTAGAGATGCAGCGCTATGTGGAGGAATACCACAAACAGGTCAACGAAATGACTCTAAAGGAGGAAGACTGTCATGAAGAAACACTCCCATATTCTGCAAGGCAAGGTGTAGATTTTCGGCATAATATTCCACAATTTAAATGGCGCTTTAAGAGCTTATAGAAATGTTTTCAACCGACATCTGTATATGTCGCTTACATCTGTGACATATACAGGGTGCACAGGGTGGCAATTTAGGAAGTGTTGCAAAACTTTTGTGAGTCCCTCCTCATCCTCAAATATTATTGGCCCCACCGCTGACCCCAGTGCCACTTGACTAGAAATGATTAAAACATGTCACGTTCAAAACAGAAAAGACACGAATCTTCTGTTTTCAGAGTGCAGATAGAGATTGAACCCACTGATTCCTATAACAATGTTCTATATAGAATTCTCCTATAAGATTATTAATTAAAAAAATAATAATTCTTTGTTTTCAATCTAGTCACTGAAACCAGATCTTGCTGTGGAGTTCAAGAGAAAAGTGTACAGTCAATTCTCCACTATCCAGTGCATGCACACCATGGCACTGACATCTCTTAGCAGCCTATTAATCATCTCTAACCATCCTTCTCCATTACACAATGAGTAATAAATAAATGAACAGATTACCTTGCTCTAATTATTATGTAGCAAGTATATAAGTGCAGTATAATTCATGATTAATTGGTTACTTTCATTATGTGAAATATTAACATTAATAAGATCATTGTAAATGTGTGATTACAAAGTGGAGTCAGTCTTCATGGTACATTGTAACATTTGCCTCACATTGTACTTACGAAACATTTGAAAGGTGTTCTCTTGATTGACGGAAAATGGAGCTAAGCTGTCTTTTTTACACACAGGAATTTTGTTTCATTTTATATGAGGATTATATTACAAGGACAAGAATATATGTTAGACTTTAAAAGGTAGACACAAATGAAATATCGGTTGTAATTCAGTAAAAAGGATTTAAGCAGTAGGATGCAGTTCTCTTCCGCTTGTACTCAAACTATTTTGTCTTTCATCCCGATCAATTAAATTTTTCTGCTAATAGTGTGTTTTGACCTACTGGGATCAATATGGTGCAAATGACAGTTTATTCCTGTTAAAAGACATTTTCGGTAATCTGATAAAGAACAACTATGTGCAATTATGTGCAGCTAATTTTAAACAAAAATAAAACAATCACATTTTTGTAACTGAATATCATCTGTGTCACTGCTTTACACATTTAATGTCATCACCATCGAAGAACAATCACACACACTTATAAATGAAGAGCCTGTTTAAGTGTAAATGCTTAGACACACTTTCTTAGCCATACACTAATGTGTCGAAATGTTTGTAAACGACATAAACCAATATTTCCCCTGAAAAAATGGGTATTTACAGGGAAACACAATGTCCTAAAATACTAGAATCTCTCTGCACTCTCATGTTGCATTATCACAATATAATATTATTGCTGTATTATTGCTGGACTGTTGCTGTATAATAACACACACACAGATAGATAGATGGACGGACGGACGGATAAACAGACAGACAGACAGACCACATATGTTTAATAACATATTACTCACTATTGCTTAATTAGCTAACTTGCATTAAATCACTACAATTTCAATGTTTTACCAACTTTTCAACTGCTGACACCTTTCTTTTTCAAATGCCAGCAATAATCAGTTGGAAATGAATCACACTCTCCTCATTCAAATAAACACACTGCATATTAATTAGGACTGGAAATTTGACTGGAATGTGTGGATACAAGTTCCTTTTCTTGTGGAAGTAAAAGCATCTAGTAAATACACAGCTATCAGCACTAAGCTGCTTTGCACCAATTGGTACTTAATTAGCATGGCAATGTAGCAGGGATGAGACTTGCAGTGCAGGTGTTCAGAGTTATCAAGTGATCTGAAATAATTGTGAGCAAAGCTGAAATGAAAATGAGAAGTGTGAATTAAGGAATTAAATAAATTCAATAGCAGATTGATTGAAAGTTGACAGTATTTTTGTTATTCCTTTATTCCCACATTACTTTTCTCATAAAAGTTTCACAAAACTTATCAAAGTAGCTGGAGATGGAAAGGTGAGGATTAGGTTTACAGTACAGCGTCTACCCATTGTGAGTCAGTCCAAACCTGTCATATGGAACAATAGTCTGTATGACCATGTACAATTCTGAGGTAGCATAGGCTTCTTTCATCATACACTAAATGGACAAAAGTATTGGCACACCTGACCATTACACCAGCATGGAATTTAGTGACATGGAATTCAAATACATAGACTTTAATATGGAGCTGGTTCCCACTTTGCAGCTTCCATTTTTCGTGGAAGGACAAGGACTGACTCACAATCTCCAGTTCATCTCAAAAGTGTTGGATGGGGTTGAGGTCAGGGCTCTGTGTGGACCAGTCAAGTTGTTCCACATCAAACACATCCAACCATGTCTTTATGGAGCTTGTTTTGTGCACTGGGGCACAGTCATGCTGTAATAAAAAATCTAACTTTTGTTTCTTTAGTTTAGGATTTTAAATACGAGGCTTACATTGCAAATGTAAACTAAAAGTCATCAGTCACCCAAATCCACCCAAACTATGCTCAGCTTGTCATTAGGGTCATGCAAACACGATGTGGTTTGGGGCAGAGTTTGTGAGCTTTATACATGAACAAAACTGTAAAACTATTTTTAAATCATGAATACATCTATTGGAAGAAACTTCATTCTATTTACTTACGTAGCTTCATGGAGTGTTACCTTGTGGGATTTATTTTGTATGTTTTCTGACAGTGAGGAGCTTGTCCTGGAAGGATTTTGACTTAGTGGTGGAGAGGCAGTCTGTGGAACCATATCAGCGCCGCATGCTAGATGGGGCGTGGCCTCTGCTCTATGGCCTCCTCATCGGATTTGTTGGTGCTTTGCTGGTAGGTGTACCAGTCCTGCTCTTTACCATTCATGTATGCCTGAGAGACCAGCATGAGTTGCTCCATCATTCTTCTCCATCCCAACGACACCGTAGACCATCCCAACTTCAATGCTGAGAGGATACCATTGAGACAGAGTCCCTAGTTCAGAATCTTTGTTACTTTAAGACTAAACATTAAACGATGTTATGGTTAATTTGCTGACCTCTTCTGCTATTATACTATATTATATTGTATCTATAAAGCCTTGGGGCAAGAAATTGTTAGAATTTATATGTGATGAATCAATATTCGATGTCACTGTTCTGTGAATGGGTTCAATGCTGACTTGTGGAATCGGTTTAAACTGAGTTATTGCTCCACAATATTATTTCAAAGACGATGCCAACTTATAAATAGTCTGGAAATCCAATTTTGCACATATCAGCCAAATCTGGAGTGTTTGGCAAGGTTGACACAATTTCTGCTTGCCCCAGTGGGGAAGTTTTCGATTCACATAATACCGCTAAATAAGTTCTCAGTGTTGCTTGCCAAGGGCTTCCACTCCAACACTTTAGCCAAAAACTTTTCATAATAACATACCAATATTGTACACTTGACAGAACAGGATAACACCACTCGGAGATCCAACAGTGAGTCGCGAATGTCTTCCCGATGTTTGGGACAGCTGTGTGAGACTGCAGCACCTCTAGATGGGGCCGGGCCACTGTCACCTAGATGAGCTTGCCACTTCCCATTTTCAGAGCACGACTGTGGCGTGCCCGTCTGGCGTAGAGGAAAACTAATTATCCAGCCTGGCTCCCTCTCCCCTGAGCATGCCCATACCCCCTGAAGCAATCCGCCAGGCTAATAACTATGACAATAGCAGCAGACAATGCAAACCAGCACACTAGCTGCACTCAGAAAGGTACAAGAAAGGCTGGTTCAGAAAAGGGACACTTCTAGGGATAGACCACTTTGAAGCTCTACATCAGATCACACAAACACATTTAGGGCCTGGTGTTGCCACCCCAGAAATAACAAAAAGAAAAATGCTATAACAATTCATTAAATAAATAAGATAGTAGACGAAAGAAAGATGACCTACAGAGTTTATCACATGTATATTTTACGTGCAGGAACTTCTACAGAGTAGAATAAAACATTACACACCAAATGTATCTTTAAATGTAGATTTAGAGAATTTGAACAAAATTATAGTAAATTAAAAATAACATGCTGTATCTCTGTACGTTAAGTATATGTTCAAATATTCTTTCGAGATGTGATCTTCACTTTTGAAATATGATCAATTCTGGATATTAAATGTATTTATTTATTTCGTGTGGTCTGTTCTCTCATCATAACTGAAATTCGTGGTAATTTGTAGTTGAAATTTGTATCAGTTTTTGTATGGTACAATCTTACACACCATGGAGAATACAAGACCTTTTGGTAGCAGGCCCAATGTCCAGAAAAGAAACAAGAAAGGGTAACTAGCGTGGAAGGAAAGAAAAAGAGACAAACCTGTCTACACAACTGAAACATGAAATTAACACCAAACTACCGAACTATTGAACTTTCAAAAGCACACTGTTGTTATAGTTTTTGAAGAACTGAAGGGAATATTGACAGTTATGTTACACAGAGTTTGCATAACACTTTGATGTCATTGAATGCATTTTGTGCATTTTATGAGCCACAGCGTCCTCCAAGTGGAAGTGGAAGAGATATTAGCTAATATAGCCAATATATAAATATAGTTGATGTAAAATAAGTTTTATCACTTTGGCAAGTAACCACATAACAAGATGGATAATGTGCATTCTGCCAGGGTTCTGACAAGCTGATACTTATGTGTTCTACTCAGTAGCACTGCTGCACATCAGGGTCATGTTCATCCTGTCGCGGTTTCTTTTTAATGATGACCGGCGGACTGTAAGTTACTCATTAAGTAACTTCATTATCTAATCAACATAGCTTTCTCTGTCATTTTAGAATACAGCTTTTTTATTTACAGCTCCCTTGTGCCATACTAATGATTTGAAGATATATAATTTAATAAATACTTTAAACAGTGTTTGCAAGTCTTTAAGTGGTGGTTTATATGCTGAGAATGTTTCCATTTGCAGAAATGTAATTTATTTATTAATCAATTAAAAAACCATTTTTAAAAATGAATTGAAACTAGTTTTCATTTTTATCACAGAATGGAATGGTTTTATCAGAGAAAGGGAAAGTCCTAGTATAGACTACATAACATAGGTCTACTTTAAGCATTTAAATAGACCACATTTCCGTCTCTCTCTCTTTCTTTTCCTCCTCTTCCCCCTTCTCTGCATGCTTTCTATTTCTTCTATAATTGAACTAATTACTTCATTATACAAATCTAGTCTAATGTGCTCCAGGAACCAGACAGAAAGGATTAATAGTGGTGCTAAGCAGCAATTAGAGGCAATTAGTTCATAAATCAACATCTAAACAAATTATAATGCGGTGGAGGGTGGAACGGAGCGCTCCGAACGCTGGCAGGCCAAGAGGGCACGGACTGGAACATATTTGACCTGTCATATGGAAAAACACTGCCAGTGAGGCAGCTTAAAGTTCAGTTTAAATCCCCACATGAAGAGAAAACAGATTCCTGTATCCATGGATGATAAATAACTACGATGGCTTCTTACAACCTTGATGCTCTCCTTCATACACGTATGGTGGTGTGAAGAATTTATCTCCCTTGCCTACAGACCCTTCCAGAAAAGAAATTGCAAGTGCTCAGCGATGTGATGAGCTCAGAGTGAAATTAACTATGTACCTAGTAGGAACAAGACACCATGATAATTCACTATATGGACAAAAGTATTGGGACACCAACAGGGACTTTAATGCCGTTGCATTCAAATACACAGACTTTTATGTGGAGCTGGTCCCCCCTTCACAGCTACAACAGCTTCCACTCTTCTAGTCCTGACAGTGATGTTGGATGAGAAGGCCTGACTCACAATCTCCATGTCTGTTCATCCCAAAGGTGTTGGGTGTGGTTGAGGTCAGGGCTCTGTGCGGCCAGTCAAGTTCTTCCACGCAGAACTCATCCAACCATGTCTTTATGGAGCTTGCTTTGTGCACTGAGGCACAGTCCTGCTGCAATAGAACAGGCTGTTCCCCCAAACTGTGTCCACAGTGTTGGAAGCATAGCATTGTCCAAAATGCCTTGGTCTGCTTGACTGTATATGGTCCACTCCCTCATGGTGAGAAACTGCACCTGTGGCAAAATGTATAATTGAAACACCTGAACTCATCAATTAAAAGGTGTCCCAATACTTTTGTCCATGTAGTGTATGTCAGCAACATTAAATTTCATACCATCTGATTTTTATATAGTTCACATTGTCAGCTGCAAGCCTGTGTCAAGAATTCAGAGTTAAAATCTTGAATTTTGTATCTAGGGAATTGTAATGGTTTTATATTCTGACTACATAGGATGTGGTTTTGAACATATTTTCTATAAAGAGCATCTTTTCTATAAAGGTTGATTCTGCAGTTCAAAGTGTCATTGGGCTCCTTCCTTGGTATAGAATTAAATGTGTCGTGCATTCATAGGAAAACCTTGAATTACTGCTTCTGTTGAGGGAGATCACAATTAATTACTATTAATCCTGATCCCTTTCCATATGTGATTACAGGCAAAAGGCTCATAGGTTTGAACATGAGAATAATTCAGAAATGTATTAGCAGAATAAAACTGCAGGTCCTATGTGTTAGAACCGGAATGTTTTTTTTTTGGCTTTGGACCAGATCTATCCAATCAGAGGAACATTTTTAGTACCTCAACCCAAACCTGCTCACTTGCATGTTTTGCTCCAGAAAAGCATTTTTCATGCTTTAAACACCTCACAAATCTGACCCATGAACAGTATCCACTGAGGTGGAGGCATCACGGGGTGCTGAGACTCTCCATTCTGATCTATTCTGAGACGAGCTCCACAAGAGTGAACAGAGTTACAGGGCCAGCATTACCACAATGGTGCAGCACCACAGATGGCTTCTGTCATCCACACAACAGAAACAGGTGGAGGCCTGTTTAACAAACACCTCGTTTCACCAGGAGACCATCCGCACATTCACAGTAATTAGTGAAACTGCAGATTTGAACATTTCAACATTTTAGACACGGCTTTAGCGGCCATATGGTGAGGTCTGCACTGGTGCTTCTTGTTGTGTTAACATATGGATTTACTTTGAATTGGAGTGAAAGAAGAAGTTGGGATGAAGGACCAGGATCCTCACACAAAGAACCACCTCTATTCAAAATACTCCTAGCTTGCACCCAACCCAACTCTAAGAAATTAGGAATGGATAGCCTGTCATCTCATTTACGCTTCCAAAACATGCAGGACATTGAGCATTTATGTTGATATTGCCATGAAACTTGGGCTGTTGCTTCTCATTGTGTTTACATGCTTTGAATGATCAGAAAAGAACTGACCATTATAATCTTCTTCTGATAAGAAGCCTGAACCGACATTGCAATCTAAATGCAATCTAATGCAATCTAATCAGGGCAATCTAAATGCTTCAGCATACCAAGATAATTTGGACAATTTAATGCAAAAAACTATGTGGACCCAGTTTTGGGAAGAATAATTCCAGCATGTCTTTACTCCAGTGCACAAAGCGAGCTCCATAAAGACATGGCTGGAAGTGTTTGTTGTGGAAGAAAGCCACACAGAGCGCTGAACTCAACCCCAACCGGCACCATCGAAATGAACTAGAATAGAGATTGCGAAACAGGCCTTCTTATCCAACATCAGTGTCTTGCCTCATAAATACTCTACAGAATGAATTGGCACAAATCCCCACAAAACTCCAAATTCTTGTGGCATGTCTTCCAAGAAGAGTGGATGCTGTTGTAGCTGCAAAATGGGGACCAACTCCATATTAAAGTTTATGTATGTGAATGTACTGTCAATAAAGTGCCTGTTGGTCAGGTGTCCCAATACTTCTGTCCATACGGTTTATGTTTGGATGTGCTGTGATTGGTGTTTGTATTGGTTTATGTGAATAGTTTCAAATGATCAAGCAAGTTGAAACAAAGAGATATGAGACTGGGGCAAAGAGCGGTCAACCTCCACCTCCTCCATCCGATGCCACTCTGAGACAATTCCTCCAAGCTGCAGTGTCACAAATAAAGTTATTACACAAGAGTGGCAATGAGAGCAGTGGACACCCTGGTATCTAATTGACACTTACAGAAGATGCCCAGCCTTTGAGTGGCAAGCATCCACTAGATTTGACATGACACTGGAAGTCATTTGGTGCTTCATATTTGTTTCAAAGGAGACTGGAACAGGGAACAAGACAGGCACAAAGAACTGTCCACCTCCTTCTCCTCCCCATGATCTGACCAGGGACAATGCTCCTTGTCTTGTCCCTGATGTCAGTCATGAAGCTTTTTTATGCTAGGCATTGATGAGCAGCAAGCATGTTGGCATCCAACTGACACTTCCAAAGGTTCTGTGTAAGGTCATAGCATCAACACACCATAACAAATTAAGCTTTAAGATATAACTGATATCAGATGATACCAGATGATATCAGGTCTTCTTAAAGTTCACATATTTTGAATATTCTAGGATTATAATCTTGTATGATGTTGTGCAATAATCTGATTAACCATTTGCAATAATAATATATGACCTAAGATTTACGACTGAACATGTTAGACATGGCTTTGGCTGCCATATGTTTGTGTCTGGAGTGAGGCTTTTTGTTATGTTTAGTTATGCATTGCTTCAAATCACAGTGAAGAGGCCCATCTGGTTGTAGGCGTTTGACATTTTAGACGTAGCTTCGACTGTCGTATGTTTGGGTTTGCGTTGTTGTTTCTCATTGTGTTCATATGCGCATTTGAAATGATTGAGGAACACAGAGGCTGGCACAAAGAATCGTCTACCAATAGCCCTAAGCCTGGTCCAGGGCTGAAGGAAATGGAGTTATTAGCCATCGCATGGATGAGCAACAGGCATCCTGGCATTTAATTGACACTTCCAGAAGAGGCCCAGTCCTTGAGTGACAAGCACCCATCCCATTGGATAGACACTCATCCGGAAAAATCTTCCTGTCTGCATGCTGCTGCCTCCTCATGCTTATTTAACAGGCCGGAGATCAGAGCAAGTAGCTCATCTCTCTCCGGGCCTGACGTCCTTCTCTCCTCATTGACTCTGCATACCATCAGGAGCAGGAAATCTTCAGCGAATCGACAGGAAGTGAGTTGAGCTGGGCATAAGGGAGCCAGAATCCTTGATGTGCCAAAGCGCAATTGTCCTCCAGGGGCCGCTTTGTGTCATTAGACAGTTTTACCTTCTGTTTCCTCAATTTGCATCTATCCCCTTCTATCTGGAGGCATCTGAAGCACACACACACAAGCTCCCATATGCACTGCACACACACACACACAATCCTGTCACTATCTTATCCCAACTCTCTCGATATGCATGGATCACAGGCTGCAAAGATCACATCTGAGGCTCATTTAAAGCCATACTTTTTTAATCGCCTCAGTCTAAGGTCGAGCTCAACTCTCTCTCACACACACACACCCTCACTCTTTCTCTTACTCTCCAGTGGTTTCTGTTCGTAGAAAATGAGACACTTCATCAAAGTTTACCTTGTTCAATAGAGAACATGGAGGTTCAGTGACAAAGCCACAGTGCCATCCTGTGGAGACTGGAGAAGGAGCAGAAGTATGACACAAAATGATCAAGAAACATGAACATTTGTGAAATAAAAGCATTGAGAATAACATAAAAGAGCCATTATGCTCGCAAATGGAGAATGTTTGAATATTAAGTAGCACCTGTGTGAGATAATTACACAAAATGCAAGGTATGTCTGCATGCAATAAATGACCTGCATGTTGAATTTGAACTGTCCAGACAATGGCAATATTGATCATATTGTCTGACTGAATGATAGCGGTACCTGACCAGCACCCACAATATCAAAAAAGTGAAAAAAACACAAAATTTAAAGAAGTTCCTACTCTGTTCACTCTCCAGTACAATTGTGTTTGTTATTTAATTGCCTTTACTTTAATTACATCAAACAAGAGGAAATAATTGCATTGTGGAATGTGCTGGGAAGAAGTAAATACCTGTGCTCCTTCAATGAAACCGCCAGCGAGCTCTAAGTGTGTTTGTACCTGGCATGTGTCTGTAAAAGGCAGATTAATGGACTGACAAAAAGAGCTATACCAAAAAAACACTGTTTTCACTACAGGAGCATATGTTCAGTCATAAAATCTTGTTACTGCAGGTGAAGTAATATTGGAACTTGTCAGGTCGACATATAAACCCATCAGTCATCACATTAACACTACCTATCTAATATTGTGTAGATCCCCTTGAGCCATTAAGAAAGCCATGATCCATTGAGCCATAGACTCTACGAGACCTCTACAAGGTGTGCTGTGGAGTCTGGCATCAAGATGTTTGCAGCAAAACCTTTAATTGATTGAGCTAGTTTGTCCAGTATATCCCACAGACGCTTAATCACAGCTCTGGGGAAATTGAAGGCCCAAGTCAACACCTTGAATTCAGGTTCCTGTAATTGCTGTTATCCTGCTGAAATGTTAAATTGGCACAATTCTGACACTCGCATGACAATAGTAGGCACTTTAGGCATTGGACAGGGGTCAGCATGGTCACTGTGACCCAACTCAGACCCAAACACAGCAAGCTGCGATCCACTGTGTGTACAAACATCGTTCTATCGTAGCCGATATTAACTTTTTCAGCCGTTTGTTCTGGAGTAACATCTATGGGATCAAATCAGAAGGGCTTGTCTTCATACCCCGTCATCAATGAGCTGTGGGTGCACATAACCCTGTCGCTGGTTTAGTGCCTGTCTTTCTCTGGGCCACTTTTGATGGGTACTAACCACCGCATACTGGACTTATTATATCTAACTATATGAGTCGACAGATTATTTTCTCATCCATTTTTCTTGCTTCCAAAACATCAGCATCAAGAACTGACTCACTTGTTGCCTAGTATATCCCACCTTGACAGTTGTCAATCAGTGTTATTCACTTCAGCCATCAATGGTTTTAATGTCATGCCTGATTGGTGTATATGTAGAAATATTGCAGTCATACATGTTCTTATATAGTAAATTACATTTAATAGCAAGCATAAATGAAGCATAAATGCCGTTTAATCAAATTCATTTCAGCTAAAAAGGAGCAAATAACCAATGTAAAATACTTTTACTGCAGTATGCTCTTCCCTTACATGTGCAAGGTGAACCAATAAGCTCTGTTTTAGAGCAGGTGTCGGCTATCTTATCTGCAAAGGGCTGATGTGGCTGCAGATTTCCATTTTAAATCATCAGAAGCAACCCTCATTCCACTCGTTTAATCGATTAATCTCAATTTTCAGACATTTGATGAATTATATAAAGTGTCCTCCTTCTTGGTCGGTATGGAAACCTGCCTTTTGGTGTCCATTGTTATGGTGAGTGTATGGTCTAGCAGCACTGCGGTGTGATTCAGTCTGTGCAGTACAGACACACACACACACAGAGGGTTGCTCCTGTGATTAGAAGGTCATAGATTTGAATCCTAAGACTGCTAAAGGCAGCACTGAAGTATCGTTGAACAAGGTACCGTCCCCCACACGCTGCTCCTGCATAGTCGGCTGCCCAATGCTTCACTCAAGGAAATGGGAAAATGCGGAAAGCTATGTGCTGTGCTTTGAACAAACTGACTATAGGCTAACTGTATATGGCACATGACCCAATATAATGGGCAATTAGTGTAGATACAAGCTCGATGTACCTAATAAAGTGTATCTATGTGTGTGTGCGCGCATGCTATTTCAACACACACACACACACACACACACACCTCTGCTAAATAAAATTCCTGTACTAGCGAAAAACAGCATGTTTCATATCAGGGCAATAATGAAAATCACCCACCTACATAATCATGTTGTACATACTTGCGTGTCACATCATTAACATGCAGCAGAGTGCTGCACTGTGCACTGACCTCCTCAAATAGTTAGTAATGAGATCTCAAGGGAGCCATTGTGCAGTTTGGGTATTGTCCACTCTATTTTCTGCCTGGCTTCTGCACAAAGTAGAAAGCATCACTTGTAACAATTAGAAGAAGATATCTATTAGATCTGTCTTACAGGAACAAACCCTGCCAATCACTTTAATTGGATAAAAAAAAAAGCCAAAGCCAAGAGGATCTAATTTAGACCAACAAAATAGGGTGCTTTCTTATCACAGCCATGGTTATCCCCTTAGCTTGGACCTTTAACTCCATTCTTTTGAACATGAAATGATTTGCTCACTGAACCACATGTCAGTCTAGAATGTGGAATTGTGAACAACTGTGAACAGCAGTATGCACCTAAGGAACTTGTAACGTCTGTAACAAAACTTAAGATCTCCATGTTTTTTATATAATATGAGTGGACTAATATAAATTCTACATAATTATTCATTTTTTTAGAGATACAGTAATGATATAGCCATCAGTACAGCAAACTTAGGCCTAAAAATAAAACTGTTGGTTGCTTTCCTTGTTTCTTTCCCTGGCACAAAACAAAAAAGCCAATTTAATTGTACATTGCATGAAGCATGGTCCAGTGGCTTAACTGGACATTAAGTAATTAGGCATCCCCACCAGAAGCACCCTGTGCGATTTTATGCTTAAATTAATCACGGGACATTTAATTGCCATTGGACCGACCGACTGAGACAATGGATAACATTAATTAATATTAGCCATCAGTGGCCAGCAGTGCCCCCCAGTCTGTATACAAACAATGCACAATCCACTATGCTGAGGCAGTCGGCCAGAGATTTATGCCTCCTCTTGTGTGTAAAGTTGTTCGTTAAGTGGAACACAATAGATTGCACAAGCAGCAGATCTTTAAGATTAATTGTGCTAGTTGATCACTGTCAAATGGTTATTTTATATGTTTTTGGGAGTGGGCATGGATAGTTTGTCTTCAGCGCATGTAGATAAACGAGGATGACATAAACACCAAGCTTATGCCCACACTACATCTCATTTGGGGCCATGATAATACACAAATTCCTCATGGCTGGTCATTTCAGTGGAATTTCCATTTTAATGAAAGGCCAGTGTGGACCGTTTTTGTCAAACAAAAGGTTTCCCTTAAAAATCTGAAGAAGTGAAACAATGGTTTGCTTGAGGATGCTACTTTAGGTTTGTTGGTAACTAAAAGGAAGCTGAACAATAGATCCAGTGGATTCAATGGATTCTAATGAGTAAGCCCAATTTTCAGCTTCAAACTTGAGGGTAATGTAGTACCAGCATATGAATACAGTCAGTCTGTCCCAAAATATAAGTCTACTTTGTATTACTTAACAATGTCCTCTTACATATAAGATAAAACCAATCTTTGCCTTTGTCACTTTTCCTAAGAACAACGAAATTTAAGGTGCAGTCGATTCAGTGTGAGGCATATAGTTAAGACATGAATAAAATAAGAGAAATAAACAAATAGTAATAGTAGTATATAAATTGCGCTGGTAGAGTAAATATGAAAATACAAATTGCACTGGATTTTATAGTCTATTGCACATGTGAGGAGGTAAAAAATAGGCCTTTTCATTTAAGAACATCCTCTCCTCAACCAATCTGAATTTGGTTTGTTTGTTTAGTTGTTAACCCGTTCAAACATGATATTCTGATTCATTGTTCACCTGTCCGATCACAGCACATAATATATAGGTCCAAGTCATTTTCTGATATGAGTAGAGTGGCAGTGTTACAAAGGCGCCAGCTTGTTGTAAAATCTGTTGGAGGATTTCAACAGGGGGATCGTCAGAGGACATATATACATACGTCTATCCATCTACCCACACCTACAGCTGCTCCCTGAAGTCCTTCCAGATGGTAGAACAGCTTTCTCTATCTATCACAATCCTCTCAGACATACACTATATGGACAAAAGTGTTGGGAGGTCTGGCCATTACACCAACTGGGAGTTTTAAAATTGCATTTAAAACAAAGCACAGTTCCGTGCTTACGTTAATGCCAGTGGAAGCTTAGAACTCTTTAGTTATGGAATTACATTTACGGCATTTATGGCATTTATCAGATGCTATTATCCAAAGTGACTTCCATTCCTTAACTACAGGGGGCAGTCTCTCCCTGGAGCAACTTTGGACTTTTTTGTGAACAATTTCCTCCGGGATAAATAAAGTTTTCTGATTCTGATAAGGGTCTTGCTCAGGGACCAGTGGTGGTGCTAAAGGTAGAATTCGAACCAATGACCTCTTGGTCTGGAGGCAAGCATCCTACCCACTGAGCTACCTCCACCCACGCCACCTCCACCTGCGCCACCTCCACCCGAATCAGCAGAGCTTTTATTCACTGTAGGCCTCAGCAGTCGTTGAACCCACTCTGTTACTTTACGTGGTCTTCTGCTTCATGGCTGAGTTGCTGTTACTCCTAAATGCTTCCACTTGCCAATAATAACACTTACAGTTGACCGTGGAATATCCAGCAGGAATTAAATCTCACGAGCCGTCTCATCGCATAAGTGGCATCCTATCACAGTACCACGCTTGAAGTCACAAAACCACTGAACCCTTTAGAACAATCATATTTTGTTTCACAAATGTTTGTAAATGGAGACTCAATAGCTATGTGCTTGATTGTATATATTTGTGGCAATGGGTTTGATTGAAACACCTTAATTCAGAGTGTTACACCCGTGCTGTCTCGGTCGCGTAGTCCCTCGCCCGAGTACTAGGGGTAACTTAACTCAGGACAGGGTAAGTATGTATGTTGCGTGTGAGTGAGTGGTGTGGGGGGATCTGGCAACCCGAGGGCTGTCAGATCCTTCAGCACAAGTTCACCTGTATTGCGTGAAAGCCTAATGAAACTTAAGTGTCCGTGTATGATTGGTTGGTCGAGAGGGTCTGTGTTTTTAAATTCCCAGCTGATCCAGGTAGTCTTTGTGTGGACACCGTTACCTTGGACCGTGTGTTGACTGGGAAGCTGTACAGGCCGAGGGCATGAGACTATAGGAGTCAGAGAGGACTCCTAATTCCAGAATTCCAAGTTTGAAGCCGTATCCTCTAAGCTGCTGCTCTGTGAGTGTGAGATTGTGTTTTGCAGACTGAAGCTGCATGGAGAAAAGGAACCGTGTCTTCCTAATATATGCATAAGTTGCAGTTGGTCTCATGCACTCCGCCCCATGCTGGACGAAGGTGTAACTAAGGACACTGCTTGCGGAGACACTTTCCGTAAAGGAAGGGAAGCTTGTTTTGTTTTGTTTTCTGTTTTTTGTTTGAGCATCATTACATTTCTGCAGAAGCAACTGGTGATCACGTCTGTGCGTCCTTCCCTACCCCAGTATAACAGAGACTTATTTGTACATCTCCACTTTAGGTCCTTAAAACAATGCTTCAGTCAAGAATCTAAATGCAATTTTCCCCTTATCCAAGATTAGAGATGTTTCTGGCCTCCAAGTGGGAAAAATCCATTTGCGTGTTACTCAAATTACCTACTTGTAAAGTCTGCTTTCTTGTTCTGCTTTTTCTCAATCGTGCCAGTGTCTCTCTGCTTCTGGGGCTTTTCTCTTCTGTAACCTTCTATTATTAAACCGCTGAAGTGTCCATTCAGTCTGTCAGTTGGATAACCACTTTGAAGTGACAATTAGGAGGATCAAAACCTCATTTGTCATGAGGGCGGCAATTAGATCCCAACAGTTTTGTGAATCCTTGGTAAGTTAAATAGATCTGCTTATGTAGTTTCTGACACTATATGTCCTACTTAAAATACATAGAACTACCCAACAACTCAACACAATTTGATAAATCAGATCAATATCTTTGCATGAAGATAATGTTCTGGTATAAGCACCCTTACCTACATTATTCTCAGCTTCAATGCAAAAATGTAGACGCAGATGTCTGAGGGAAATCTGTGTGCATTTGATTTTGTCCAAGTCATTTTTTTGTGCAAAATGCCGGTCTGCCGCCAGCATACAAAACCACCTACAGCCTAAAGTGAGAGGTAAACAGACATGCAGGAACAAGCTCAAAATTATTCTTGCTAATAGACATGCTCCAAAAGCATTAAATGACGACCAGCTGACACTACCGCTGAGATAGCATGTGTCAAAGCAAGTGTCAGTCACAGGAGGGAAATAGGGTGTAATTTCACTGCCTGTCCCATTGCTCCCAATTAGAGCCAAAGGTAGTGAGATCCCTGTAATCTCACACCATGCCACTGTGTTCCACAGCCACAGGCAGCCAGAGGACCAGGTGTGTGTGTGCGCGCCAGTGTGTGTGTGGAATATCTTAGGATGACTAAGTAATAGCCTCATAAATCTACTCATGCATTAAGCATAGCTGAGCTAAGAGCCACTGGGTGAAGCCAGCTTGCACCTGCTGCTCCTGCACACACACACACCCAGTCCAATTCTCACACTGAGGGAATATTGTGTGCAGTCCGTTCACTGGTGCTCAGTGGCAGTTTTTGTAGAATCATAATTAGAGTCCCAGAATTAGCTTTCTTTTGATTGGGCAGGGGGAAATGCAGGCTCAGGTGCAAATGCACTCGCTGCCCATGTACATGTAACATACACACACACACACAGTTTGTTTTTATACAACATAGACTATGAATAATGTGTATTGTATGTTTAAGTGTTGTATATCCATTTCTAACCATTTTAGATGTACATGTTTAAAAATAATTGATGTATAATGAAAACACTTAATTTCTCTACACACATGGTCTTCGTAATAAAACAGCAAAGATGTTTCTTGTATGTGTACGGCCCACTTTTCCAACTAATACCTTATACATGTTTAACTACTTACATATAATTGGGATTTAGACCTAACCTTAACCCTAATCAAAAAGAAACAGTATTACCATGTAAGTGTGATTCTGCCTTTTCTCTGGTTCTGCCTCTACAGTAAAATGTATGTTTGTGATGAAATATGTATAAACAAATCCTCAAATTTTAATGAACATTTGAAATTTCAACTTGAGAGACAAAAGTACAGCGTCTCGGACACCCAGGCAGTGTTAGATGCATATTTATTTTACATCATAGCATTCATTTGTCCTTAAGCAATCTGAAAATACAAACAAACTTAATTCTGCTCTAAAATGAACAAGCAGGCATTTTGTGTAAGCTTGAGTAGACGAAGAGATTGCAGAATCATGACAAGCAAAACATGAACTGATGATCTTTCAGTCTTTCAGTTTTAATGCAGTTATAAGAAAACCTAATATCTCTGAAGCAGTAGCTTTATGATAGTTTCATTTGGGTATTTTCACTAGGACTTCCCCAATCACACTATTGAAGGCTATCATATCCTTCCTCTGAATCGTGCCTCTACTTCTTTCCAAACTGCTGCTTTTGCAATGTTATTGCACAAATCAAGACGCTGGGAGGAGAATACTGACTGACAAATCTATTACGTTAGATAACACAAATGATAGGGCCAACGTCTAGATAGTTAACATATGTTTAGCACTGAATGTGTGTTAAGGTAACTTCAAAAAAGCTTATTTGACTATTCATCATGACATATTATTACAACATACAGCTGGCAGTGACTAATTGTGGCATTTTTCAGCTGGTGATTTTTAATTCAAATGAATAAGGAAGCACTGGTTCTCTACTGCACCACAGCACACTTCTCTGTTTAATGAACTTTAAGCCGATGAGCGATGGTCATGATGAGAATGGGCTTCACCATGGTGAGGACCATGCCCCTGACGACCACGACCATAGTGACCATGACCACGACGACTGTGACCATGGTGACCATATCCATGACCGTGCCCATGACGGTGGTGTCCATGACGATGACCAGTGTCATTACCGTCAAATGACTGGTCATCCTGGCTGGTTTCCGCCGAGCTGTGAGGTGCTCTGCCATCTGTATCATGATGATGGTGGTGGCCATGATGATAATGGCCACGTCTTGAGTGGCCACCATGACCGCGTAAGCGGTGAGGATGATGATGGTCATGATGATGATGAGGAGACCCAGAAATCACCCTGGACTCAAGAATTGCTTTTTCACTTTCAGTGCAGTTGAGGCATAAGAAGTCCATAAAAGTGTCAATGTCCAACATGACAACACCTGCACCACCAATCCCTTTCTGCAGCAGCCAAGACACCTGCACATTTACAGTTGCATCAGTCAGCTGGACACTGTTTTGGCCATGTAATCATTTTACTCTGCCTAGCTTTCCCTCCTGAAAACCTAGACATCAGTGTTTTTCAAATCCATATTTTTCAAAAGATCAGCATTATCCCCTTCTTCTACAGAATGCAGTAGTTTTCTTGCTCACTGTTTAGTGCATCTAATTTTCTATAAACATTATAATTCTTTTAAACTAAAAAGACTAATAATTGTAAACATGGTTTATTACAATGCTAGTATAATTTTCTTACATCTTGGCAATGTAAAAGGGATCAAAATGATTGTTATATTGTACAATAACACCAATAGAATGTAAAAGAGCTTGAAGAAAGTTAAGACTTAAAAGAAATGCACCAATAACAATATTTAATGCATATGCATATTATACACTGTTTAACTGTTGACTTTATGAATAAAGCAGATTCACAGTGTCCTAAACTCACCTCTTCTCTGAGGCTTTGAGCACTCTCCAGTTTGGTTAAAGTCTTTAATTCCGTTTGGCCACTCTTAATAGCCTGGCAGACCTGACAGGAAACAGCACAAATTCACTGCGATGAGTCAGACCAAACAAACCCCTCTGAACGTCTAAGCACTCAGGTGTCAATCAAGATTACCTGCTTGGCCATCATCAGCCCAGGACCATAAGACTGCTCCACCTTCACCGGAATTGCAGCCACACTCCCAGGACTCTGTCTCCAATGCTCTCTCCTCCGAGACCTCCGTAAGAACGCAGGCAAAGCTAGGATAACTTTCTTGGGGTCAACTCCTTTGTCTTGCCAGGACTTGATTGTGCTGTCCTAGGACACCATTCATGTTAACACCATAAGATTAAATGTCTCAGCTACGCATTTAAATACATAAAAGTAAGACACAACAAATTGTCATGGCACATAAACCAGATAACATACAATTTGCACATCTTCATCCCTAAGGCTAGGAGGGAACAAGGCGATGAAGTCCACAAACCTAAAAGACAAATACAGAATACATTTGTATCCAAAAGTTAAAAGTAGCTAAAGAACAGTGCTTCTGTCGCACTTAAAACTTATTTACTCTCATGTATGAACAAATTGTAAATAAATAATTCTTTAATGTAACCTTATTTTTTAAAACCCAGGGCCTATTTCTTTAACTGAAATTTTTTTGAAAAACTGAAAAGCTTTCTAAACAAAAAGAGCTTCTAAAGCAACTTTGTGGTTTTTTTAAAATGTGTAAATTGCACTTACTGTGACAATGTTTCTTCATCATTGTGGGTGCTAACGTGGTCACTGCGGTCCAGAATAGTCACAGAAATGAGGACAGACTTGTTACTGAGGTCTGTGTCTTCTTCCAACCGACCCCTCAAGTTCTGCAAAAATATGATCAATATTTTTTAAGGTACAAACATTATGAGATTTTGCTGTTTTATCCGAGTCATATAGTATATCTAACAGAACATCATCTGAAGAAATCATTTCTTGCCTTGACAAAACTTGCTAGAGTCTCTTTGGTCCTTGGAGTTTCATCAGAGGCAGAGTTGTCCATCCAGGTCAGCTCCAGTCCATCGTAATTCTTCTCCTTCAGATACTTCAGAGTAGAGTCAGTGAAAGTATCCAGACTAGCCTGATTTTGAGTCACCAGCTCCAGTCTACAGAGAAACAGTGCGCTAAACAAACTTTCTTCATAAAGAAACAAGAGAGTCTAAGCACCATAGCTGATGTTGTATTGCGAATACCTTGACTGTTTGATCTCCACACCAAGAAGAGTCTTCAGAGAAGGGTACCTGAAGAAAGTTTAGGAGCATTACTTTTAGGGAAGCACTGATTTGGGAACTGAAGGTTGATATGTACATGAAAAATATCTACGGATATAAAAATGTATAAGAAGTGGACACTGGGCCTCAATACACCTGGATTAGCATTATAAAGAAAAGCTGTAGCCTGTACTGTAAAATGAATAAAAATAAAGTGAAATTGACCAACACACCACAGCACACAATTTGAACAGCACGAAATTCTTCCTCTGCATTTAACCCATTCACCAATTGAAGCAGGGGGCAGCCAGGAACACGGCGCCC
>JBBPDB010000134.1:18358674-18370665 GCA_037974465.1 Brachypetersius altus
CCACCATCAAACAGTGCTGGACCCTCCAGGACCAGAGTTCGACACCCCTGATATAAAGGCTCTATACCAGGGGTCTCAAACCTGTCCAGAAAGGGCAGCTGTGGGTGCAGGTGTTCATTCCAACCAAGAGGAAGCCAGACCTGAGTAACTGAAAACCAAGACCAACTGATTACAGAGGTGGGATCAGGTATATCTCCTGCTTGGTTGGAACGAAAACCTGCACCAACAGCGGCCCTTTCTGGACTGATATGAGACTCCTGCTGTATACAATTTTAATCCAAGAACAATTCAGGAACCTTTATTCTAAAGAGCTGTTTGAAAAAGCCAACAATGGACAATTTCAATGTTTGTAGAAATCTTTTTTTTCGCTGTAGATTGTAATTCTTCTGTTTGTCCTTATTTTACACAGCTGAGTAGAACATGCCTTTCACACAGCATCATTCACATTACGCTTGACCCAGTCCATCTCAGGAACACGATACGATGGACTTATCCTAGTGTCACCCCTGGCTGTCTATGCCTCTGCTATCAGTAATGATACCAGACCTTTTCTCTCATTATTGCTTTCCACGCCTCTGCTTCACGCTCCTTCTGCTTCCTTGACATCCATAACCAAAACCTGGCAGAAAGCACACAGACCACTCCCTGTGAACTATGAGTAGATGAAAAAGCATGTCATCCTGAATTGCTGTAATGTAATCACATGGATTTTTGGGTTGGAAGATGGAGCTATCCTGTGGTTCACTGGGCGTCTGAGAATTTACAGCCCACTCTGAAATTTGCCGGTTCGCACTAATACCATTTTGTTTTTATATCCTGGTACATAAACTACATACGTTTGTTTAATAAGCAAATTGCATACATTGTTTAAGAAGACACTTGAAACAAATACTTCAGTAAACAATCTGTTTCACACAAATGGCCCCAAATGTAGTTTAAATGATCTCAATATTATAATTTAAGACATTTTTATGTTTGAATTTTGATTCTCTAGGTTCACGCTGATAATGTAGCTTAAAAGAAACGCATCACTTATTTTCAACAGACACTCAGCTTACACTGGTTCTAGTTTTTAATAAATCACCAGTGATCCACTGTCCAGCATGTCTGTGTCTCTGGTCTCCATCCAGCCCTTACCTGAGATGTAATGAATTCCCCTCTGAGAGAATGTTTGTGTGTTTGTTTACTTATGTATTTTTGAGGGGGTGGGGGATTTCAGCAAATGTATCCTTTATACTTTCCCACAATCCACTGGTTGTGGAATTTTCCTAGTGCTGGTATGTTGCTTGCTTTAAATTTCTCTTTTTGGGTTCTGTAGACTGATTGCTTTTGTACACGAGGACTAGAAAGAAATGCACCATAAGACAGTATTTACACTCTTATGGACCCTGCACCATAGCCAGGAAAAGGGCATCCATAGCCAGATACAGGAGTGAGTAATAGGGCTAGTTCCTAGGCTCAGATTAAGCCTCATTTTTGACTAAAGGTGTCTGTAGACTGTGAGATATCGTATAAGTTTATTGAGAGCCACAATGTGATCTAATTAACTTGGGTATGACATAAAGTTTGGTGTATGTAGACTTTATGATAGTCTACACCTACTGAATCATAAGCTCAATATACAAAAAAAATATATATATCATTAGTATGCCTCATCCATTTTCACCTGCTACACTAACTGGACAAATGTATTGGGACATGCCTGGTTTTCAGGGTTTGGGCCCCTTACTTCCAGTGAAGGACAATGCAATCTTAATGCTTCAGACATTTTGCACAACGCCATGCTATTCCAGCATGACTGTGCTGCAGTGCACAAAGCAAGCTCCATAAAGACATGGCTGGACGAGTTTGGCGGCACAGAGCCCTGACCTCATCCAACACCTTTGGGATGAACTGGAACAGAGACTGATCCTGACCTTCTCGTCCAACACCAGTGTCTGTTCTCATAAATGCTCTACAGAGTGAATGGACACAAATTCCCACAGAAAATCTTGTGGGAAGTCTTCCAAGAAGAGTGGAAGCTGTTATAGCTGTAAAGGGGGACCAACTCCAGATTAAAATGTATGTTTTAAATACAGTCTCGTTAAAGTCTCTGTTGGTGCAATGGTCAGGCGTCCCAATACTTTTGTCCATATAGTGTATATCAATGCTTCGTCCCATGCGGCATTAACTGGCTAGTGGATGTAGGCTGTATCAGTAATCACATTGTGAGATGTGAACCTACATTTCTGACAGTTTTGTCCCACTCCATCTCTATTTTAGAGTCATGGCCAAAGATAATGCCATGTTTATTGATGTTGGTCGGCTTTCGTCTGCAGGAGCTACAAAACACACACTGAATACCTGTTATTAGGCCAAGACTAACAGTCCTACCACTTTTAATCTACTCTTTTAATGTGCTATCACAGGACAATCAGTTACCACACACCTTTGGCTCTGTACTCAAAATACACTTATAACAGAAGTCAGTGGACAGTTTCTGAATTTTGTTCAGATTTTTCTTCAGTAGCAATTATTTAAGTACATTTTGTTTGTTTTTGGGAGTAATTTATTAGCAGCTGTATACCTGGACTTTTTATCGGGCCCTACCTGATCATGAAAAGTGATCAGTAACAGAGCAGTGTAGTGCTGCATACTTTAATAAGAGTCTTAGTGTGGCATTCTCTCATTTCGGTCTCAATTTAAGACCCAAATTGTTCGATGGTACTATCTGTAGATTGGAATTTCCATTAAACTGTCATATTTATTTGGAATTCAGCAGCAGTCCAGTGGCTAATATTAATTTAATATTTATAATTGTTTTTTAAGTACAGAGAAATGTTTATAAAATGATTGAGTGTAAAATACAAATATATCACATAGAGATTAGATACAATATTTCTGGATGTTTCTGGAACGTTTCTGAATGAACAGTGTCCTCCTGGGTGCCTATCTCTTCATCTTGCTCCTGTATCCTCCCTGTTGATTGAGCATTTTCTGGGTGAATCTAATAGGTGCCGGGTAGACTCTCAGTGACGGTGCCGTTTGTTTGCTCTGATGCTTATTTGCTAAGTGCAGGGTCGCATTTCTTTAGTCTGGTCTTTTTGAGGCTGTAACATATATCTGTCCTCTCGATTTGAGTTGACCTCTGAGCGGGTGTGTGGGTGTGTGCTGCCCCTGTTAATTGTGCTTTCTTCTGTGTGGGCCAGTTTTGACTATTGCAGGTTTATAGAGCTAGACTACACCCCCATGGAGTCAGGCATTATGGTCTCTATGAGGCAGAGCCGAGGATTTCTGACCCCCAAGTCTCCGGAGCGTCACTGTCGGTCAGCGCTTTCCCCCAACCCTCCCCACCACCCACCTCCAAGCTTTACTACACCCACCCTCTTCTGTTCTGCTCTTTCTGACTCTGGCATGGATTCAGGCTCCTCACTCATGTTGCATTTTGTCCCTATTTAAATCTGAATGAACTTTCTTGTGTTTGAACTAATCAGTGCACCATCTGTTGTACCATATTGTACTCTATTGCACCATTCATTGTATTAGAAACAGCTTACTTTGACTCTTTGGCCACTTTATGTGTCCTAATACCATTCACAATAACAGGCTGTATTTATAAAATGTGCTAGTCTTCCTACTACCTCATGCAATTTCAGGTCCACTGCTGACCAGACAGTATTTGGATACTAAACCATTTTCAGCAAAACAGTAACACTGACCTGATAACGTCATGAGACTGCGATTATTGTGTCTGTCACAGTGATGCCAGAGTTTTTAGGCATATATTTGCCACTGCTAGTGGAATGCTCCATCGCCCAACAACATACAACCAAGCTGATCACTTATAAAGAGCTTTTAATGCAGAGCAACCATATATCAGCCTTATAACAAGGAGGACCCACGGGGTAGAAGTGGCCAGTCAGGCCTGTTTAATTTACAGTTTCAGTTTTCTTTCAGGGAACGTGTCAGTAATCAGGTAGTTAAAACATGGTCAAAATGTTTATGGTATTTTTAATAAATAAAGAATTAAATGAGTAAATTGCTAGTAAATGTATTATTTTTTGGAGGAGTTTGATAAATAATAGTCTGAATGCACTTTTCACCGTGTCTCTGCTGTAAAAGTATGTGACTAGGGTTAGTATCGAGGGTTAGAGACTGGCTCTGATTGGATGTGACAGTGCTGTACATGGTGTGCGGAGTGAATCCAGGCAGTCCTCAGATGATCATGCCTCTACACCCACTGCTGACAAACTGCCTGCTCATCTTTGCCCTCTATCATGACTCATTGCAGTTTGCAAACATGGTTTGATTTCATCGTTCTGGCAGTTTCTTTCTTTCTTGGAATATTTGCTATGCTGCAGCCCATACGCATCAGCGGGCAGCATCTCTCCTGTTGCGCGTTTTGATTTTTTGCCATCTCTTTGCCCCTGGTGTTCTCTCGTATGACAGCAGATGGCACTGCTATTGAATCTGTGTTGTGGCATGTTAGTGGCGTGCAGTGTGGATGGGCATGTCTTGTTGTTGTTATGTTCTATAGGATCAAAAATTTGGCTGGTTTGTGATTTTGTATTAGCAGTGACAACATTCATCCCAGACATTTTTATTTTCAGAGCTCTGCGTTTAAATATGCGCTTTAATGCCGTTTCTTGTGCTGTAGACGGAGTCCGGCACCTGTCAGCAACCGCGACCCTTATGGTAATGCGTCCCTCAGCAGCAGCAGCACCTCAGGATCCTGCAAGGGCAGCGATGGAAGCCCTACCCACAGGTAGGACACTCTCTCGGTGGCATGGCACTGGTGCAAACATTATGTGGTGTCTTGCACAAGGTAACTGGATGTTATCTGTTAATATGGGCCATATATGTGACCTCAGATAGATGTAAATCCTAGGTTCGAATCCTACCTTCAGCACCATCACTGGGTCCCTGAGCAAGACCCTTAACCCCAAGTTGCACCAGGGAGACTGTCCCCTGTAGATAGGGAATGGAAGTCGCTTTGGATAAAAGCCGTAAATGTTAATGCATTTTTGTCAAATTGTATAGTTATTTGTATAGGCTGGATCAGCATCAGCAAAGTGTGTGATCAGGCAGACATTGGTGCTAATTGGTGGGATATTACTTGTTAATCTATTACTCGTTAGCTACATTAGCCTCTTTGGACTGCAAACACACCTTGGCTGATTGACTAATGCCTCTTTCTCCTCATGCCCAGGCGTCACCTGAAGTACACCTCCTGCACAGACAACCATGGTATCAAACCCCCTCCCCCAGAGCAGTACCTGACCCCTTTGCAGCAGAAGGAGGTGTGCATCAGGCATCTGAGGGCCCGGCTCAAAGACACAGTTGAAAGATTACAAGATAGGTACGTCTTTAACAACTTTACCTCACGAAATTACCAGCAGCTTGCCAAGGTGCTATCACACCACTAAGAAAGACTCCTTGTCATGAACATATATATATATATATATATATATACACATGTATTTTTATTCTGTGTTTGCTTTGCAGCCTAATTCCAGCTACTGTAACAGTCAACAACAGAATTATGAATGGAGATTTTAGTGTAACATTTGCATGTAAATTTGCTTTGCGACTAGTCATTTCTTCCACATATCACCCAGGAAGATATTTTAGATGCATTTTAATGGGTTTGCTGATCAACCCAACATTTCAGTCAGTGTGTTCTCAAAAAATGCTGACTAATCCTTTTTCTCCGACCCCTTTTTATGCCTCTTTTCATTTTATTCTATGCTCTGCCTTTCTCTGCGCTCTCGCGCTCTCTCTCTCTCTCTCTCGCTCTCTCTCTCTCTCTCTCTCTCTCTCTCTCTCCCTCCCTCCCTCCCTCCTCTGTCCTTGTTCAAACCCTCCGCAGGGACTCAGAAATCGATGAGCTGCGGACCCAGGTCTCCCGGATGCAGGAGGACTGGATTGAGGAAGAATGCCACCGTGTGGAGGCCCAGCTGGCCCTGAAGGAAGCACGGCGGGAGATCCAACAGCTCAAGCAGGTGGTTGACGTGGTGCGTTCCAGTCTGGGTGAGACAGATACAGGCGTACAGAAGTGCTTCCAAGACATCAACCTCCAGAACCACAAGCTGGAGACCCTGCTGCAGAATATGGAGCTGGCCCAGGCTGGCGGGCCCAAAGATGCGGAGGCTCCAGGCTCCGGGGGAGGGTTGGTGGGGGCAGGGCTGGAGGTTGGCGAGGTCCTGGTGAGGTCCTGTGAAGGCTCCCCAGCACGCTCGCTGACCCGCAGCTCTACCTACACCAAGCTGAGCGACCAGGCAGCAGCGGAACAAAACGGGAGTGGCAGCGGCTCGGACTTGCCCTGCCTGTCAGGCGAGGGCACACAGGACAGCGGCTTTGTTTGCTGTGGGGAGGCTCCCTTGGGTCCAATGTCTCGGGCTGACCTGCTGCTAGAGGCTGCCTGCCTGTCAGAGGAGACAGCCTCACTGCTGAGTGCCTGCTCACGCCTGCCGCACTCAGCCACCTATGAGGCACTGTGCTGCGGAGACCGCAGGACGCTGCCGCTCCAGTGTGGCCTGGGCAGGGTGGCCGGAGGGCCTACAGGGCCCAGTGTGAGCCTCAGCCACCCCTGCCTGTCTCACCACCACCTGTACCTGCACCACCTGCGAGAGCAGGCCATCCAGACGGAATACGACCAGGGGCCAGCATCTGCCCCGGTCCATGGTTCCTGTGCCCCTTTCAACTGTGACTTGGACACCATCGCCGAGCGCACCTTCCGCTCACAGGCCTGCAGCCCAACTTCCACCTGGTTGTCGGATGAAGGGGACGAATTGGACTCAGTCGCCACAGAATCTGTTGTCACGGCCACGGTTGCAATGGAATCTATCGCCATGGACTCTGTTGTCACTGAGTCTATCCCAGCAGCAGATGCTGCGCCACAGTCCACCGTGTTCTCACCAGCTGACGTGGAATCAAATAATAAAGCATCTCTTGCTATGGAGCTCATGCCCACCTTGCCGTCTGTTACAAATGAATCCGTCTCTGCAGAGTCGACTGTAGTTGCAGAGTCTGCGGCTGCTGCATATGATCCTGCTTTGGATCTCCCGTCACTTGATCCGCAGCCAAGCAGCCCTGTTTCTACCCCCTGCACAACGCAAGTGGCACCATCGATGGAGGACAAGTGGGAACCCACCCCACAAACTTCCCAGCCACGGAGCACGGCCTTCCAGGGAGAGCAGGCTGACAGTTGCGAGGTCACTGTTATAGAGATGGAGGAGGACAGTGAGGATGAGAAAAGAGCTGAGGCTGAAGCAAACAACTCGTCAGAGTGTGGCGCCCCCATAAAAAGTTACTGGAGCCGGCACTTTCTGGTGGATCTGCTGGCCGTGGCGATGCCGGTGGTACCCACAGTGGCGTGGTTGTGCCGGGGTCCGCGCCAGGGTGGTCAGCCCTTGTACCACATAGGGGCCTTGCTGCGTGGCTGCTGCACTGTGGCCCTCCACTCCTTACGCCGTGGGGGAGGCCTGCGGCATTACCCTGCAGGAGGGGGAGGTCCAGGGGGCATGAGTATATGACCTTGGCTCAAGGACATCAGAGAGGGCTCCTCACAGCATTACTAACAAACTGGACCTGCACACAGATCACAGAGCGCTTGAAGCAAACCCAGGTTAGGGGTCAAAGTGGCACCTCACCTGTGGCTCTGGAGTCAGCTAGCAAAGCATCGGTTGCCATGGAAACCTAACCATATCAGCTCTGGCCCTGATATAGTCTTTAAGAGAGGATGAAGGAAGAGAAGGGAGAAGGGTAATTCAAGTAAGTCATAGTTGAAGTCATGTCAGTTATTTGAAACGGTCGCCCTTACCTTTAAAATGTTACCCGTGACCCATTTCTCCAGGACTAGTTGGCAGGACAAGGAGCAGAATCTAATGCACTTCTGATAGACAGCTGATGGGCATCCGACAGTCACTAAGAAAAGTGTCCCAACATGCATCTGTGACACGGAGAACTCCTTGTTTGCCTGACACTGATTGTACCTTCCACGGAGTGAAGAAACAGCGAGGAAAGGGGCCGTACGCCCGACTCCCTGTCTTCCTTCCCTTAGTTGACCCCTTCCCTCTGGTGTGGTTTAAACCAGTAAACCAGTGAAAGGAGATTGGTTTCTTCTACCTTACGTATGTGTTAATACATGTGAGTGTGTGTTTGTGTTGTGCTCTCTGTATAGTGTAGCCAAAGCACTTGAAAGACATGAATAAAGGTGGCTGTCCCTGTAGCAGTTCTAGGTACGGTAGGTAGTTCTCCCATTATGCCTGAGTGACTGCCTTTAAGGCCGTCATCTTTCCGCTTAAGGAATCAGGCTCGCTGCTACTGCTGGGTTATTTATACGCTTTGCATAATCCACCCCTCTCACTAATAGAACTTATTCAATAAGAGATGCATCAGAAATCTTTATTCTGTAATTCTAAACCAAAATGAGTAGTGAATGATAAGGAGTGCAGAATTATGGGAATCTAAATTTAAGGAAATAAAAGAGGTTTAAACGATGCATGGAGTCAAAGCAATCATACAGAATTTATAGTAATACTAATGAAAATGGCGCTTACTGACGTTGATCAGGATTTAAGGACTGTTCCAGGTCTTTTTGAGGTCTCTGTAAGTAAATATCTTGTTTTTGCACTTTGAGAACCTGTCAGTGTGCGTGCTCCCTTCATCGTAATCGTAATGACAGCGTCGTGTTTCGGAAGTTCTCGCCGTCTGAAAATGTTTCTCATTTTAATCCTCACGGGCTGGAAATGTTGTTTTGGACTGAATTAAATCAGTGTGGAGTGACATTTACTGACATCAGTTGCACTAAGATTCACTTTATAGGTAGTTACTTGAAGTTTAGCTTGTTTGTTTGTATCCAGTAATCCAGTGCATCCACACGTCCGTGGACCGTATGTTCACGAAGGCCACCAAATCTGTCCAGTACACCTACAGACGTGCACCGTCCACCTTCTAGGTGTACAATTAAAGAATGTAAGTCTTTAACTGTACACTTGAGAATTGCAGTTTGTGTTAGCCCTCCTTAAAAACACCAGAGGTGTCGCTGTGCTGCATACCACCCACTACAATGCCGTTACCATGGCAACATCCAACGTCTCTTTGTGTGTTTTCCCCAATTCTTCTGTCATAACCACAAAAAAAATCGATCACAACATTACTTACATACAAAAAATTTAATATTATTCTTGCATCAATGGAAACCATTGTCTATACTGACTAGCTTTAAGATGATTTCACATACAGAGATACGTTTTGCATGGGTCTGTACTGAAAATGGTCCACAACCCAGACATCTGGACGATAACAAACAACAGGTTAGTGAGTGGGCTGACAAACAGTGCACCATCAGGTGGGATAACAGTGCATGAAGTGGATGGTGAGTGTAGATTCACCTATTCTTAGTAATAATTAGGGTAATATAGAAACCAATGCACTGGACTATAAAGGAAAGTAAAGAAAGGACTGTTTAGATTTCCCTCTCGGCCATCAGTAATAGTTGCCTTTCGGTTCTCACTCCCCTCCCTGTTCTGTGTGGAGTGTCTGTAGCTTTGTCTCTCTGTGCGCTGGCTTTTTTGTACTGTAGTGTACATTAAGTGAGTGTGTCCCTGCAGGGTTGTCAAGCTTGGCCATTACATGACAATCTTTTCCGTTGCGCTTCGTGTGACGTCAGGATATTCAGTAGTTCTTTAGATGTTTGACTGAATGTGCAGGCCTCGTCCGGGCTGCCCGAGCACTTATGTGTGATTGTATGAGATGAGAACATGTATAGCTCAAGATTACGTAAGAATATTACAAATATCTTTTATCGTTTCATCTTTCAGTGTTGAATGTGTGGCATTTATGTTGTCCAGGAAGGTTTCGAAAAAAGAAATCCGTTACCTCGAACTGTTTAGCCACTAATGAGAGCCATTCAGATGATAAATGACCTTTGATGCTGTTGCAAAGCCTGATACTTGTACTGAAAATGATATACAAGGCCTTGACATGCTCTTCTCAAAGCCATATTATACTGGAAGTGTGTTTGTAGACCCTACATTTTGGTTGGTTTAAGGAATAATGTGCTTATCTTACTCAGTGTAGGATGTATGTGTGTTGTGTGTGTAACCTGAGATAACCAGGAAACGTTTAGTGACATCTTTGCTGCCTCACAATGTTTTCAATCACTTCAGTGCCCCATTTCTCACAGGATGCGGCCTGTGATTTATGCATGAATGCCATTCTGTGAGGGTTGGCCCCAAACAAACTGGAAATTACATTCACGAATCCACGATAACCAGAAAACAGGCTTCCATAAACCATCAAATATTCAAATGGAAGTATTATATGCTGTATCTGAAATGATAGAAATAATATTATAGACACCTCTGGAAAAAAATAAGGGACCACTGCTATTTATTTGTAAATCAGCATCTCTATGAGTGTGAAACCATTCCAGTCCAGTGTCTGTTAAACTCCTACACAAACACCTCATTCTGCTTTATGAGGGACTGATCAGTGATCAGCTGAATCCCATCTTATTTAATAAAACACTGCTGTAATCGACACTCTCCTCTCACACTGAGACCAGTTGGACGGTGAAACACTACTAGAAGCTCCTCAAAGCTCATCATTGCCATGTTATTCGAGTGAACAAGAGATTTGTTTTCTTTGAATCATTGAAGTTCCGTAAACACTGCATCATTTCTTAGATTTTGACGTATAAAACCTGAGAATATTTTTGCAGTGGTCTCATTTTTTTCTAGAGCTGTATGTTAAATATAAGCTACCCATCATGTATACATCAAATATGACATCATATTACATGATAGGTGTTCTATATGATACATGTTAAACATGATATATATATATATATATATATACATATACAAATACATTTATATATACATATAAATATATATAAGCTTCTGGTTAAAGGAGGATCAGCATCTAAACTCCTGGACATAGTACAGGTTTATCATCTAAACCTACACTAGGCTGAGCTTTAACTTTTGTATTTATAGTTAAAACAGAAGCGTGGGCTATCGGACGTGTTTTATTTGTTTGGCTAAATTCATGGGCTTGTTTCCTGGACCTGGATTAAGCCTGGTTTGTGGACTAAATTGCAGTGGCAATGGGAAATTGCCATTGGAAATTCTTTTTTTTTTTTTTTTGTCCACATACACACAGGCTTAAGCTGAGAAACATGCCCTATATCTCCTCTAGCAACTAGAAAAGAACCAGTAGACATTGAATGATACAAGACTGCTAAGCCCTTTGCAGTTCTCAGCTCCTTGTATTATTATACCACTCCATCACACATGAAAGTGAATGTTGATATGTTTTTTATCATCCTGGAATCTGGATTTTTCTTTTTGGTCCAGTGTTGTTGGGGTTTTCTAGGTTTTGTTTTTGTTTTTGTGCTACAGATGCACATTTAGCATTTTGTTTCTGTTAATGTTGGTGATATGAGTTCGTTCAAGTGGCTTCTGTCAAGCACTCCAGTAGGGCGGTGTATTAATAAGTCTATTCACGTTATCAGTGAGAATATACAGTTGTAAAATCAGCTATTTCAATAGCAATAGTCGTGTGTACAGGCATCACTGTTCATAGCCATTCTTCCATTTTCACTCACTGCTCTGTATAAACCCAAAGCTTCTATATTAAACAGCATGGTGAATATTCGTACTCTCTGCTTTTTTCTTTGCTTCGCACTGTTTACAAACGTCTTTAAAGTCGAAAAAACGTTCGTTATGTAACACAGGTCAACAAAAAAAATAAAAATTGGGGGATCAGGAACCACAACACACTTTTCTAAACCAGTTTTTCATGCTGATTTCAGATCTGCTTTTAGTTTTTTTCAGTCACATCAACTTTTTGAATTATGAGTAATATTATACTTGCAATAGACTTACATACGGTTTATATTAAACCACAGACACCAATCAAGAACTGCTTCAGTGTGGAGTCAGACAGGCCACACTGTGGCATAGATATAATGATCAGTGTCAGTCAGACACCACTGTTTCTGCA
>JBBPDB010000134.1:18391831-18404450 GCA_037974465.1 Brachypetersius altus
TCTAAGATTTTTCTTAGAATTACGTCACTAGGAGCAACTTTTAGGCTTAAGATTCTTTGTGAATACGGGCCCTGGTGTCTAACCCTACAGTGTAACTGTATATAGTGATGTACCACTTCTGTATCGCCAAACTGATATTTATCTGCCTTTAATCCTGAAGTTCTATGAGTTAAATGAACACACAAACACACTTCCAGTACTTTACATTTGCAAAACTTGAAATAAATCACATAACTTGCTCCTTAATGGGACAAACGGACACCAGCTGCCTATTTAAATAACATAAATGAAAGAAAGCATAAAAATATAACTGTCTGTTTAGCACAATAAGCCATGCATAATTCAATTATCACATTCTAGAGTTGGTGTAGCAGCCGCTTTCACATACAGTGCTCTAATCTGCCTCAACGCTATTTATGATGAAATCACCATCCCCATCACGTGACTATAAATAGCAATATACATCTTGTGAAGAATAAGCCTTCGTGTCTAGTTATAAACAATTCAACCGTCAATCTCGAAATAGGAACAATTTGCACATACAAGGCCATTGCAATATTCCAAAGGCTGCAAGACACACGCTAATCATTTAGGGCTTATTTCACAGTATGGAAAAATCCTATGAGTTCAATGAGTTCACTGTTCTAGACAAGCATCCTTGAGACTCAACATGTGTCATATATCCATTCCAGTATTTCAGTGGAAGTGTGTCTGTTGGCCCTAAGCAGTTGACGCCACACCCTCAAAGCTACTGTCAAGTGAGCGTACATTTAACGGCTGTTCATCAATGCCAGCGCAACCCAAAGAGCCAAGTGACCCTTCAAAAGGCACAGCGGGAAGATGCAGAACAGAATCTGCATTCTGAAGACGTGGCAAGAACGAAGCCTCACAGGGGCCACCTGTCAACTTCTGTTGAAAGCCGCGAGTGTGAAAGACCCTCCCGTTCACGGCCGTACAGAGCGGCGCCACGCTGGGTGAACCCAGGTTCATGCTAAACTACAGTCATGAGAATGGACTCTGAGTAGGCCAGGCTGAATCACTGTGGGTCGAGGAACATTAATATTAATGAGAAGAAAGTGGAGCGATCCTCCTCTTCTACTGGTACGAGGAAGCGAAGAGGAAGAAGCCTGTTTTAAGAGCTCTCACATCCTCTTCAGACGGGCTGAGGCTGAGAAACAGCCATAATGATTTACACAGAAGCACATTGCTACTGGTTCACAGTGTGCTTCGGTTTACATGACTGTGCTCTTATGCTGTTGACAAATTGCAATCTCAAGACCAAAAATATGGCGATAAAATTAAAGAGACTGTAATAGTTTTCGAAAAACTGACCTTTACTGACTGATATCACAGTCAGTTGTCCACTAGGAATGATCATATTATTACTAGCCAGCCAGTAGCAGACAATTTGCACACAGTAATGGTAATGATCCGTGTAAGCAAGGTGTAGTTACAGGGTTCACAGTGTATTATCGATAAAAGATATTTACTAGTCAGTTATAAGTAAAGAAGATATTCTTGTGTGACTTTCTTGTGTGATACCACTTGTTTTGTGCAGGTCTGATTTTGTTGTAGTGCTGATGTTGCCTGCCTCTATACCCTGATGCCAGTGAAAATGGTCCCTTCTGTCATAGTATCTGTCTGTGATCAGCAACGAAACCTGCTGCACTATTAACAAGTCGGGCTTGTGAGACTAGCATGAAGGAAAATGTACAATCCAGTGGAATGAAGAGGTAAGATAACATCAGGAGAATCAAGCTGGTAGCTTACAAAGAGTGGATTCATATAATAATACCTGACACATGGCAGCAACACACAGTTCAGCAAATTCGGTGTGAAAATTAAGGAGAGGTCAACAACGAACGCTGTTCAACAGGGCTATCTGAGCTGCAAGGGCTAAATCACCCACACACACACACACACACACACACATCACGCAAACACACACACAGTACGTCTAGTCATTTTCTCTTGGACCAAGACAGCGGAAGCCAAAACACACACTCTCTGTCTATCTCCCACTCTTTCCTAGCAGCTGGCCTACAGGCTGCCAAGCCTCGCTGAGCCAGGTGCTGCGCTCTCTCCCTGCAGGCTGGCGTGAGTGGGACTGGGTGATGGGAAAGGAGGAAAGAGCTTTAGTCGTTGTTCTCGTAATTCCCCTTTGCATCAATAAGACGTATCAGTTGTAACGTCCACGACAAACAAGTGCTGCGTTCGGGTGGAGTCAGAAACAGGGAAGTACCAAATTCCCATCCTGCAAACTCGGGTTTCTACATTAGATGAGATTAGGGGTGGAAAAGTATAAGATGCCGTCAGGTGGTCAACAGCATTCATTTATCTAATTTATTTATTCATTGATGGGGAAAAAAGTGGAATAATCGAAAGACTAGCTGACATCTCATTCTGTTTTTATTATACACTTATTTATTTATTGTTATACTCTTATTTAACTAATTTCTAGATGATTGTTGTTACTGATTTAAGTAATTTACTACAAATATGGTCTTATATTTATTGTGGACAGCTTTGTATGGTTCCCGTATATTTTCTGAAATAAGCAAAATGACCTGCAACACGGTCACTTACAACTGGAAGTCTTAATTCACAACTCAGAGCTGACACTCTTATATCAGTACTATGTTACTAGAATTTATTTATATTATATTATCTACTTTTTTTTTAACTTTTTTAACTTCATTAGGTGCAGCTCCAGTAGTCACTGTGTGGAGAGTAGGGAGTGCAGAAAGCAGATCTTAGGGGGAGTGTGTGCTTGTGTACCAGAGAATCTTCCTGCAATACGTACTTTTGTCCCCGTCCCACAAGCTCCTGAAAGTTTGTTATTTTCTCTTAAACTTATTTAAGAGTGGAAAACAGGGTAAAATGGCTAATGTAAACAACTCATGCATACCGTCAGAGGTGATGGTGGTGACGCCTGACGGTGGTGACAAAAACCTTCAAATGGCAAAAACCTACTATTTCTTTTGATATGCAAATGGTTCTCAACAGGGGTTAGAATATAATCACAAAAATACCAATATGACCTGTGATGTTTCATTTACCTCTTTTCTACTTTTATTTATGTATTTTTTCTTCCATATAGTCCAACCCTAGGGGATAAGGTGCCCTCACTCTGTCTCTTAGTTCACTAGTATGCCATGTTCATGTTCAGTTCTGGGATGTACATATTGCATTTACTACCTACATACATAGCACACAGTATACAATATCCATTGTAGGTCATGCATCTCCAATGAAAGACAAATTAAAATGGCATGACAACATTTCACCAAATCCAACATTATTCCTACTTGTAATTTGCAATTTACTAATTTAATTTTGTAATTTATTTTTTACTTTGAAGATTTGATATTTGACAAAAAGGGGGATGGGCCACTTCTAAAAATGATATTGCTTACTTGTAACCTTAGGCCTGTATTCCTTGGAAAATGTTATTGCATTGCTTAGGATGTTATTTTTTGGACTAAATAGTTAAATAAAGTTGTTTATTGTAAAGTTGTATTTGTTTTAAATGAACATGCTTACAATGTTTCTTCAGTGCTGTTGAGTTATTAAAGTACTAGTGTGTTTTAATACAAAAATATGTTTGTTAAATAAAAAAAAACATAATTTGTTCTATTTATGCTTAAAGTAAACATTGCATAATGTTAGATATTTTAAAGGAGTACACATACAACAGTATAAAAATGAACAGAATTGAATATTCAACATTTAACAGCATATCTGTGTACTAAGGAGGCCAGATAATGACTTAAAACTCTAAATACACACCAAATTATTAAAAAATTATTTGCCTTTCATTGTGTCTGACGGTGTTGACAAAAACAAAGTAATAACTGGAAAAAGACTGGTTGCACCGGTATGTTACTGAACAGCCAAGACCTTGGTCTATAATGATACACCTTCAGATTTTGTAATGTGAGAATTTTTTTTTTTCAAAATTAAAACCTGTTTTATTTTATCCAAATTCCCCAAAATCAGTGAGCTCTCTCTCTCTCTCTCTCTCTCTCTCTCTCTCTTGCTCCTCTCAACCCTATCTGACGTTGGAGTGATGGATGAATTCCTCTGCACCATTACCCTCTTACTGAACCCTACACTCTCACCGCTGCGAGTGAAACTGAAATCCACAGCAGCCCTATTCCTGTTTGTGCCTGAGAGAAAGTGCTACATGAGGGTACTAAGTACTTTAGACTAAGGCGGATGTTTAGACTAACGTTCTCCACCCGTCTTGAGGAATATGATGTTCTCTTACCGTGGCTGTCATTTTGTCACTTTCCGCCATGATAGCGGACGAGTACTTGTTGGATGGCATCACACTTTCAAGTGGACTTCCTTCTCTTTTCTTGCTTTTTAGCCTAATGCAGAAGAAACATAATAATAATCATGAAAACAACAACAACAACAACAACAATAATAATAATCCATTCATATTCTGTATCTGCACTTTCGGCTCTACATTGTAAACTACGTTTACAATTACGTTTACGTTTACGGCATTTAGAAGACGCTCTTACCCAGAGCGACGTACATCAGTGCACAACTGTTCCTAACCCTGTAAAGCTATACTTACATCAACAAAGCAAGAAAAAGCAAGTCAGAGATTAATACACAAATAAGTAAAAACAGTAAAACAGTTAAAAGGGTACATAGCTGAGGGATTTGTTAAATATATAGGAAAAAAATCTATATATGTGTGGGAGGACTGGCTAGTCGCCAAGATGCTCCTTAAAGAGGTGGGTCTTCAGACGACGCTTAAAGACAGCGAAGGACTTCGCAGATCTGATTGCAAATGATGCTAATTTCCGCAAAACAAGGCTGTACACACGACATAATAAAATAACTCCATTCACAAAGACAAACATGACATTGACTGAACTTTTGGAATTCATTTTTGGAATTTCTCGGCTTGTTTCTTTGAACTACAAGATTACAACACGCTATCGGTGGGGATTACAGCAACTAATCTAAGATTAAGGCCACATTTCCACAGAATATGTGCAAAAAAGCGAGGCAAAAGTTCATTTTTGTGTTTAAGTTATTATGTCATAAGTTCTTATAGGAACTGGTATCTATAGCTAACAGAAAGTCTTTCACAGACAAATAAAGAGGAAAATGCAACAAAGAAACGCAAACCATACCCTTCAATCTGCAACCTGCTACTCCAGAGAGCTGACTGCTAGTCCTGAAGCAACACCTGAGCCACAATTCAGCGAGGTCTTGGGTTCACAGATATGTGGAGGTCACTAAACCCACTGACCGGAGAAGACGCGTCCTTTCCTCAGGAATGTTAATGGTAATGATTTGCCGAGAGAAGGCCAACCCTATATGTGACCTCTACCTGGAGACCATGTTATTTCAGCTTAGTAAACACTGCACACAAAGACAACCTACTTAAAATGTGCATTATTCACATTTGCTGCTGGCAGACAGGCCTTGCCCTGGCTGTCTAACTTCAGACATGAATAACAATTGACAGAGTGAATGACTGACGTCTCTACGCTAACTTGGGTGGAGCTGCTTTACCACAATAACAGAGTAACAATTGCACTGCATTAACACTACAACGGGTCTATCTAACGGAATAGAATGATGATGGTTAAGATAAGATGACACTACGTATCTTAAAAAAACATCAAGAAAGAAGTCTCAGACTGCTTATTGACTAGGAACTGGTGGTGTCTACAACTCAAATATAGGCATTTTATCTACCATCTAACAGGGAACCAACATGTTTTTTAAAGTAATGATCTGTAATGATAAGGTTGGAAAGTTCTCCTTAGGAACTCTTAGGCTCTCTAAACAACAGCATTTTGCTAATCATTTCATGTAATAACTTTATTATTAGACTTTTTTGTAGACTTTTCTTATTGAACAGGAAAATATCTGAACACGTGAGTGACTAAAGAGCTAAAAGTTTTAAAAACTTGAAGCTGGACCTGCAACTGGGACTTGTCGAGTGCCCGAACAGAACTGAAAGGAGCAGCGTTTCTCTTTGTGTGTCAGGGCAAACTGGTTGGGGGTCCGGGTGGGCCGAAAGCATGTGTGCTTGGTGACTGTTTGAAACTTCAAACTCTTCTCGCCCCATAACACACTCAGCAAGATGCTTACGAGCTTGTTTCGTTAAGTTACAGATTTCCCCCGGGTGGAGACAAATATGCAGATGCTGTAACGTAAAGTTAAAGTCTGAAGGAACGTTACACACTGGCTACAAACAAGCCCGTGAGAAACAAAGGACACAAGGTAACCAGGTGTATTCTGTCCATGCATGCAATGCCCACACTGCTAATCTGTGTATGTTTGGGTTCAAGTCAAAATAAGCTCACATTCTCTGCAGATAACATTTCTTCCCATTTAATGCATATTTGCAGAAATAAACATATTGATGAAAGAAATAAACATACATTGTCCATAAAAATCCCTATGAAAGTTTAGAAAACTTATTTTCACAGATTAACAAATGTGTCATTTGACCGCAAGTGCTCAAACCTGCATAGAACTGAAACGACAGTGTAGACTGAGAATCTCACTACATCCATCCATTTCCTGAGTTATGATTCAAAATTCTTGATGTAGGAGTATAACCACACGTGCACTACAGTCTACACACACACACACACACACACACACACTTTTTAACACACAGTGAGGGAGCATCTATGAAGGTGAATGAGTGAATGAGAGTGAATGTGAGAATACAAAGAGAGGCCACATCAAAGGTGGAAGCCTGAGTGACAGAGATTAGGGACTGAACCTAATGGGAGGGGGTTTCAGTGAATGCAGAGTGTGTGTGTGTGTGTGTTTGTGGGAGTGCATGAGTGTGTGTGTGGTATGTGTGCATGTGTATCTGTGTATGGGTGTGTGTGGGTGTAAAAGAAAAGGTGAAAGAGAGAGAAAGTGACTGAGACACCTTGAACACAGTCAGCGTCTCCTAGAATAACCAGGAATTGTTAAGAAATGACAGCTCATTCAAGGAAACTCATGAGGTCAAGCTTCATCGCACAGAGCTGAGCTTGGTACACTGCTTCGTCTACATGTACAAAAAAAAGACAGACTTCTAACATCAACTTTAAATCTCACTAAATGGGTTGAAATCTTACACTTCAAGCCACTTCTCTTGGCTTCAAGGAATCTTCAGAAATAATCTGGGGTAGAATAACTAAATTAACTCAGACTTAGCCTTACCAGAGATCTGCCATGCCCCATTACACCTGAATATGTCTCTGGAGAAGTAACCAGGAGGATACCAAACATGTGCTTAAAGGTAAAATCCCTGCGTGAAGTTTCTTAGTCTCCTTAACACCTGGCTGAGAGCTGCTGTCCCTCGTGTGCTACACTCATATCTGGCCTTACACCCATTTTGGGCCTACATGAGGTTTCCTGTATATCATTAAAATTTAGCATTTTTGTTAATTTAGGGGGAAATACACAGATTTTTCACAATTTCTGCACAATTCAAGCATAATGAAAAGTGAAATTGCGCATTGCTCAGACACCAACTCAGGAACAAAAGGAACAAAAACTCTACTATTTAAACTCAAATACAGGCATTTTATGCGCAAAAATAATAGAAGGCGGGGGGAAAAGTATCCTTAAGTCAAAGCGAAAAAACTCTAATTGTAAAACTATGTCTCGGACCACATATTGAAATCCATTTCCTGTAATAAACTTTTTTGTTAAATGCTTTGGTTGTCAGTTTCCTATCAGTTCCATTAAAAATAACTCTTACTCTATAGTGGCATGTTTCACATCAGACTGATTTACATTTTAGACATTTGACCAAATCTAAACAATTCTCCAGCAAAACAGTTAAAACCAACAGTGAACTTTCACTCAAGTGAGTCAGAGAGTCATTGTGCTGTGGGTGAGTCACGAGGCTAAACCGCCAATACATTCTGCTTTAGTTTAATTTGGTATACTTTAGAATAGTCGCCCGATTAATCGATAAACAGGTTAGGCTGAGCTTTAACTCTGTGACTGGGTTTAGTGAGTCTGGCTGAGTCTCTAGGATTACAGGATATGTACTGAAAAACGTAAGATTTAAAATTTTAATTTAATTTTCTTGATCTTTAACCGTCAGCCTGTGAACGTAAACACAGCTGAGATAAACAAATCATTCACAATTGAAAAGAGCGACCAGGTCACTGATTTAACTAGGCTTAAAAAAACAAGTTGTTTTATTGGCTTGGTTGCACATCCATATATATGAACAAAGTATTGGGATGCCTTTCCATTAAACCAACAGGGACTTTAATGGCACTGCATTTAAATACATCGACTTTAATGAGGAGTTTCCACTCTTTCAACAGCTTCCACTCTTCTTGGAAGGCTTTCCACGAGATCTTGAAATTTCTGTGCGAATTTGTGCCCATTTATGAGGTCAGACACTGATGTTGGACGAGATGTCCTGGCTCACAATCTCTGTTTCAGTTCATCCCAAAGGTGTCGGATGGGTTAGAGGACAGGGCTCTGTGCAGCCAGTTCTTCTACACTGAACTCTGCCACGTCTTTATGGAGCTCGCTTTGTGTACTGGGACACAGTCATGCTGGAATAGAAAAGGTTCTTCCCCCAAACGGTGTCCACAAAGTTGACGTATGGCGTTGTACAGAATGTCTTGGTCTGCTGAAGCATTAAGATGGTCGCTCACTATGGGGCCCAGACCCTGAAAAACAGGTGTGTCCCAATACTTTTGTGCGTTTTATATACAGAAATAATTCTTATGTAAGTAAATTCATTAACAACAACTTCTCCTGAACTGCTCTGTAACTGAACAGGTCCATGTCCCCGATCTTTAGCTGGAAGGCACGGGGAGGCCACAGCACGCGCTTCCTTTTTGCGTCCCATTCGGAAATGCACGAGGCGCGCACTCGTGGATCCTGTGCTCGTGCACGCTCGTTCAAAGTCGAGCCCCGAACTTCTCTACACTTTGCCCTCGTGGGGACCCGCGTTCTCACTGTAAATCACGACATGTCCGCGTGGAGCGGAGAGGAAGGGGAACGTGGTACACGTGGAGCCGCGCCACGCGTGAAAAACACGCCGAGACACACTTGTCAAACCACGTCAGTACACAGTGTAACAAAAGTGCAAGCACTATATTAGAGGTGTAGTGCATCGGAATGGCAGGCACAGCGGAGCAGCATGTGGTCTGAGACGCACTTTCAGACGCCCCTGAAACATCTGGCTGAACCTGATCCCTGCAGAACCAGAAATCAGGACTTTCTTTGCACTCGACACAAACCACTCAGACTCTTACCTTCAGTAGAAAGTTGAGATAAAGTGCACCTCTCTCTCCTTTCCATGCATGTCACTTACATAATCTCTCTCGACAGTGGCGCGTGCACTGCGCAACCTTAACAGCGCCAGGAATGTTGTGAGAGTTTTTAACGCTTTTTGTTTAAATCTGAAGAGCAGCAACTCTTTTGAAAGCAAAATAAAAACCTACAAGTGACAAGACATGTATTTTCAAAACCACGAGCGCGCAACGTGCAGCCGCAGCTGCAGAGGAGCAGCGGGAGGCGGAGCTGGAGAGGAACTTACCTGTTTGTGGAGAGTTTGGGTGGAAAAACATAAAAAACACAAGACAGGCAGAAAGGGACGAGTTCTTTTTTCGTTATTCCGAAGGTGGTCAAGGTGGTTCACTTGGCTCGCGGACACGCGTGTCAACCCCCGCGTGAAGAATCTGGAACTGGGTTCTCGTGGCTCTCAGACCCTCTCCGCGCGCTCCGGCGCCTCAGTGGTTCAGGCGTGACTTTTCCCGGGCCTCGAATCGCGCCCTCTATGAATGAGCACCACATTTACCTTCTCTCTTTTAACCCCTTCTGCACGCCCGAGCTGCTCTCCAGAGGAAACACCTGGAGGAACCTCCTCCTAACCTGCAGATCAGACCTGACCGACTCACACAGCACCGCTCGGGACAGGTCTCTGCAAGCACAGCACTTTGCAAATGAGAAAAATGAAATGATTTAAAATGCATATTTAAACTATATAACACACCATCACAATTACTGTATAACACTGTATCACAATCAGTATATAACACACCATCCTAATTAATTTAAAACACAAAATATAGCATGTTTCATAAATGCTATACAACAGTTTCATAATTGCTATATAATACACGGTAGCATAATTACCATATAACACACCGTATTACAATTACTATATAACACATGGTGTTATATTACTCTGTTTCAAAACTGCTATACTGTTTCATAACTGCTGTATAAAAGGTTGCATCATAACGATGCACTGCATCATCATTACTTTGTAACATACTGCATTATACCTATTATGTAATTACTACCATTACTACCATAATTACTATATAACAAACTGATCTTTATTACCACATAAGGTGTTGTCCCATATAAGCATATAAAACACTATGCCATTGCCATAGAACCCACTACCTTATACTACATAACATATTGTAGCATGTTATTAATGCACTGCCCTATAGTACTATATTACAGTGACCCATTGTATCATGTACAACACAATGTCCCATATGATCCTATAACACATGGTGCCATATTACCATACAAAACAATGTCTTATAACATAACATTACACACTGTACCATATTTACTGTAAACATAATGTCCCATAAGATTATAGAACACACTGTACCATATTTAATGTAAACACAATGTCCCATATGATTATAGAACACACTGTACCACATTCATGTACAGAACAATGTCCCGTATCATTATAACACACAATATCACATGACTGTACAACACAATGTCCCATCCTACCATATTAATATACTCACCTATATAGGCAGATGACATACAACACCTAAATCCACAAATAAAAGGTATATTAGGACCTAATATATTCCAAAGTACACTATATAGACAAAAGTATTGGGACACACCTTTTTCCTAGGCCCCTTAGTGAGGGGCAATCCTAATACTTCAGCAAACCAAGGTATTCTGGACAACGCCATGCTTCTGACAGTTTGGGAAAGGCCCTTTATTATTCCAGCATGATTGTGCCATCAGTACACAAAGCAAGGTCCATAAAGACATGTTTGGATGAGTTTGGTTTGGATAAACCCGACTGGGTCACACAAAGACTTGACCACAACCCCATCCAGCACCTTGAACTGGGATGAACTGGAACAGAGATTAGTAGCCAAACCTTCTTATCCAGTGTCAGTGTCTGACATTATTAATGCTCTACAGAATGAATGGGCACAAATTCCCACAGAAACATCAAAATCTTGTGGAAATCCTTTCAAGAAGAGTGGAGGCTGTTACAGTTGCAAAAGGGGGACCAACTCCAAATCAAAGTCTATGTCCCAATACTTTTGTCCAAGTAGCGTATCAAATGTGGAGTTAATATATTCCAAGTTATTCACCTACAAATATATTTATGTTTGAGTACTGTTTACTTTTATAGAGGTACTTAAATAAAAGCTGAATAAAAGACCCTAATAAATCACATCTGGTGTCGAAAGTTGTGAAATGAATCCGGAGGCTAGGTTTCGGAGGTCTTCTGGTGTTAGCTGTAGGAGCCTGAGCAGCTGTTAGGCTAACTAAGGATTTAAGGAGAAACAATGCTGCAGTTACACTTTACTAAAGATACACTGCCTGACAGTGTGAGCAGTGACTTTCAGACTCTGAATAAATTCAGTGAGCAGGTAAGAATCCTGTTTCCATTAATTATTTTTATTAGTTTTAGCTGTATGCTAAGTCACTAGCTTAATTTGCCATGGGTTGTTTATTTTGGCGCTTCTAGCTTTTTCAGTGTCCGCATAATCGTGTTTGTTAAGTTCTGAGTTTGAAATGTATTTTACTTGATATTTCGAAGACTGACAATACTTCTAAACTTGTCTTATGAACACAACACGGTGATGAAGTTGCTGAGCTAAGTTGCTAAATGGTGGTCTGCTATTTGTTCATTTTAGTCTAATAAATGTTGAAGTGTACATTTCTACATGCATATAGTGCATGTATTTGCATGCCACTCAGCACATGTGACATCTGATGCACTGCAATATATAGGGTTTTTTTTGTTGTTGCGGTATTTATATCCATTTAAAATGCATAATCAGTCGTTTATGAATAGTTAACACACTTCACAATACAACACACACTCCTATTAATTAGTGACAATACAAAATAGTGGTGTGTTGTATTGTCAGCTTCAGTCATGCTAACTGAAGTAAATGCATTAGTAGGTCTGCCTTATTCCTTATAGGTCTCAGAGGTAGACTCTCAATCATTTGGACAGTCCCGATTACTACAGCAAGCAGATCACGCTAATGTCTTTTGTCAAAGCACTCCATGGACAAACGTGTTCTAGGAAACCTTTCCACAAGACTTTGGAGTTTCTGTGGGAATGCCCATTCATTCTGTAAAGCAGTGGTCCCCAACCCCCGGGCCGCGGACTGCACAGAAAAAATTAAAAAACTTTTATTTACTATCAGAGTCTAAACGATGTTTTATTTTGAAATATGACCGGGATCCTTAGTCTATGAATCACTTTTGTTAATAAAGCTGCGAGTACACAATGGATTTACGTTTATTATTATATTTTAAAGATACCCCATTATTATATTTTTAAAATATCCCCATTTTATGCGTATCA
>JBBPDB010000134.1:18439856-18455510 GCA_037974465.1 Brachypetersius altus
GACATTTGCTGTTGTACCTTTCTTTCTTTAACACACACACACACAAACACACACACACACACACACACACATCCTACACACAAATGCCCCTCATTCACATTATCCGTTATAGCTTACCACTGGCCATGTGCTCAGAGCGCTGGGCTCCGTTGAGAACGGGAAGGACATAAGCAGGCGTAAAGAGACAGGGCTCTGACAGCAAGTCAAAACAGCGCCCGGCCGAGGGAGACGTGTCGCGGCGCGGAGTGTGTAGTTGCCCGGAGCTCCGCTCACAGGGAGGTCAACAGGCCTCCATAGCTGCAGGCGACCAGAAGGGTGCCACGGAATATCTGCCAATGGGATGTGCTTTCATATCCCATGGGTCTGTTCTGGAGCAAGACTAAAAGTCCTGTCTCTTTATCACTGTGGGTCTCCTTCATGTCCATCAATCACATCTCCATCATCACAGCAGTGCATGTGTCTTGTTGATTCCTACCGTTGAGAATGAGAGGAAAATGTGAGAGAGCGACGCTCCAAAGAATCGTATGGAAAGCAATCATTTTGGAATGGAAAAATGAAATTAGCCTGATCTTTCTCTCCCCTTCTGATTGTCTCAGATAGCAGAGACGTATGCGTTTCTGCCCAGAGAGGCAGTGACCCGATTCCTGATGAGCTGTGGAGAGTGTCAGAAGAGAATGCACATCAGCCCGAGCGGAACCGAGTGCAAAGGTACGACTCTCACACGACCTCCCAGATTCAACTACTTCACACAAGTACTCAATTCACAATCACTTTTAGCATGAAATGAAGAACATACAGGTGTATCGTATTAAACCATTTTTCAATTTGATGTTAAAGGTTTGTCTTGATGTTTAATGCGCATTTGCAACACTGTTGTTTAAGGAGAAATGACTTTGCATTGACAATAATAATAATAATGATAATAATGGTTCATTTCAGGTCAATCTGTGCCAAATGAAGGACCTGGAGAAAACTTAGAGGCTGTTTGCATTAATGTGTTTCATGTCCTCCTTGTTCCTTTGGCTGAATTCCATTTACACTTTTCTGATTCTACTTTCCTGCTTCAAAAAAACACTTCCATACACTCAGTTTTCCTTCAGCTACATTTTCCCTGTTACAACATGAATCAACAAGCTTGGCTTAGACACTTCCAGCTCCAGGCTTGTGTGTCGTCCGACCTGTGTTTGCTTGTTTATCACCGCGCCTGCTAGTCCGCGAGTATAGGAAATGTGTTCAACTGGGGTTGCCTTGAATGTGGCTTGAGAGATATTATTGTAATCTGATCACAATGCACCCTGGGTCTGTTTACAAGAAAACTTTTCACACGGTGAAGTGACATCTGAATGTGGTGTGATCACCTATAACATGTCTATGCAAGGTTTAAACGGTGCAACAGAATCGCCATTAGACCTTATCAAGTTGTTGTGAATTATAAAGGTTATAATACACACACAACATTTGTGGAGCACAGCACACAGGCCTTCATAAACCGAGTCTGAAATATGCTATAAACTCTACCGTGTGACTCGGTGGAGATGATTGATCAGCACTGAAAAGATGTACAGTCCCCGATATTCATTCACCGCCTTATTGCTCTTTGTCTTTACTGGAACAGTCCTGTACCTCCCCAACCACAATTTTCCATCCACGTCCGATCAGACAGAAGCTAATAAACCCCCCAGCAGCTACACTGCCTCCAACACACACGCAACATACAGACATTCATTAGGCTCCGGTCACTGGAGTGTCTCTCTTCCTACACACTGCAATTAGCCCAATTACAGCTCCTTTACCAAAAAAAAAGAGAAAAACACACTCCCAGGACACCAGATCCTTTCTGCGGAGGGGTAAGGAGAGGAAGAGTAAAAAATGGGGGAGAGGGGGCTACCCAGGCTGGGGAAGGTGAGGTGTTCAGTGGGGGAGGAGAGATGGATGGAGAGATGATGTCTGGGCCACAGGAAAAAAAAAAACAGGACCAAAGTCTTATTAAGAGCCATAATGGCCTGGCGGTTGTTGCGTTTAGGCTTTAAAACCCCAAAACCAACAGAGTGAATAGGAACCAATTACCATCAAGAATAACTGCCGCCAGACCCCCTCCTTACTGTGGGATAAAACACAAACACACACACACACACACACACAACACCTCCCAGGCCTGATCTGTCACAGCCTTGTGTGGCAGCACTGGGACAACATTGGGTGTCTCTCATAAAGAGAGCAGCTAATTGGCTTCCTACCCCATGGGGGTCCGTAAACCCCCTCCTCCCCTTCACCCTCTTTTTAGCTCCAGCTACCCACGCAAAAGTTCAGCGCTAAATTATTAAAAGTGATTAATTACTGTGCACAAAGGCATTTTTTTTTAATTGACTGAGGCTGTGGCTCTTTCACCGGGTCTTTTTATATCTCCTGTCACAGCCAAACATAGTCTGAGGTTTTATTTGTGTGAAATTACGGTGTTGCTACAGAATTTTTACATTCACTGTGTTAATATTATTAGGAAAAAGACTGCAGCGTAGGTGTCGGAGCACTACTGGTGTATTGTGTGTTCTTTGGTGGGTGGGTGGTGGGGGTCTGCGCATCATCGCAAATCCACTGACAATAGCAATATGAGGAGACTGGTCAATATCGCTCAGTAAACACACACATGAGTGCTCATTGATTACTAATGAAGTGTGCGAGTGTAAGAGATGATGAGCAGGTAATGGGTCGCTTCTTTTATTTAAAACGTGAAGGAGAAAGTAAAACGTGATGCTGTATTTAAGGTTCAGAAGACTAAGCACAGTGTAAAAATGAATAGATGGCATGTCACCTTTGTTCACCGAGTACATTTAAGGATATAACGGATTAAAAATATGATGGTTCCTTTGCAGGAGGCGTGTTTGTTGGTTTGTTTTGCTCTTTAACCACATCTTTGTCACTTCCAGTATCACTGACACACATGAAAACACCCCCCCCCCCCCACACACACACACACACACACACACAGCCATTTTTCTTCATTTAGAGCACAGGACGCTTTGGATCTGTTTGGAAAACATTTGTGGATAAAATATGGATGCAATCAACAGGGAGGAGTTTAAAATTATTCGAGCGCTTGCACATTCTTTTTTGCATATGTCGGTGCATTTTGTAAATGTGTGCTATTGTAGCGAGGGCATTGGAGCTGAGGCATTGTTTATGGGTCTAAGAGATGGAGCCATGAGCATCCTGGACTAATTGGGGTGACATGCGGCATGAAGGCTTTATTTACTGCCCTCTAGTGGTGATAGACCAAACTCTTCAACTCCAGAATCAGAATCCGAAAACTTCATTGATCCAGGAGGAAAATGCTTATGTTATGACTGCGAAGACACACAGACACAGAGAAAAGAACAATGTAAAATAAAGTCTAAATAAAATCTAAATAAAAACCTGTAGAGAAAAAAAAACTCAATATGGACACACACTATGCTATAATTGCTGGGTATAAAAAAATGCTACAGATAAGTAACAAATGCTGTGTATAAATACTATAGATACATAAATACTACAGATAACATATAGATTCCCTTGTACAGCCACTCTCTTGACAAATAACATGCAGTAATACTGGGTTACAACAGCTTTACTCATTATAAGTTGTCATCCAGCCTGTTCAAAAGGTTGATGCTGTTAAACATGATTGTATTGTTGATGACTTTGAATATTCACTTATTTGTGTCTGATACAATAAGACTGAGTGACTTGAGCTGAGTATTTCTGTTTTTGTTGTTCTTCAGAGAATGACCAGCCTGCCTCCTTGGTTCATGATATCATTGACTTCAACATGCCTCTGACCACCACTTATTTGAAACAGATGAAACTGCAGTGCATGAACAACAACGAACAGGTAACAACTCCTTCTTTCTCTCGTCTCTACTGCTCCCGCTCTGTGCTGCTGCACAGTAGGTGTTTAAACGCTTTAAAAAAGACACAATGTTGGTTTGTGGGGCTGCACTTGAGTCTAGGATTCTTTCTCATTTTGTAATTTGTTGTGAAACTATCGGATTGTTACAAATGTCCTCTCAGAATGTCCTTTGAGAAAATGTATGCTTTGGTGTTATTAATTTAGTACAGCTCTGTGATTTGTGTGTAATGGTTCAGTACAGGACATGCGTACAGGCATCCTCAGCTGATTCAAGTCAAGTAGAGCTTTATTTCTCCATTCAGTCTGTACATTTTGTGCCCATTACATTATACTTAGGTTTACGTTTATGTCTGCAGACATAGATTACTACTGAAGTACGTCGCTCTGAATACGAACGTAAACATTGTACTTCACTGTTTGACTGGCGCAGGCTTGTTAAGGCATTGTTGCCGTCGGTCAGGTTGTCTTTTTGTGGAAGAGGGTGAGCATAAATGACCACATTCTTGGCTGCAACTAAGGAGTGGTGTTTTAATTGCTAATTGCTGCTTGCTTCTCTTTACCACCTTTGTGTTCAGCTGGTTCTGCCGCTGAACTCTGTTCAGTCGCCCCTTACTGGTGTACAATGGCAAGAAATCCGCTAAACCTGTCAGTCAGACTTGTGTGGGTGGTGCACATGCGAGTGTGAGGTTTGATAACCTGAGAGAGAATCAGGGTTAGCTCTTTTCTAATTAACCAGCTCTCTGAGCGGCAGGCTAATTAGCTGAGGTGTGAGGAAACCAGCGCCGTGCCAATTTACGGCTGAACGCCAAACCAACCTGACAGCTACAAGACTCCATTCCTGCGCATAGACCCTCGTACATGTACATATGTACACGCACACACACACATACACACACACACTCACACACACATATAAATACGTGTGAGCTCCAAATTTCTCCCACTCTTTTACACACTAATTGAGTCAGATCTTAATTAGAATAGCAATTGCCTGTCAAAAGATTTATATTAACAATATACGTCCTTTCAGAAATCCACGAAAAATTCATGGAAAAAGCAGATCAGTGTGTAACTTTGTGCTGCAATGGAATGTGTCTGCATTATCTGTAGCAACTTCTTGATTACCGCAGACAACATTTCCTTGTTGTTTGGAAAAGAACCAGAAAAGTGTTGATTCCGTTTCAGCACCTTCTGTTGTTAGTGTGTTGAGAGTCAACAGGTTTTCTGTCCTTTTCTAAGTGCAGTGAGAGGATTATCCATGACTTCTAAGCACAGGAAATGTATTGTCCTTGGAAATGGTGATCAGAAAAAGAGATTAGACTGAAAAATGCAGTAATATTCACTAAAACCGCAGCGAATGAATGGATGAGCATGTATCTACATGAAGCACAAGAGCGCTAGGCACCACTGAGCAAGGTACCGTCCCCACACACTGCTCTGTGGGCGCTGTGTTCGTAGCTGCCCCCTGCTTCACTTGGTGAATGGGTTAAATGCAGAAGAAGTATTTCGTGCTGTTCACACTGTGTGCTGTGGTGTGTTCACGTATGAACAGATTGTCACTTTCACTTTTTCACTTTACTGTAGCCTCCAGTGTGGTACTTGATTATACCCTATATTTCTCTAATGCATTGCAGTACATGATGCATTGCTTGACTGGACTTTGTAGCAGCATACTGCACTCTAGTAAACTGTTCTACTGTACTGTAGTACTCTAATGCCATTTGCTATACTGCAGTTTACTGTACTACAAATATGTATGCAGTGTATGCGACTCTACTTTTCTGTACTCTGTATTTCTGAGGCACCCTAGCATACTGTTCTCTCCTTGACTGTACTCTCGTATATCTGCTCTACTTTTCTGTACTCTGTTACTCTATAAGACGTTATAGTGTACTATATAGTCTACTCTAATCTACTGAACTGTAAAGTGCTTTAGTGTACTGTACTATAATATCTACTCTGCATCTACTGTATAGTGCTTGTCTGTACTCTGCATCTCTGATGTACCCTTGCATACTATTCTCTCCCTTTAATACTCTGCAGTGTTCTAGTATACATGCAGTACTTTTCTTTAGACTATAATACATCATATATATTATAGACATGATATATAATCATGTACTCTGTTCATCTGTATCGTGTAGTACAGTTATGCACTCTAGTATGTTATATTTCACTATGTCCATTGATACTATAATTTACCCTAGTACACTGTAAACACCTTTAATATGTGTGCTGCTTTAGTATTTCGTTCATGGTTCTCTGTAGTACTCTTATCTACTGTACTCTGTTCTTCTCTACTCTTCTGTCCTCTGTTCTAGTATTCTTCAATGTACTCTACATATCTGTACCAGGGTTTACTATACACAGCATTACTTATTTTCATCTTGTAAATAGTATCGCCCACTTTTCTTTCTCCCTCACCACAATAATCATCCCCAACCCCTGGTCTACATCCTGGTCTTTCTTGCTCTCTGCCCCCTCTTTCGTTGTCCCCCTGACCCAGTACCCACCCCTTTCTCAAAATAAACATTTGGTTTATCGGCTTAGAGTAGACGCTTGATGCCAGGATGTCTGTAATCAAAGAAAACACTGTGAGGGGCAGACAGATTCAATCTCCCTGAATCATCTCAGTGGATGAATGTAATTCATGTTCATTAATGGGCAGACAACGTTATGTATTCCTTACAGAGCACAAACTGTCTGTCATAGAAGCACAGTAGGGGGGGATGCAGCAGTGCTGTCCCTGAACAGAAGGACATAAAGGGAAAAAAGTGTGATACAGAGCAGAGGTGGGATTCAGGGGAGACACACAACCATGTGGGGTCAAGGGGCGGGGTGCAAAAAATGAAATCTACAAATCCGGATTTAGATCAGTCTGGGATTTAGGCTCTCCCCTTCACTCGAGGCACGCTTTCATTTGGGGTAGGTCTGTACTGGGAGGGGGGTTTGGGAGAGGGGGTTTCGGGACATGGATAGGTCACATGCAGAGTGTGAATGGCAGGAGGTCGGGGGACAGCAGGAGCATGAGGAGGGGGTGCTCTATCAGGGAGCATCTTTGAGAGATTAACATTTATCACAGTGCCAGACGTGGTGCAGGACTGGCAATAAAGCATGACGACAAGGTTCAGAGCATGGTGCAATTACAGTGCTGATCAAAAGTTTAAAGATTTTAAATATTGTTGTTTTAATTAAAAATTCAAGTATTTGGGGGTAATTGTTATCTAATGAAAACTAATATACTTTAATTTTGGTGTTTTACAATTTATTTATCGACTTGTCAGTTATCGTCAGGTTTGAAATACGAGGCATTCTGGATATGAATTAATGTTCTGTAGTTTTTTAGTCATTTTAGAATTAGCTGCAGTTTTGTTCATCATTCTGGGCAGGTCAGCGTTTGTTTCTGTCTTTCTTTCCTTCTTTCTTCCTTTCATTCATTCATTCATTTTCTTTCTGCTTCCAAATTTTCTAGGACTAGCATATTAAAAATAAAAACTGTGACCACATAGTTTTTCATTTTATTGAAAATATTGATTCCAAACTATTACAAGTTAATGTAGGTTGCAGTTGATCAGCATGATGGGCCACAAACATCAATAAATTAGTGTTTCTGGGTCTCATAACACTCACTCTCAGCTGAAACTACTGGGACAGGCAAAGACTTAGATTTGGATGGATGTTTGGACATGCAGGCTAAATTCCAGTATATTACGTGCATGATGGCTCTCCCTTACGACCCCGCCCCCATGTTTGAAAATCTCTGGTTTGTGTGTGTGTGTGTGTGTGTGTGTGTGTGTGAATCAACACACATTTACTTTACCAGTTCTCTTCTTTCCATCATTTTTTTGCCCTGTAAATTGCATCCAATCATGCCTCTGTTTTTGCGAACTAAAATGGAACTGCTTTAATGCACAATCTCTCTGTGACTGTTGAGATGTTTACGCCATTGCTGCTGGTGGAATGCATGACAAAATGGTCCAGAGAATTGTGGTTTTGTCATCAACTGCGTTCAGTGTCTGAGATTACATTGAGGCAGTCAGCAGCCGGCAGATCTGGTGCTAATTGTCAGTTATTCATCCAGTGTGTGCGTGTAGGAGTTTGCAGGGTGAACAAAATTCCTCAGAACAGGTGACAAATGGGGATAACACAGTGCATAGTTATTATTTGTCAAGTCACTGTGATTTTTGTGCCTTAGACAAAATTGCGAACAAAATTGCATTCATCACCATGACAGGTGCCTATTTATCTGCAACCATGTAAGTTGGTAGATGCTTTTCGGAGCTGTGTCAGGTTAGTCCTGTTAGACTGAATCAATCAAAAGTGCTTTTGTTCTTTCATGTTCTAAAACTTGAAACAACATTTTTGCTTCCTTAAGTTAAGCTTATGAAAAATATGAAGACGTGTTAGATATGTACAGAATAACAAACAGCTGTAGATTATTCCAAAGTGACTGGGAACTGACAAAGCCATAAACCAGAATTCAGCAAATATATTAACGATAATATATTTTAGAGCAAAATGGCTCTAAAATGGCAAATGAATGTGAATGTGAAAAGGTAAGTGCAGTATATTAATTATCTTCTTAGTTATATTTAATTCTCTTGCTAACAGACTTTGCCATGTTCATGCATTTAGTTAGAACAGAGGTTATTTTATCTATCCATCTATAATGCAAAGTAACAAATATAGCCTGAAAGAGATGACTAAGACTAAAGACATGTTAGAAAATTGTCTTGTTCAAGTCTTCCGTGACTGTTTTTGGTATAAAACTATACAAACATCATAACTAAGCTTCACAAAACTAAGCTTCCACAAAATGTATGGGGTTTTTATCCTTTTTTTATGAACCAAAAACAGCCTGAAAGAGATGGCTAAAGACACGTTAGAACACTGCCATATTAAACTAGTTATGACTCCTTTGGTATATAAACCTTTGCAAACATAATTTCCCTTTCATTTTGGTTCTTTATGCAGTATAAATGCCAGCTCATACTGTGAAGTGATGTACAGAAAAGATAAAAAGAAAAATGACAAAAAATGGAGATAAAAGGGTTTACACCTACAGCAGTATTATGAGGCATAATGTGTGACCCCATTTACTAACAAAAACTTTGTCACCCCAGGTCCCGTTTTGAGTGCTGACCCAGTGGTGAGAGGAAGAGTTGGAGGGTCCGCAGAGTTGGGCTGCAGTCTCACCGCTACATCAGACAGGGTCACGTCCCCGAACCTCTTCCCTCTGCATGTGGTGGAGTGGGTACGACTGGGTTATAACGTCCCAGTCCTCATCAAATTCGGAGGCTACACGCCACGTGTGCATCCGAACTATAAAGGTGAGTTACAGCCGCCGCCAAAATCAGATAGCATTTTTACTTCACTGTGTCAGAGGAAGGACACCATTACAGTAAATGTTATTTTATGCCTGCGGTTAGAATTCTGACAGAGTGTTTTATCTGTGTGGCATAAAGCCCTGTGGTGCATCATGCTGTATCATCAGTTTTATGACGGAGTCAAAGTTAAGGGAACACGCAAAGACATCCATTCATCTTCTCCATAGAGCAGGAAAGTGCTTGTTCCTTTTTGTCTAGCTGGTATGCATGAGACAGCTGAAAAAGACTGATTTCCAGGGTAATTCGGTAGAACAACTTTTTTATGCCCTTTCAGGTCCTTTAGGGTTTTTTTCCCGAGACAAGTGCTCAGCTGAAAATACAACTGTTTGTCTTGATGATAGTTGGGGGTTAGGGGAGTGCACTGGTATTTATTGAATGTTAAAAAGAGGAGCAGAGCATTCCGCTGTTGAAAGAATCCCCCAAATGGGTAATCCACCCTAAACAAGTGCCCTGTAATTAGGCAGAGTGTGTCTGAGTCTGTGTGGGAGAGATGGCAGTAGAAGAAAAGCAGTGGAAGACGAGAAGGGAGGAGGGGCACGTTTTTAATGGATGCGGAGGGGAGGAGCAGGGGGGGTTAGACCGAGTGCAGGCCGTGGGGTGTTGGATTTTGAGCAGGGTCTGGATTAAGCAGCGTGGGGTTAAACTGAGGCAGGTTGTGTGGGGGCCATTGGGCTGAGGATGTTAGTGCGTCTGTGTGTGTGTCTGTGTGTATGGATCCTATGACTGTGACCCACTAAGAGATGTTTTGAAGCAAGACTAACGGATGAAGTTGGGAGGATAATAGACTCTCCTTGCTCTAAAAAAGCATAACCCGGTCATTGTCTTAGGAAGCACAAAAGACAAAGAACTATCATTCCCTCCCTCCCTCCCTCCCTCCCTCTTTCCTGCAGTAATCCATGCTATTGCTTCTTCCTAGGGTAGGCAATATGACTTAAATAAAATGATAAATATTTCACTATATGCTTTTATTATTATATCAAGAGTTCTATCAGTGCTTCTAGTATTTTGACCAGCTGTATGTTTAGACAGACCTATTCAGGAGAACCTGTAAACAACAGGAACAACCAGGTACAGCAGCTACAGGTACTTGGCAGATACTGACTACGGCATTTCCTTATTTATTTATTTTGTTACATCGCATTACATTCGTTTGGCAGATCATTTATTATTAGTTAATCGCTTTTTCCTCCTGCTCATTTTTAACCTTTTTTTTAAAAGATTCCTTATTTGAACTATGGATTTTTTCTATAGAAGTGTGTATAATAAAAAAACCAGAAGAGAACTTTACTCTTTGTGGATGAGAAAGTACAATCGCATTTAAAAAGTATTTTTAATGTCTTTAAGTGCTTCTTTATTGTGGCAGCTACCCACTGTTCTGTTTGTATCAAGATGGCTAACCTTGCACTATCTATTTTACCCAATTTAAATTATTTTATTATGGAGAAATGTTAAGGTGTGAATTGTTTTCACAGCAGGGAGCTCCCACTCCTCTCCTTTCACCCCTCATTGCTTGCTAGCAGCCCAATAGAGAGTCACAACATTTTACAGAGATAACAATGTCCTATTTACTCTTAAAACAGTTATGTGGAACAAATATTTTATTTTATTGTAGTGCTTAAAATGATCTTATTTGATCCATTTTGCTGGCAGAATGGCCCCTAGAAGTCGTCTATTTAGTCTCTTTTTTTTTTTTAGAGAAGAATGCAATGTTGTGCTAAATGTTGTGTAAGTTTTGTAACATCATCACAGCAAAATACTGCCCTGGCTCATTTCGGTCAGTGCTCTGGTCTCCAGCTCCTGGACTCCTGCTTCATGACACACCAGCTTTTGTGTGGTGGCCTTTTACATCATTTGAACAGACTTTGATCACAGAGCGAATGGAAATTTCCCTGTTTCCCAGTGGGCTGTGGTGCTACAGGCCCAGCAGGAGCAGCCAGAACACAGATGAGGCTGAGCCTCACCAGGAAGCCCTGCTCTCTGTCATCAGTCATGCAGCTCCTTCGGGGACTGCAGCTGAAGTGAAATCAATTCAGATCTGTCAACATTGCTTAAATAATGAGCAAAGGCTAAAAGGTACAGAACGCATAGACAGAAAAGCAAGAAAAGTGTTTAACAACTTTCACACAGATGTAAAATATCCAAAATAGCATTCGCAAGTGATAAACCGCCTGCATAAGTTAATGATAGTGCGGAAGATGAAAAGCTAATAGCCTAAGACATGCTCCCCTCTTCCCCTCCCAATCTTTCCAGACCATCTCTGCTTGTAATTTCACCCCAACACCGGAGCCAGCTGGCAACGCATGAAGCATATTGGTGCCGGGCATCTAATGTATTCTCCCCTCAAATTAAAATGCATAAGGATGTAGCTGTCTCTTTTCCCAGCCTTCACCACAAAAACCACACCACAAAAGAAGAGATGAAACTCTGCCTCCCCTCGTCTTTAAAAGTAACCACGCTGCAAAATAAACATGCTCATACATGGACATGATTTTATTTGGGTTATTTTTAGGTCGCCTACACTGTCTGAGACATGTAAGGGGGAAAGGTGAATTTGATTTTAGTTTTCACTTTCAAGGACTTTTTAACTCAACGCACAGTTCATCCATTGCATCACCTGAGGCAACTTTTCCACAGGCACTTCTTGAGAGTTGGAATCAGTATTTTAATAGCGTAAGCCAAAGCCTGTAAATGTAATGATGTAACACCAATTTGGTTGAAGAGAAGTGTATAAAATATTTCTAATATGTTGCATAACCTCAGCGGCTTTAAATTTGAAGGACACAAGGAAGCTGTGAATAAAAGTGAAGAATGTTACATGTGTCTTGAATGGTGAACGAAGCTGCAGGCAATCCTGAATTAATGAGAAAACTGTATAACGTTGAAAATTTTAGGCTAAATAATAGGGCAATAGCGCAAAAAATAGTCTAAATAAATCATTACAGTGTATTGTTTATTTATCATAAAATCTAAAATGGTGCCTTCCAACCCACTGGCCCCTTCCCCACACACAACTTGTGGAAACCCAGCTCACACCTGGGTGAACTCACACCAAGGCTCCAAATATCAAATATGAGTGCTGTGAGAAGCTGTTGCCTTAGAGAACAGGCCCAATAAAGTCATCAGTCTCTCCAACGTGTCTGATAAGCTATCAGGTAAGTTTCAGATTAGCATGAGAGCTAATTGCATTCCTCTGCTTTGCTGTAATCAGCTACGACATGTCTCTGGTACTTTGATCAAGGCACAGTGGCTACACATGTATCAAGGCTGCAAGTGGCAGTAGCATGCGGACAGCTGTGGCACAGTGCCCACAGAGATAGAAGAAATGAACAGAGAGGCTGTGATTTTCTTAATATATTGGATCTCTGTCCAAGGAACATTTACTAAATGCAAAGGTGAAGATGACTCTGAAATTTTCCCGTAACTTTAATCATTAAACAGACGAGTGCATAAGGAAACCGTTCTAGTGAGGGTATCTTCGTTCTCAGAACGAAGAGAATGGAGAGAAGATGAGTTTAACAGGCAGGAACATGTTGGCTCCTCTAGTGTGGAGATCAAGCATGCGTGGTTGGCAGATGCCGTCAGAGCCTGTTACTCTAAGCAGGTTCAGATCAAATGCCCCTCCAGCATGAGGAAATGAGGAAAGCCCCTTTGTAATGGTGATGGGAGGGGGCATCACCTGCAATCTAGGCTCAGCAGATCTCTATTACTGTCTGTCTGTTTTAGGGCAGCATGACCTCGTTCCCCTTTAGAAATCCCACAGTCCTTTACTCCGCCTTGTACTTTTAACCCTAAAACTAAAAGTTTGAGACTTTGGTTTTGTTACCTTAAATTTAGGCAACACAATAAATCATCTGCTTGTTGTTCCCTATCACAATAGTGTCTCTGCAAAACAGATATCATGAAAGTTACTGTGTTCTGATGAGGCCAGGTCATCATGTAATCCAACAGAAGTGTGATCCTGCATGAATGAGTTTAAATTGCTATAGTCAGAATACGGGTGGGTGTTCATTGAAGACAGACCGTTATTGTTGCTTATTTTCCATGTATGTAGCAGTAAATTGCAAAACGGATATTTTTGAATTGCTTAATGCAGCAGTTAACAGTTGCTGCCACTTTGTTAGTCGAGAAGAAGAGTCTGACAGTAAACCTACATCAAATCCTAAACTTGATATCCGTAGGGCTAGAGCCAACACAAATGACAGCGTCACAAATGACGACTTGCTGTAAAAACATGTTCCTATGTGTCTGTAATGATTATAACACTCCTCAAAGCGGCACAGAGAACAAATGGGATCTTCTGTTAGCAGCTAAACAAGTAGATGCACTAGGTATTACTAGAAATTAGGTCCAAGACTGCTGTGGCCATTGCTGCGACATGCAAATTGCAAGTTGTGCTTGTGTTGCATTATTAATTGTGTTTAGACCCAATTTGCTATGTTTGTGTAGCTTGGTTTGTGTTCACAGCCTGAAAATAGATTAAATCCAGTATGTGACATTGATAAGTTTCTGGCTGGAAGAAAACAATACTCCAGTTAATTAGCCAACTATATAAATAACACTGAATATAATATAGCAACAGTTGAATGGCTCTGTAGAGCAAAAGGTAAACCTTACAACAGTTTTCTTGGACAGGATTCAACGAGTATCCCCTTAATCATTCCTGGGTTTCAAAGAACAACCTCCTTTAGCAAAAGGAGTTGCCAATGTTAAAACACAGTTCAGGGCTCTTTGCTTTACTTTACTATTTTCTGTTTTGCAAGACCAATGTCTGAAAGAAATAGCACTCATGGTCCTGTGTTATTGTGATAAACATGATTTTGCTGATTTTCAGTACTTAGCTTCAGCTCTTGCCAGTGACCAAATCACAGCTGTGGTGTTATGCATGATTACAGGCTCCCTGTTGCTGAAATGAAAGAAGCAGTGCTGCTTTTAATTGGGTTGTATTCAGAGAATTCAGATCACTCAGGGCGAGTTTATTGTTTATTTGTTTCGTCAGAGTAGCAATACAAGCCAAATGAAGGGTATAATATATTCTTAGGCCCAAAACAGTGGACAAAATAATCTGTAAATGTTTAACTTGGAAATACTTGTAAAAACTGTAGCATTAAACTGTCAAAAGTCAACAGGTTTGTTTCCATTATAAGCTTTTCTGAGACTTGCACTTAGTTTTAAGTCGAGTGGTACCACATTTCTAAAATCTTGTGCACCCACTCAAAACCTCTCACATACCACAGGACATGAAAAGGAGGCTCCTCCTTCTATAGATTGTAAATCATTCAAAGGATCAACCCTCTCTCCCTTTACCACCCTATCATCCATTCATGACTGACCGCTTTCATTCCTGAACGTTTTTAGTAATGAAGTCCCTTAACCTTTTTGTGCCTTCTACACATACCATGGTTTCACCTTGCTTGAGTTCAGTTTAACAAACACTTACACACATTATTTGCTAGGTGCTCAGTTTTTCCAGGGAAAGGATGAAAGAAAAAATGACTAGCTGGGGTAGATTTGTCAAACTTGTTTTACCGGTCCAGTTGAACTCTCACAGGGTCAGCAAACAGCAACCCAGCGGCAGGAAAAAATAATGCCATGCTTATGGATCTCATGTTCTACTGGCTTTGAGGTGCACTACTTGTAACAAAGCCTTGTGCTACTTCATCCTGATAGTTTCAGGTTTTACCCAAGGGATGAAGGAACCAGATCGGGCTACTATTGTACTTATGTATTATGTGAGGTCGCCATGCTTGGTTCTTCCTCCTTTGGGACTGTCACACTGTCAGAGAGGGACTCAGGACATTGGTTTTGTGGAACTGCTCCTGGGCGACTGTAGTATCAGCAGTGTCTGTGGTGTTGAATCAGTCATGCTGTAAAGGTGTTCGCAGGGTCAGGAGCTTAGCTCTGGATGTCCTGGCTTAAGGTGAAAAACATCACCTCAATTTAAATCCAAACTAATGTAGCTAGAATGTAATCGAAACATATTCCCCATCAATAAGCATGATCAGAACTCCAGAAGGTGTACTGCAATGCTGAAAACAGTAACCGAATTTTGATATATACGAGCATGTCATTCAGAGTCAGAAAAGGTCTCTGAGTTTTTTTTAGGAATTTAGGAATTTACCCAATCACGTCTTTCACTATTTTAATCTTTTTATTTTTATATCCTGTTCTTCTATAATGCAGTTTTACTGGATCCTTGTTCCTTTTTTGCTGTTCTTTGGTGATTGGCAAACAGCTTTCATATGCATTACCTCCACCTTACATTTGCATTTACTTCATTTAGCGGACATTAGAGCTCGACCGATAAAAGATTTTGAAGGCCGATACCGATACAAATATTTGTTGGTTTTAAATCCCGATATTCCGATATATCGGCCGATATAT
>JBBPDB010000134.1:18465344-18476699 GCA_037974465.1 Brachypetersius altus
ATATATATACACACACATACACACACACACACACACACATATATACACACACACACACACACACACATATATATACATACACACACACACACACACACACACACACACACACACACACATATATGTATATATTATGGGAAAAAGTTATGCGCATTACTTTTGCCCATAACTGTAAATCTGCTCTGCTGGGTGGAGATCAGGTGACTGACTTTGCCATTGAATAATATTCCATTTCTTTTACTTGAGATACTATTGGGTTTCTTTTTTACAGTATATATTATCAAGCATTGGAAAATAACTTATAGCAGTGGTAAATAGCTTTGGTTCTATATTTGAACTGCAGCTGTTAAAGGGAAAACTGCTGTTAAAAAGCTCCTCATTTGTTTAAAGTGTTTACAAACCAAATGTTCTTGCACTGTTCATACAGCAGTACTTTAAAAATACAAGTGCGCAGTTATTATTAAATTTTGCATATAACCATGCGATTACTCTCGACTAAAATTTTGAATCGTTCTTGATTAGCATATTTATTAATGGAAGAGAACTTCATAGGCAAGCTGTTTTTGTTGAAAGGGAAAGTTTTACTTTCGCAATCTGAAAGTGGTGACTTCCACAAGAGAAAGCACATTTTATAGTAAGACCTGCCAAATTCCAAAAAGTGTGAACAGTCATAGCAACCGATCAGGTAGACACAAAGGACCGAGGGACGTGACTATTGAGCGATTCTGACCCAGGCTGGCGCACACAGTATAAAGGCCAGTGGTATTGTTTGATACAGTCGCTTTCTTAGCGGAGATGAAAACGTTACATTCTGTGTTTCGGAATGAAAGCACCATCTCGCTGAAAACTCTAGTCACACCTTCACAAAGAAGGGCCTTGAGCCCGAATAGCACATTCCTCCCTCTGCATTTACAAGCCATCATTGCTGTGCATTGGCATAGCGTAGCACAGAGCCCATGTATGCGAGGCAAAAGCCTTTACTTTCTTGCAAAGCCGTGAAGGGTACGTACTTATTTTTGCAGCAACTATTTATCTTAAGCATTAAATGATGTAAAATGATTCATTCACTCTTGCTTTGTTGGCTAAAATATCTGCTCACAGATGGCATGGTCCTTAAGTTCTTTCATTGATTGATGGACTGTATTGAGATCTAATTCTGAGGATGTTTTTTATCCCGTTTTTTTTTCTGTTGCTGTTTCATTTATTTATTTTTTGGTAAAATGCTCAGTATCATATTATTTTTTGTCCCCATTAGCCGGGATGATCTGACGTGCTCTGTACAATAGAAGGATTCGAAGCTATTCTGCTGCGTTTAGATTGAAGTAAATTAACGTCCGATTTTCTTTTTCGTACGACGCGCACGAATTCAATTTCCTAGTATGAAGAATTTATTTCTGCGAGTCTGTAATTGGCCTGCCGCTTCCTGTATAGAATTTTCTGACTAAATGGCCCGAGACTGGAAGCAAAATGCTAGTCCTCTCTTGAATGGATAGCAATTTTTTTTCCCTTTATGGTCCCACTTTTCATCATAGCTTGAGTGCAGAGGCATGCCCTGTGCCCGAGGCCTCTGTTGCCGTCTGATGATGACTAGTCCATTCCGGCATGAGTCAGTGAATGAGCCGAGAGGCTGAAAGAGGAGCAGCGGGAGTTTGGGACGCCCTCTCGTCTGTTTCCTCCCTCTCCCTCTCTTTTGTTCGGCGCTGTGGGCAGAGGGGCCGTGTATAGAATAACATGCGGCGACGGTAATTGAGTGCGGAGATTTGGTTTCAGAGCCGCGTGCCCGTGCTTGCTGCGAGGTGAGCAGCGGCAGGGACAAGGCAGCAGGCAGAAATAGCCGCCCCCCCCCCTCTGCTGGGCTAATCAATGAAGGGCACGCTCATCGATTATAGCCTGTCTTCATGTAATAGAATGCTTTTTAAAAAAAAAAAAAAAAAGCCTGTGGCTGACAGCAGGCTGTAGTATTACAAACACGTGGTGATATTAATCTGTCGGCTTGTCCTTCTGACAGTTTCCGTCTTTCTTTCTGCCCCCTAAGTCCTGCCACCGCTGCTAGACAGTGAAGGGCTGTGTGTGTGTGTGTGTGTGTGTGTGTGTATAAGTGCCAGTGCTGGTATTTCCCCCTCTTCACGGCTGGTTTTCCTGCACGATCAATACTCTGCAGTGGAAGCTCACGGTCTGCACCATGTTAATCCTCACTAGACCTGACTCCTGTGTGTTTGTGTGTGTGTGTGTGTGTGTGCGTGCATGCGTGTGTGTTAGTGTGTGCGCGCGTGTGCCGGCATTGAACCGTATTCACGTTATGCCCCTCATATCAATACCTTCACCTATCTGTAGAACTGATACAGTCAGCCTGCTGCTTTCACTGCTGGCCATTGATTCTCATGAATGGAGATGGGAAAGAGGAAGAGCACGGAGATGAAATGGCCCAAACACACAGAAGAGACGATGTTTGAAAGGTGTACCAGAGGTTACATCTGTTTTAATGGTGTTTCTGTCACTGTATTTTAGAGGTGGACAATAGAGCCGAAATCAGAAAACGCAACACCCATGATACAAATGTCACAATATTTATTTTTTCTGACATTTCACACCTCAGAACAGTTAAAAAAAAAAGCTGCAATTGAAAAACGTCAAGTTAGAGCTGGGCAATACGACGATATTTATTGACGTGATATTATATGCTCAGTGAAGCATAATATTGTGATTCAATCTGTACTTAAAGAACGCTGATCTGCTGCGTGTTTCATAACAAAGAGAGCTTGATTGGTTTTGTTTGGTTGGGTTTAGTGCAGTCTAGGGTGTTAAAGGTACAATGCAAAAATAATTTGTAGTCCTATTATGTAACAGTAATTTTTGTTTGGCTTCGCTGGTTCTTTTTTGTACTTTCCTACTGGATATTTGAATAAAAAATAGCCACGTTGCATATTGATAACTCCTTTTCATGTCTTATCTTATAAATGCAGCCGCTTTCTATTCAGCGTTTCACACATTGGGCTGCAGAAAGTCCCGTTAAACAGGATTTACTCTTTTTATAAAGTTACTCAGTGTTCTTTAAGTACTGATGACTTACCCGACATGCTCAGAAAAGCATATTTGGACATAATGCATTATGCTGTTGATACGTATTTCCATATTGCCTAGCTCTGGTTAATATAAAGTTAACAAAACATTCATTTAAAAACAGTCATTACACTGCGCTTCAAACTTCAAAACCATTTCTCGCGGATTTTCTCTTTCCAGTTCGGCTTTGTTCTTGATCTGTTTCCATGGTAGCCAATTAACAGACTCTTGCTTTCCCCTATTTTTAGAGGAGTGTCCATGTCCCAGCTGTCTCTGAAGTCTATATGTGAACAGGGGAGAGAGAGAATAAAGAGAGGTAGAGAGGAGAAATAAAGGAGAGATAGCCGATGAACAGAGTGGGAGTAATGTAGGTGAAATCATTTGGGGGGGGGGGGGGTGCGGTGAAAGGAAAAAGTCGCCCGACTGGTTGGTGGTTACTAAAGCAGTGATAACATTGTAAAGATTTCTGATAAATCACTTTGTCTGAGATGACTTAAGTCATCCAGGCACAAAATATTGTAACAATTGTACAAAACCCATTTGCCTAACACCAAACCGCACGATATTGAGCGTATTTGTTGAGAAACCGTTATTGATTTCACATTGTATGTTTATAATGCACTCTATATACAGCACTTATCTGGTTTAATTGCGCTTGGCAATAGGTTTTCTTGTATCCTTTAAGCCGAAGCAAATCTGGTGGAATAAGAAAAGAGAGAGAGAGAGGGAGAGAGAGCAAGAAAGAGAGAGAAGCCAAGTTTGACATATGAGAGGAGAGGCAAACAGGAAGAGTTAGCTTGCTAACTGGATTAGCTTCAAATGGCCATGGCACTGATCCGGCTTCTGCCCTGAAAGCTTCCTTGGTGACACCAGCCTCCGTGTCCCCAAGTTACATCAGTGGTCAGGCTTGTCGTCTTCATAGAAGACTTTTTTTACAGCTAGAATTGAGTATCTTGGCGGTTCTATCTAGTCGACATATCTCAAATTTCTCATTTTAGTGAAACTATCCGGTTCAATGTGCAGATTCAAATTACGTGTTACAAGCATTATTTCTTGAATTATGTTCACAAATGAAATATGTTTTGAGGAGTAAGGAGTTTCTGTTTCAGGTTTTTTGGACAAAGCCCAATATATCGTATCAGTGCGAAAGGCACTGTAACAAATCAGCCCGTTGAGTTGTGATATAAAGAGATGTTTTAAAATGGCCCAGTACAAACAAATTGTTTTTGGTACATAAATGTCAACAGTGGACGAATACTACAAATAAAAGGCAAATGTAGAATACGAGCCCTTTTTTGAGGTTTTTACCTCCTTTTTTTGCCGTCTAGGTAAATAAATGATGACTGTACTCCGCCAGTATTGTCATGCTTGGGTTACATTAGCACATCATTTATTCATATTTTAAAACTGATGCCTATGCTGACTTAGTCATTGAAGTTGCATGATGCAGGCAATGCAATGCGTGTATTAATGGAGTGCCATAATGGTGTATTTATCACTGGTACAGTGTTCCAAAACTAAAGTTCAGACCTAGTGTCCGCTTATATTAGCAAGATGAAAGCATGTGAATGTACACGGGCTCCTTGCTGTACACTGTTAAAAATAGACTTGCTCCTTAGTTAATGATTTTTTAAAGACTTTACCCCCTTTGCGCTCCTAATTGAAACACCCGTGCTGCTTTTGAGGATTTATTGCTCCAGATACACCAGAGCGGCTAGCAGGCTAACCTGGCTAATAAACCTATTTTACAAACGTCAGCTCCAAATCTGCTTTTAGCTCCAAGGTTAAAGCCGCGTGTGTAAATCAGTCAAAGTGATGGACGCCCCCTACTTCTTAGTCCTTATCCCTCTTCCCTCTCTCTCTCTCCCCGCAGAAGTAGTGATGGCGTGAACATTATGCAAGCGACGTTAATCTACTAAACGAGGGGAGCTAATGAAAGGTAGAATGGAGCGAGAGCTGTCGCCCAGGCTAGGTGGAGACCGGCTGCCAAGGTCGCGCGCTTTGTCTGTCTTCGCATCCTCGCCTGAAAGACAGACAAAGGAAAGCTCAACAAAACTGAAGCCCAGACACACACACACACACACACACACACACACACACACACACACACACACACACTCGCTCCAGTCAAGTCCACCTTGCATGAAAGAGGCCAGCGGGCCCAATACAGCCTCAGTAAAGCTGAAGCTTCTTCTTCGTAAATCTTGTTGAAGCCCGGGTGTTTTACGAGTGCGGCGAGCGAACACGGGGCAGACCCTTTGGTCCCTGATTTTGCACAGACAGCAATTCGTCATGGGGGAGCAAGAGGAGCGTCATCTGCATATAGATGAGCGGCACGCATTAGCAAGATCGTTAATAAACAATAAAACTAATAAAAGGCCGGCTGGATTGCGCCGCGGGGGTGAGAGGAGACGAAGGCGGAGAGATATAGCCGCCGATAAGAAGCATTGTCCTAAATTGGATCATCTGTGGCACGCGGACCGTGGGCTTGAAGTGGTTAAATGTGCTTTTATATGATTGTAATTGAAAAGGAGTTAAAGAGATTAAATGAAGCTTATGTTAGATCTGCTGTTCGGAGGTGATTAATGAGACGCCGGAATGCACCGTGCAGGAATTCTCCCTCCTTACTTCATTGAGAAAGAGCGACGGTGAGAGAAATACATTACCCAGCGTTCAGTGCTGAGAGATGGTACCTGTGGTGGAACGTTCTGTGTCGCCTCACTCAAGCTCCAGTCACTCTTGCTCAGCCTCTTGACTCACTGTCCCCACCTCCTTCTAATTAATTTGTTGACATCTTAATGACCTCGCTGACCTCTGTAGCTCCTCTCCCTCTGGAGAGTTGTGTCCTATAATCCCACAGTGTTTCATGTCCCACACCAGGGTTATTTATTTTTGCTTTGAAGACTGCAGACTCGCACAGTTTGCCTGTTCAAGCAGACCCACAGTATCTGCTCATTAACAGGTCAGTCGAACAGGAAAGTCACCAAACTGCACTAGACTGTCAATTTCTGAAACTGCTTTGTCCTGGGACGTGGTCATGTCAGGCTTCGGGGCTGCAAGGCCTAAGCCCCCAGCTCATTATCATCATTTGTACTAACTTTTGAATATAAAGCACTGGCAAATGGGGCCCCAATAACATGCATACAGTTTTATGATAGTATATAGGCCTACCAGAGACACCATAAATCCTCCGATTTATCTTTGAGATGTTTTATTTCATAGCCTTGTTACGTAGCATAGTTTGGCAGATGCCACAAATTAGTTTTGGGAGGAGACTATCACTAGAAATAAAGTCAAATTTTATTCATGAGGTGATTTCGAGTGAATGGGTTTCCGCCTGTGGCTCATTGCATAAGTCTGCATCGTTAGATGGTCGCTTCCCAAACAAAGAATCAAGACTTACTTGCTTTGAACATGCCATGATTTGTTGACAGCTGCGAGTGTGAAGAACTGAGAAACCAGGAATTGGTCAGCAGAGTCAGTTAGTCGTTGATGACACTGATGAAAATGTAAATATAAATAGAAACACGCTATGAAATGTGACACTCTACAGGAAGAACAGGTCGGCTTGTCACAGTTATCACATGAATGCCTCATCGCACTTATTTGAGCTGATCGCAGTTATTTTCACAGCTTATACTTCCACAGTCACCAATCAATCAATCAACTAAACAACCATGTGTTTACAATGCAACAAGAATTGGGCGTGTTTTCATCCGTTCGGCAGAGATGCCTTTAAAACAAGAGAGCAGAAACAGGTCATAAGCTGAAAAGAGTTCTGTTTTCCAACTGGTGCTGTAACATATTTGGAGAACAGCGAAAAGTAATTTATGTAATAATATATAAAACCCGTCCTTCAAATGGGACAAAAAGTGTTAATATAAAAACCTGAATGAAACAATTAGAGAATGAAGTAATAAGAGATATCCAGTGTCTGTGATGACTGATAGGTGGTATGTGCTAGTGCCTGTAGGCCAGCGAGTCTAGCTATAGTCTTTCAGCAGTAAATCACTGTTTTCTTGAATTACTCAATTTCTAGAAACAGTTACTGGAAACTGAAGTTATTAGTTAGAGGTTATACATGTATATATATTTAATATATATATAACGTTTTGTGATAATTACATTTTTATTTGAAAAATTACTTAATTCAAAAGTAACGTATTGTGCACTTTTATTTTTAAAGTACTGCTATATGAACAAAAGTACAATAACATTTGGTTTACCCTCCAGTACATTGTAGTGTGGGCTGGCGTAATGGTGTAACCATATAATACAGATAAAAGTAAGGGGACGCCTGACCCTTGTGAAAACCACCAGAGACGTACAGCTGCATCCATGTGCACAAAACACACACACACACACACACACACACAAAACAACGAACTTTCAAAATAAAAGGATTTGAAGAAGTGATAAAATAATTGTAGGCGTTAAATAAATAAAGTTCTCAGCCTTTTTTTTTTTTTCACTGTTTTTGGATGTTTGACGTAAGCAGCCCATCTTCAAGAGCAAAACTGTTTAAGCTTTCTTGTAGATTTGACCATCTAAACAGTATTTATTGGAAGCTGCAAAAATTTTCATATCAGATGAGCCCTATTGACCCCCCATGTAGTTACTCTGTTTGACACGGATAGTGCTAGTTTGTATAGGATGTACAGGTGCTCAGGTCCAGTTAAGATGAGCAGAAAAATAAGAAGAGAGACTTAAAGAAGTGAAGATTCAAGGCACTCCGTCTTCTAAAACGAGTGGTGCATCAATAATGCACAAGCCAATTTGCAAGTGAAACGGGTTTCCCAATCAGGGCTGTGGCTAGGCTGTACAGGGGGTCCTGGCTGATTGGCAGGTTTGAGGGGAGGCACGTCTGGTTATACACCGAGGTCACGGGGTCGCCAGGTTTGCTTTTAACTACAGGATTGAGCAGATGGATATGCAGCACAGGCTGTAGCCAATTCCCACAGAGGCTTGCTTTGGGCTGTTTAATAAATCAAGCAGGTGCACACGTGGCGTTTCATTACACAGAAACCCAGCAGCCCAAACTGGGCACGTCAGGCTCTGCCAGTTTCAGCCAAGCAGGGCAAAGAGCACTCTGAGCTGCACAGCCCACTTTAGTTCTACAAGTTTCAGACTCCTTTAAGAGACATTCAGCCATTTTGTGAAAGACCCAGCGGTGATGGAAATCGTGGCTCTTTTGAGCTTACATTGTATAAGCCAAGGCCACTCAACTCTTTCTCTCCTTTCACACAAAGTTCTGCCGAATGTCTCAGTGGAATGCTGGAGTGTTTAGAGAACCTTATTTCTCAGTTCTCTGGTCTTTTCAGAGGCGGTGACGAGTCTCCTCTTGAAGCTGCTTGTTTTTCTTTTTGTGTCCTTTTTCCTTTTTCTTCAAATTGTTTGCCTGTAGAGTTTTGGCCTTTCAGTATTTCCAAAAAAGACTCAGTAAACGCATTCAAGATCACTACAGCAAGATACAACAGTGGATGATGCGGCTTTTTTATTAAGACTGTTCCTGATAAGGTTCTTTGAAAACGTTAGTAGCGAGTAAACAAGGTGTCCTCTGTTTGCCGTCCACTTCTCCACTTTATTAACAGTTTTTTTTCTTGCGGACGCTTCAGTCAAACTGGCCTTTTGGGTGATCTCCTTTATATATGCATTATTATGGGCCTGTCGTGATCTCCTTTATATATGCATTATTGTTGTTGAATCAAAACCATGTAGCTCTAATTTAGTTGTCTTTCACTTTTGAGTCATTCCATCCATGCTTTTTTCTGTTCATGTCATGGATAGTAATCATTTTTCATGATTCACTAATTGCTCGTTTTCACTGGATTGCACTCAAAATGTGCATCATGTGTTCATGTAAATGTTGCTGAAGGTTTTACAGCAATGACATAAATAAAAATAAATACTTATTTACCCGAGCAAAGAATCTTGCATGTATAAAAATCTGTAAAATTGTTCTCCTCCAGTTTTCATTTTGATTCCGCGTATTACGAATTTAGTACTATAGTTCACGTTTAGTTATTTGGTCCTTCATATAAAGTACCAGAGATCTTGCTAAATATAAATGCACCAAAAAAAAGGTGCATTGAATATATTTTTATAAACGCATTTTAATAAATAAATCATTATTTTTTAAAAGAAATAGGTCACATTTGTACTTTTTACTGGCTGTTATGCTATACACAGTTACAGGACATCTTGTTGCTTGTGTTTGAATAACATTCGTACTTCCTCAGCTTGATATACAGTAAACTCCCAGTTTTACGTGGATCAGGAGTTGCAGATTCAGTCACACACACATGTTTGACAATTTCAAACTTTTCTGATCTATCACCCAGTTAGTAGCATTAAAAAAGCAAGTCTGGTTTATTCCCACCTTAAACAGGTTTTATCTTTCTCAGCAGTTTCATGAAGCCGGAACAGAATCAGCTAAATTAAACTAAAACTGTTGTCACGTGTGATTTATTTGCTATAAAGTAAAAAAGCCAGGTGAACATGTACTAAGTCTGGCAATTCCATCATTACTGTCAGGTGTTGTATCTACAGTGATTGTCCATCTGTTTCTCTGCATTGTTTGTTAGCCCCATTAATCCCCTTCATGTTCAGTTCGTGCTGTATCCCTCCATCTCTCGCCATCGATCTATCCATCGGTGTATACATTTTTTAATTTATCGAAGGTCAAAACAGGCTTCTGACGGAAACTACAAGTAATATTGAGCTTTCACAAGGAACACATTGATACACCAAACATAAAATCACTATTTACAGAACAGATGGTATTTGTATTTAGTATATTTTGTAATTCTAATGTAAAAAATACTTCTCTGCTCCTCTAAACAGTTTTTAAATATATATTTTTCACAGGTCCCCGAGACTTGCACAGTACTGCGAGTATGCAAAATTTGAGCATCCTGGAATTGTTTAGTAATTTTTTTTTATGTAAAGCATAGCTTATTGTGGGACAAGACTGCGTGGGGATATGAGTTCAAGAAGCCGATTAATAGAAAGTCAAAATTTAAAGTAAAATGTTTTCCTTCACTGTCCTCAAACCCAAGATGCCCACGCTTGTTGCATGTTTGACGCGTAAGAGGAGGGTGTGATGAAAGAGAAGTGGAGATGGGGGTGGGGGGGGTGGACTTAAGGGCTGTTTTTTCCTGTTGGAGAAAAAAGCCGCTGCACTCTGGACCTTATTACTGAGAGTGCTGTGCCTCTTTATCTAGCTCATCTCAGAAACCTCTGTCTCCCTCCTCTGTCTCTCTAGACTTGTTAAACACACACTCTTTAACCCAAACTGCATTTGCATCACAGGTGAACACACACACACACACCCACACAGCAAAATTATATGCAGAATTAAGCCATGCATACAGATGAGTGTCTGTTGGAATTTGCTGGAGCTCAGAGGCTCAGTGGAGAACCAGCTCCACTTACCTGAGCCAGAATACTAATGTTCCTGCACTCTCTGCCTGTGAGGGGGAAAAAACTCCGGCGTTTCATATTTAACAGCTGCATGTAACACTTTCATATTTAACAGCTGAATGTAACATGGCAGCATTAGGCACTGATCTCTACTGAAACAGTGCTGTTGGAGTAGATCAGACATGTGGGGATCAGCTGCTTCTCAATTCAGATGGAACAGAGCAGAAATGCATGTTTTTTGTCGTGTGTAACCATAGACAGGTGTGGAGGCAGTGCTTTCATGCGACCGCAGTCAAACTTGCAGTTAAGTGTGTGTGTGTGTGTATAAGTGTGTGCGTGTATAGGCGTTGGCGTGTTTGTGTGCTTTTGTGTATGTGTATTTGTGTGTGCGCGTGTATGTTTGCACACGTGTGTGCATGTTTAAGTGTGTGTGCGGCTGTGTATGCATGGCTGTGTGTGTGTGTGTGTGTTTGTGTGTGTCCTGATGAGGCTCTTGCTGTCACTCGGTGGGGGGTGATTGCTCTCACTGACTGACTTCCTCAGCATGTGCCCGTCAACATCTCCTCCAAACCCGGTTCAGCTCCGACTAGTGCACTCAAATACACACGTACATAACTGTCTCAGCCATCACTGAAATAATCTCTCTCTCGCTCCTCTCTCTTTCTCTCTCTCTCTCTCGCTCCTCTCTATCTCTCGCTCCTCTCTCTTTCTCGCTCCTCTCTCTCTCTCTCGCTCCTCTCTCTCTCTCTCTCTCTCTCGCTCCTTCTCTCTCTCTCGCTCCTCTCTCTCTCTCTCTCGCTCCTTCTCTCTCTCTCTCTCTCTCGCTCCTTCTCTATCTCTCACTCTTGCTCCTCTCTCTCTCTCTCTCTCTCT
>JBBPDB010000134.1:18480149-18490149 GCA_037974465.1 Brachypetersius altus
CTTTCTTGGTTTCTCTAGTAGATCCACGGTGGTGGAGGAGTTTACAGTGGAAGTGCAGTTGTAATCTCTCAGCTGATAGCTCTGTAAAGGAACACGAAGGAAAGAAGTAGCATCATTTAGACAAAGGATGCGTTATTGTGATACCGTCATGGTCATTTACGTCACAGTAAGCTTTTCTGAGCATACTGTGGGTTATCTCAGTACTTAAAGAACAATGACCAGCTCCACAGCGCTGGTCTGCAGTCAGTCGGTCAGTTAAAAAGCACTAGTGGATCTCAAGAGGCACAGCTGACTCATGTACGTTCTTGATATCACTTCGAAATGCGGCTCTGCTGTTTTGCTGGCGCATTAGTCCTGCTCCGATTTATCCTTAATAAACTCTATTACTGCTACACTAAAATGTTATTTTAATGATGTTAAAATGTATGTAAAGTCCAGAGCTTGGAGTATTCAAAATAGTTGGTACTTGCACTGAGGTTGAAAGACAAAGCTATTCTCTGTGCGCTCTCTCGAGACTCCCACGCCGACAGTCTACAGACGTCTTAGAATCTGTTCATTCTGAATAATGTAATGTCTTTATAACCGCATACATTTCAGCAGCATGTATAGCCAAGAAAAATGCACATATATCCCCCCTGCCTTCCCTGCTTTCTGTTTTCTCACCCCGAAAGCACTGCAGGTGTTCGATCATTTGTATTCATTTAAACGAAATCAATAAAAGGCAATTAACAACAAAAAAAAAACTGATACATTCAAGATAAATACTCTTGTTACCGTTCTGCAGTTTTCCAGCTGGTCTAAAAATATCTGTAGCATGAAATAGTGTGAAATACAGTTACTTTTGCTTTGCCAGCACAGGAACACTTCACTCTTTTCAGTACATGCACAGTGTTCAAATATTTTTAGGCAACATAATAGAAACCCAAAATGCAAGATTTGCAAGTTTACCAAGATGGACATTAAGTTGTTTTTTTTTTAAATAAAACGCCACATCACACTACTGATACCATTGAACTGTCTGTATTTCAGATTCTGAGTTGATGATACAGTAATGCATCAGTAATGCAGGAAATGTGACGTCCTCATATGAAGGAAGACTGTTCTTAGTGATTGATTAAAGCTGTTTGTGATGTGAAACCTTTCGATGCTTTACGTTGTTTCCCCGCTGCAGGTATCATTCCCCTGGGGTTTTAGTGCATGCTGGCTGCGTGCTTTATTGACGAAACATAGTCAAACATTAGTGGAATATCTGACCTTGGATCTAGAGGAGCTCAGCCGCGTAAGTGTCGGTGTTTGTGATGACTGTGATAGAGAAGCCTGGTTCATCCATTGTGTGTGTGTGTGTCACGTTATTGTGTATGTCACCTTTCTGGTGTTGCGTGTATGTGCACGGAAGATGTGTGAAGGTTGACGCTGAAGCGTTCTGCGCCGAGATGTTTTGGCCCTACATCCCCAACACCCACACCCCCAGCAGGAGAGAGAGAAGGAGGGAGAGGGAGAGAGAGAGAGAGAAAAGGAGAGGGAGAGAAGGAAAAGGAGAGAGAGAGAGAGAGAGAGAAAAAGAGAGAGAAAGAGAAACGGAGAGATAAAGAGAAATGGATAGAGAGAGAGATGGAAAAGAAGAGAGGGTGAGAGGAAAAGGGAGAGGTAGAGAAAGGGATGAAAAGAGAGAGAGAGAAGTGGGGAGAGAGAGGGATAGAGAGAGATGGGGAGGGAGAGAGGGGGAAGGAGAGAGAGAGGGAGAGTGAGGAAAACGGAAAAGGAGAGAGAGAGAGAGAGGGATGGAGAGAGAATGGGAAAGCGAGAGAGAGAGGGAGAGAGAAAAGTATAGCAGGAAAGAGAGAGAAGGGGGAGGGAGAGAGAGAGGATGGGCAGATGGAGCAGAGGAGGAGGGGTAGCAGAGAATCTATAGAACATATAGTGTTCCTCAGACAAAAACAAAAACAAACAAGCTTAATTAAAGTGATTTTCCAGGTTTAGCACTTAAATCATTGGCTTTCGACTTAAAAATAGAACTAGATTAACTACAACAGTGCCAACTGGAAACAGTTTGCTTCTGGGTTTTATTTGTGTGGTTGTGTTGGTGGAATCGCTGGTACAATGAACCTCATTAACTGAATAATGCTTTTAGTCTTTGTCTGGCCAGTCTTTGTCTATGCGGACCCAATCAAGGACAATTAAAGCATGCGGTGTCTGTGTTTGGAAAATGGAATTTGATCTGCAACATTTTTGGCTAATTGCTTTAATTAAAACTGCGGTGGGCATATGAGGAGGGTAAGTGAAATAAAGGGACATAAATGTGGTTGATGAAAGTGTGTTAATGAAAATTGCTTTGAAATCGTCCTGACTCTGCTACTAACGTGTAAAGCTGTATGAAACAGTCTCAGTCTTTAACACAACATAAGTTACAGCACCATGGAGAGCGCCACAGTACCTGTTTACCTTGCATTCACATAAAAAGTAAATAAAATAGTGTTTTGAATGAATGGGTTTGAAAGTATGTGCCTATTTGGCAGTGAATAAAGACCCATGTATGCTGAAAGAAGTGTCGTTCATTTGCACCCGGCAGCTGATTTGCTTATGCACTATTAAAGTGCTCTCTGATTAGGTGTTTAGAGCTAAGAACCTGCACCAAAGGCCAATCTGCAGTCACGCGGTTGGAAAAGCAATGTGACTTAAGCCCTTTTTGTTATTACAAATCTCCTAAATTATAATTCCAGTGTGCATTAGCGTCTGTAGTTCACCAGCCCCAGGCTCCATCTGTTTAAATCAACCTCACATTAATGCAATAAAACCTGGTAAAAGACAACTGCCAACTGGAGGACAAGGATAACTGCTGAAATTGAGGCTTGTTTAATCCTCAAGCTTAAAACAAGTCTACTGTGCTGGACAATATTTTTGATGACGGCATAATTGGAAAAAGGAAAGTGAATTACCTTCAGTTTGGGACTCTGATTTCTGCCTTGTTGATCAGGGAAATGAACCCACTTTACTTGTCTAATGCTGTTCTAAACTGGAGTGTATTCCAATTTGTATCTGTAAGTTCAAATGTAAATTTTCTGTGGCCTGATTCCATGGTGTTGGCACTCAGCATTGCACTATTAAGTCTGGCACTTTCACTGCAGTAGTCTTTCGTAAGAGAAAAGTAACTTAGATTAGTACTTCAGATACTGAAGTACTAATCAGTTCCCCTTATAATATCAAACTGTTCCAAGAGCACCCGGTTATAGTGAAAAACTGTGCAGTTGTGTGTAAAATAAATGGCTATTTTTACAGTGTAAACCCTAAATAAGCCCCCAAAACGCTTTAATTTTAAACTCAGATTAATACATTACCCTAAAAGAAAATGTAAATGTTAACCCGTATCCGTACTGTACAGTTTAGAGAGGATGTGAAAGGATTCAACAGACAGTTATTATTAGTACTTTGTTTTTGAGAAATAACTATTGCTCTATTGCTAAAGTGAGAAACTGTTTTGTTAATATGAATGAGACAAAGAAAAAAAATCTACTAAATGTTAAACATAACGCACCAATCGCCACTGCAGGTTACAAACTAACACCACACTAAACTTAGTGCATATATAAATACATGCATTGGCAACAGCTCTGCCTGTTAGTTCAAGATTCTACTTTCATTTATTCACAAAATGACAAAAATGATTGATGGACAAGGTGCCTCAGTACAGTTTTTAATACAAATGATAAAGAGAAATACCAGACTAGATTTATGATTTACAGTTGTGCTGAAACATTTCACGCCCCTGTCAAGCAAATGTGTGAATATTGGAATTGTTTGAAACCTCTGATCTATTGAAACAGCAGCAATATTTATCTCTGCGTTGCTCATGTGGTCCAGCTTGCAAATGTGCCTATTGTACGTACAGAACAGACATGTTTCAGTTCAACCTGAGACTCAGCTTTAGATGGATTTGTTTTGAATGACCCTCGTTATTACATGGGTGGATTTGCTTTAGCCCCGGTGGCAAAGTGACCCACGGGACACACTCAGCTCTCTGTTGCTCAGGCCTAGGCGCGTGCGCCTGTGTGTGTGTATGTGTGTGTGTGTGTGTGTGTAGACGTATGACAGAAAGAGTAAGAGGGTGGGTGAGGGGAAAGTCAGCCATGACAGAATAACAGCATTACTTTGATGGCTCTCCCACTGGACCAGCGTGATGGAGGTTAAGTGTAAAAGTAAATAATTATATAAGGTTCTAAAAGAGTAACTCTGGCTTAGTTAAAACTCGGTCTCCTTCAGGCTAACAGACGCGTAATGATCCCATCACTGCAGTCAACAATTAAAACGGTCAGAAACGTCAAAGGCCTGATACGCTACATACCTATTACCCTCACAATCATAGAAAAGATTTATGTTGCAGAAAGCGCTCCGGTTAGTCTTTATTGGACACACTTGCATTTCTTTTCAGAATTGGGATTTGCTGCCGCTTCTATTTCCCAAAGTACACCATTCACCATGCTGTAATGAAGACGAACCTGCCATTGTCATGTAAAGGCAGATGGCATGTTCAGTGGGCACGTGCATAAAGGCAGGCTGAGAGCGGGTATTTGATGTTGTCAGATAGCTTTTAGATACATAATGACGGATGCCTGATTGTTTCCTTCTTAGAGGAAATATAGGACATTAGAGAGAGACATGCGCTTTTAAGAGCAGGCTTTTACCAACATGCCGGTGCGGAAGACTTTTTTATCCCTTTCTTCTCCGCTTCAAAATTGTCCTGTCCTCCATACAGGAGGCATTCTCTCCTCTCTTTCTCTTTCCGCTCCTTTTCCCCTTGTCTCCTCTTCCCCTATAATTGATCTGCGTTGAAACCTCTCGGTCTTGAAGTTTGCAGGAAAATGGCTCCGCCGGCAGCAAACAATCAGAATCAATTTGCCAAGAACAATGCACATATGAGGAAATGGTACTGGTGAGTGCACATTGGTATAGACCAGACATACACAAGGGCGCTCACAAAAGATTAAGCAGAAATGAGAGGAAAATTAGAGAATCTGAACTAAAGTTAAAAAAGTAGAGATAAAACTAAAAAGAATAAGTAAATGTGAACGTCACCAGACTAAAATGAACCGCATGCATTGTTTGTGTTTGTGTCCCTGACAGTGCCGAACCCGTCTGGTTAACGAAAATCTCTGTCTATATTCCACTTGTCTATATTCAGTTCCAGTGACTTCAGGAGAACAACAACATTCATATTTCAGGAGGAAAACTGCAGGGTGGGACTGATTCATGATGATAGACGGGATGAAACACTGACCGGCAAAATCATTAGACCTTAATCCAATTCTCAATGTGAAATGCCAAAACACACACACACACACACACACACACACACACACACACACGCGCACACACACGCACACACACACACAAAGTCTGGCTGTAGTTTGACCCCTGTGTAATCTTTACCTGACACTGTTATTAAAGCAGTTAAAGAGGACGCATAACCAGCCATTAGAGAAGAAATGATGCGTGCAGCGTTTTTCTGAGTTTATAATCCAGAGGTTTTATGCTAATCTTATTACAGACCGATGCGAATGTTTGTATGGAACAGGTGACCTTTCTGTTTAACGCAAAGCAGTTTTCAACAATAGTTTTCAACAAGTGTGAAAGAGTAGGCAGGATGTCTGAGTGGTGAAAGAAGCAGGTGTTAGTCTGCTTGTATAAAGCTGGTGTTTGAAGAGAGACAAAACGTCCTGCCTGTTACTCATTCAGTAGGTTCTGCATGGAGCGCGGCTTCGAGACGAGCTGCACAGGGACACAGCACATTTATTTTCAGAAACATATATAAACATTTTTTGCCTTCCCTCTGAGAGTACAGTGTTTTCAGTGTTTTGTTTTATTTTTTTTTTTGTCAAACTGGAATGGAACTCGCAAGGGTACAAACAGCATGCAGACTCTTTACTGCCCACTGTCTCTATTGAATAACAAAAGGACAATAGGACTCAGATATTCCTGGGACTCTGTGTCTCTCTGTCTCTCTCTCTCACACACACACACACACACACACACACACACACACACACACACACACACTCCCCGACAGCATCCAGGTGACCTCCAGCTACGACAACAGAAAACATAACAAAAGCCCTGTTCATGATTGCTTAGAAGCTACAGACTGACGACCAGCCAGGATTGACAGGTGGGTCAGACAGAGGCTTTGGAGTGCCATCAGGTCATTCTCTCTGGTTTCAGCGGGTCTCTGTTTTTTATCTGCCACTCAGAGCTCCCACCTCTTTCTCTTATAGAGGAGGTGGTTGTGCTCAGAGCTCTGTGGTTGTCAGATCTGTCATAAGTTATGAGGAAATTTGTAAACACATAATCTGGATTTCCGCATGCATGGCTCTTAAAAGGTGATGGGCATGTTTGGGCTTTCAGTGATTTCTGCAACTGTTCTATTTCTGTGGCAGAATGATTAGACACCACTCACATTTATCATGAATTTGTAGCACAAATTTGAATGCACAGCATGCCTTCAGAGGTCTTGTGGACTCCATGCCTTGTCAGGTCAGAGCTTTCGAGGTGGCACGAGGGAGGCCGACACAATATTCGGGAGATGGTTTTGATGTTATGACTGATGTGTGTGTGTGTGTGTGTGTGTGTGTGTGTGTGTGTAGTTAACTTAATTTTGGTCCTAATAGAAGTTATAATGTGAAACTATTTGTAGGCGTTTATAGCAAAAGCACTTTGCAGTTGTGATGTAAGTAGCTATTACCATTTGTTACTTTTGTGTTGCACTTTGCTGCATAATGAACATAGCTTTTAATGGGTTTTTTTCTTAAAGAAAAGGTTATTTAAGTTTACCTTTTAATTGTGCTGCAAAACGTCTGTGTCTAATGCGCACTCAGTTAGAGACACGTGGTTTTAATCAATTTTCCAACCGCTTTGTCAAACACCAGGATTATTGTCCATGTTACAAAAACCTTTCTTTACCGTTTTGAAGCATTACGCTGCTGGATGCAGAGCTAGATTACATTCACTGCCTTGGGAATTACTGAGCTGTGTATATTTACTGTCGCAGTGTTCTATGGCTATATGACTATGAAATCAAATGACCAAAAAAAGAAAACCACATTGAAAGTATTTCTATATGTAATCATTAGCTTTGCCAGGCACTTCACATCCACTGAGGTGAGGACCACCGGATATAGTATACTCACTCAGGCACATGGCCTTTAATTTCCTGAGCAGAGGTGCGGTGATTGTTTTCTTGAAGTACACCGGGCTCTGATATTGCGATCAAGTGGCTAGCCGCTAGCCCCAGAGAGCTCAGCGAGCTTTAAAACAGATCCGCGCGGATCACCAGCGTTTGACTGAGAGAATTCATGTGGAACAGATGGCTATTTTGTAGTCTCGGCTGCAGTTGGAAATGTTTTGCATCTTGCATTCTAAGCACTGTAGTTTGAATGAGTTCCCACAGACAGTAAAGAGTGTGCGGGGGAGAGAGCGGAGAGGCGGAGGGTGATAATCATGTGATAACCTAATGGAAATACTATTAAAAATGCAGGGCCATTAACATATGACATTTCCCAGTGTGCGTTGTATTTGATTGTGAGTATGTTTGCTAAGCTATTGTAGGGAGATCTAGAGCGAGAGTGGGGGAGGGCAAGATAGGAAGTCTATGGAAAGATAACATCTTCAGAGAAACTGTAAAAAGAGAGTGGGAGGGAGAGCGAGAGGCAGAGAGGGAGAACTTGAATTCTTGTGAAATGCATTCTTCGCTTACACATATGGTCAGGCTGCACTCTCTCTCTCTCTCTCTCTCTCTCTCTCTCTCTCTCTCTCTCTGTCTATCCCCTCTCGCATCATGCTATTTTCACTCTCTCCCACATCCTACAGATAACGGCGTAATGTAGCGCTAATGAGCGTCATTAGAGAATAAATATTCCTAATTCTATTACTGCCAATATCTTGCCTATTAGACTGATGAAGATAAATATAGGGATAGAACATTGAAGTTTCTTTCTTGCTATATTTCTGTATGTGTGTATGTTTGTGTGTGTGTGTATACGTGTATATGTGAATGTGTATATATGTGTGTTGGGGGGGGGGGGGGGGGTGATAGACTCGAGGCCCTGTTTGCTGTGGGTGAGGATGGTTTCCACTGAGTTAGGGCCAGAGGCTGCTTAATTATTAACTGCCACCCCTCCACGCCACACTCAAATAAGAAGAGCCTGAATTAATTATTATACGCTGAGGCTCGCTCGCTTGACTGATAGCTAACAATTTGTTTTGTTTACAGGAATGGTGGCCTGCTGAGATTTGGTGCATGCTGCTGTGTGTGTGTTTATCAGTGTGTGTGTGTGTGTGTGTGTGTGTCTCCATGAGTGAGTGCAATTAGATGGCTGATTCCTGATCAGGTCATAGACTCCTGCTTACTGCTAATGAGGTCTGTGTGTGTGTGTGTGTGTGTGTGTGTGTATATGTGTGTGTGTGTGAGAGAGCCATAGACAGAAAGGGTCCGGGTTTCAAATCTAAAACACATAAACATGCGTTCTATCAGACTAGCCAAGGTTTTTCTAAAGTGTGCATGGCTGTATCCTTGAAGGCTGTTTCAGCACATGCAGCAGATGCCTCTTCTGTTCTGATTGTTTTATGGGGAGTTGGTAGGGTGTGTTTCAGGAAAGCGGTGTAAAGGTTGATCCATAAATCTCCAAAACGCCCCTGAAATTTGGACCCGTTGCTATCGGCTCCTCTGGTTTTACAGAGGGGGAATCAAGAGGCACAGTCAGAGAGTGGAGATAAGATAAACTACAGTAAAAGAGGGTCTGTTTGCTCTTCGAAATTAAAGAAGACTGCTGCCTCACGCCCCGTGACCCATGCCATTGTCTCATAGTCCTTGACATCCCACCTCAACAGCGATGGAACAGGCTTTAACAAGCTCTTCATGGGAGCACGCCAGCAGTCAGGGCCCTGGTAAATTAGCAGCCTGGGTTAAGAGCACGATCAGCTTATGAAGCAAAAACCAGCGGCTGACCTTTAGCACATATCCTATTGTCGAAAGTTTCTGAATGTGGTGGCTCCATTAGGTCTGGTCGAGAGAATACGAGTGTGTGCGTGTGTGTTGAAAAGAGAGACAGAGAGAGATAGAGAGAAACGATCCGCACGCTCCGGAAAAGTCACGAACGAGAGAGAGACAGAGAGAGAGCGCGCGCGAGAGAGGGGCACAGAGAGCGCGCGCGCGCACGCGCAAGTGAGAGAGCGACAGAGAGAGCGAGACAGGTTTGAAATGGGTGCGATCCGGAAAAGTCACAAATGAGAGAGAGCCAGAGAGAGAAAGAGAGTAAATCCGCGCTAAAAACAGACCCAGCTCCCAACCCAACTTTGTGAATAGATTAACAGCGATGTTTTTTTTTATCGCGCGATAAGAGTCTCACATTAACGCAGCACGTTAACGCAGATAACGGCCCAGCACTAATATAAATAAATTCTGAATTCATTTCTGAGTTCACTGTTGCAGTGATTTCACAAAAACGAAACATGATCACATATCGGCCTGTTCAGCCCACATCAGTGTAGCCCTCCCTGTTCATGGGAATGGTTTAAGGAGTGGTTCAGCACTCATTAAAGGCACAATAACAAAAAACGCCTGTTGGATCCAAAGGGCTTAAAGGTTAGCAAACCATGTTAAAATAATTGATGTCTGCTTTTGGAACATAAAGCTGCGTACATGCCATAACTGGATCCCAGGGATTAAATTAAATCCATGAAATTTGTGGGATATGGGTCCTTTAAAGGGTGAAATATAAGCATGTACAGATATTTATTGAGTCAAAACATGTATCATGTTGAAATATAATGTTTCGCTCACATCTTATGCACAGAATAAACAAACATTAAATACATTCACATTTTAATCACAGAAATGTAAACTATTTTATTGGGGTGTTTGGTTATCATTGGTTTTAAAATGTCGAGTAAAAACAGTTGAAATGCCTACATTTGTTGAAATACACAGTGACAATTGACTTAGTCAGCGAGG
>JBBPDB010000134.1:18495149-18497478 GCA_037974465.1 Brachypetersius altus
ATGAAAGGGTCATTAGAGAGGGTCCATAATCAGTTGTTAGTCTGATTAGATTAACACGGATTGAAGTTAAGGATGTTTTCTTTCACCTATTTTAGAGGTTTTGTCACATCGGCCACATTGAGGTGTATCTTTGCGTGTTTGTGCGTAATTGTGAGGGGTGAATTTTGTCAGGGAAACTAATTAAAGAAGCAGGGCCTCCCCAGAGAGCTTGGGCCGCTGATGTCTCGTAGCGTGTGCAGCGCGTGTTTTGGAGCCTGCAGGAGTGTGGCGTTTGCGAGGCTGCTGTCGTGGGCGAGACTGGTCTGATGGCTGAGGCGGCTCAGGCCTCTCACTCTCCCTCCTCCAGCTTTCCCTCTTTACACCCTCATCCACCCAGAGAGAGCCGAGAGCCGCCGGCTGCGTCTGCCCTCGCTCGTGAACCCGCCACTACGTGGGCCGCACATACTGTACGCTGCTCAGTCTCAGCACACACACACACATACACACACACATACACACACACACACACACACACACACACATACACAGCTGCTATGAGGGACAACCCAGCCAGATTCGCTGGAGGGCCAGACTGATCTGTGTGTGTGACCGAGAGAAAGAGAAAGCTAGGCTGCTGACTAGGTGAATTGCATTAGATAAAGTACAGAGGGGTCATGAGGGGAGCTATGAAACAGGAGACAACTCTTGAAATCACTAGCTTTGACTAAATGCTCAGGCATACCAGCTTTGTGTCAACAGGAATTTGTAGCCAAGATTATAAAACGTTCACTGGAATTTGTTGCAGTAATAAGTTTTACATCGAATTAATTTTCTTAGTTTTTTTGTGGGTATTGGGGTCCTGATTCTCTGCCCAGTTTAGTCATGTTTAGTTCAATTCATTAGCTAGGACTCCCACCACCACTGGGAGGGTGAAGGCAAGCATGTGCTTCCTCAGAGGGAGAGACAGCGAGAGAGAGAGCGAGAGCAAGTGTGAGAGGGAGAGAGCGGGAAAGAGTGAGAGTGAGACAGAGAGACACGGAGAGGGGGCAGAGGGAGAAAGCGAGAGAATGAAAGACTGAAAGAGAGAGAAAGACACAAAGAGAGAGAGAGAGACTGACATAGAGAGAGACTGAGAGACAGAGAGAGAGAGAGAGAGAGAGAGAGAGAGAGAGAGATGACTGCAGCACCACTGGATATTGAGCTCAAGATGTCTCACTGATAGCGCCAACTCTTGGACAATCGCGCCTCTTGAGCCCCTGAGAGAATAAATTTGAGACTAAAACTGCTACTGGGCCTGTCACGATTATTGCACAATTACCTGGTCACAGTTATTTTCCACAGTCAGTAGCTTTTTCAGAATAATTGATTTACATTGCAACAAACATAATATTAATTTATGTACATAAAATGCAGCAGAAACACTTTTGTTAAGAACCTTAATAGGTCCTATTAACAGCAGAAGTTCAAATGCCTCACTTTGGGCTAGAATATGTACAGAAGGCAGTGGTGAGTTTATCCAGCCATGTCTTGGGTATTGACAGCTAATAAGCAAGACCTGAGGCACTTTAGGCTTCCGCAGTAATCATCGTTATTTCAGTGGCAGTTAATTGTTGAAATGTCGCGATTGTGACGAGCTTAACCTGTTGGTGTGTTAACTAGCTTGCTAACTGAGCCAGAATCTCTTCACTGTTCACACCTGTTTCGCAAGATCCTAGAATATTTAGAATATATTACAATCCCCGATGTCATTCACCCGTTTTCTTCTTCTGATGATCTGGAGCCTGTGTATGGGTGGAAACACAGGCCTTCCTCCAGAGTGTGTAAATCCAGCAACCATATATTTTTGACCTGCTTCCCACGCAGCATTGTTAGACATGTTATTGTGCTGGGAGGAGAATGCTAACTGTCTGCTTCTGTCTAGGTGACCCCTGTAACCCGTGTAGCTTAGCTGCATATTGGCTTTTTTTATTATTATTAAAGCACTAAACATCTTTCCTACCCAGATATTCCTGTAGCTGTTTTTCATGACTCGGTTTCTAATCTGTGTTAATAATTGCATGGCTGGCTAAATGCACAGGTCAACAAAAAATGTTTGTAATCGTCAGAAACCACAACACACTTTTCTAAACCAGTTTTTCATGCTGATTTCAGATCTGTTTTTTTCTGTCAACTTTTTGAATTATGAGTAATATTAGATCTGCAGTAGACCTGCATGCGTTTTTTATTAAAGCGCAGCACCAATCAAGAACTGCTTCAGTATTTTCAGTGTGGATTCAGACAGGCCACACTGTGGCACAGATATAATGATCAGTGTCAGTCAGACACCACTGTTTCTGCACAAACACTCAGC
>JBBPDB010000134.1:18521750-18536766 GCA_037974465.1 Brachypetersius altus
CGCGTTACTGCGGTGAAAACACCGACTTTCAAAATAAAAGGATTTTAAAAACCTGCGTTAACGCGCGATAAAATAATCGCTTTTAACTTTCCCAGCCCTAAAATGAACATAATCTGTCATGAGCGCTTATGAAAATATAGGACATTTTCCGAGGCTTGTTTATCGTGGTTATGTCACTATAGCAGGGTAAAGTGTTGCCTGTAATACTAATTTGCGGACAGCCTGAAATGGAAGGACAGGTCTGTGGACGTTTCGTTTCGTATCTCTGATGTGCGTGTTTCTTCATTCCAGATGAGTCATCCTCAGAAAGTGGGAGTGGCAATGGAATTCACAGCATGACTCCTCCCACGGTGGGCGGCGTTGTTGTGAGTGACAGTGCGGGGACTGCGCCGGTGACGGAGTCGTACGTTCAGGTGAACGGGAATGGGACAGCCGCGCCGCTGGACTTCAGCATGACTTCGTCCTCCTCGTCCTCAGAGGACCAGCATCCAGTGAACCTGAGAGAGCGAATGGCCCAGGCTCTGCCCACTGCTGCCGCCATGCTGGCCACATTTAACCCCGAACACTCAGAGGAACTTCGCAGAAAATTCTCCAAACCCCCTCTGGCCTCAGACCTACGCCTTGATAGAGACATCAGGGACTTTAGCAACAAGGTACACACCAACAGTCACATCTTTCATCATTTCTGTGATTATCTTTTAGCATAGACCCACTGACTAAGAGGTGTTCAAGTGAAACAGAAAGAGAAGAAAGAAAAGAATTGACGAGGGTAACAAGAAATGTGACGTTGGGTGATGGGGGACAAAGTGCACATAACACGGAGCTGCAGATGGAATGTATTGATCAGGGTGGCCAGGAAGACCTCGAGTGTGTTGTTTGTCTTCACACTATCTCCGATCTATAGAGTCTTTTTCTTTCATATTCTTTCATTCAGCCTCGATTTCTCTGCACACATTCAAAGGGACGACTAACTTTGGGATTGTGTGTGTGTGTGTGTGTGTGTGTGTGTGTGTAGTCTCCTCAGTATGGCTCAGGGAGCTTTGACTCCATAAAGATGGAGATGTGTGCCGAGGATCTGACAGTCAGTCGCTCTCAGGCTGCCGACGACGACGATGATGACCACGACGACCACGATGACAGTGACAAGATTAACGACACAGAGGGAGTGGACCCAGAGAGACTGAAGGCTTTTAATGTGAGTGAAACATGCATCGTCCCAGCTTTGAAAGCACAAAGACACAAATTACCTAGTACCTTTTAGTCTGTCAGGATCTCTGTGGGACCTTAAAAAGGATTTTTTTCCCCCTACATCACGGAATGTCAGCATGTCTGATAAATTTTTACATAGAAAAAAAATAATTGATCGTTCTTTCTACACATTTAACTGCTGGCAGATAGAGTTACATTACAATGCTTTCTGTAAGTGCTGTGTCAAAATTTCTGTGCCTAAATCTGTAGATACTCTGATTTCAGGGTATAGTTTTATTGTCATATACAGATAACAATGTAGCATCACTACTGTAATGAAATTCTTAGGCTCGTGTTCCCCCAACTTTACAACTTTAAAATGTACAAATTTTTGACAATTGTGTGTGTATATATATATATATGGGAATGTAATGTAAATGTAAAATTTAGAAAATAACGTTTTTAAGAGTGTTTAGTATTTACAGTATGGAAAAGGTAATAATACAGTATTAATAGAATGTCTAGTGCAAAATGTTGCAGTGAGGGTTAAAAGTGGCGTTGTTTAAAGTGACATTGTGAAGAGTCCAGTAGTTGTGGTGAGTGTATACATATTTAGTAGTGTGGGATTTTCAGGCAGACCAAGTAGAACCTCTTTTTTGTTTTTCTGTTAGATGTTTGTGCGCCTGTTTGTTGATGAGAACCTGGACCGCATGGTGCCCATCTCCAAGCAACCCAAAGAGAAGATTCAGGCCATCATTGAGTCCTGCAGTCGTCAGTTCCCAGAGTTTCAGGAACGCGCACGCAAACGTATTCGCACCTACCTCAAATCCTGCCGCCGCATGAAGAAAAACGGCATGGAGGTAGAGTCTGACACCGAGACATACACACACAGAAATGAAATGGAAAAAGCTAGTTACCCAGTTACATTGTACGACAAATTTCTGACAAATGTAAAATATATATATTAATTACTCTTTATATTAAATCTTTCTATTTAATAACAGCAGCAGTATGTGTATGTAATTTCTGCCAGTTTCTGTCTACCATACACTGACCCCTTGTGGCCATTGCATCATTGAGACCCCCAAAGACAAAAACACCCAAACAATTAATTCCATTTAAAACCCTCCTGACAGTGATGTGTGAATAAAATGAAGAAGCTGTGTGTCTGTGTTTTTAACGCGCTATATATATATATATGTTGTTAGTAAATATATATACATATATGTTTTTAGTAAATCTCTGTTTATGGTTTTAGACACGGCCAACACCCCCACACTTGACCTCAGCCATGGCAGAGAACATTCTGGCTGCCGCCTGTGAGAGCGAAACACGAAATGCTGCCAAGAGGATGCGGATGGATGTCTACCAAACACACGTCAGTCACTGTTTGTGTGTGTTTGGAAGTGGGAGGGTTAAAGTATAGATAATGGAATCTCCAGGACTGAGCTGAACATGATATTAAATAAGTTACTGGGCTTTTATTAGCTTAGCGGATTGTAATATACATAAATCATCTCGTATGTGAAGAGCTAATCAGTTCATTTGCAGCTTTTAAAACCTGTGTAAACATGAGTCTCTCTCCCTCTCTCACTGTCTCTCTCCCTCTTTCCATCCCCCCGTTCTCTCTCAGGAGGATCAGATAGCTCTGGATAAGACTATCTCTCGTGAGCCGATGCCCCTGACCCACTCTGCGTTTTCTCTGGCAGCTTCAGCCTACTCCCAAGACCAGCTGTACATTAACGGAGGCCTTGGCTACACTTACCGTGCATACGGAGGCCTGGGAGGCAGCATGCAGCACCCGGTCTCTCTGTCGACCCCTACAGCCCAAAGCAACGGTGAGAAAAGTGCAACAGTGTCTAGATAGTGACAGATGACAGATAGTGTCTGCCCTGTATATTAGCTGCTATATTTTCAGTGTTTATTCAGACTCTCTAGGTCTCTAGGAGCATCACAGTTTCTTGTCTTTTATTAAGAGGGTGCAGGAATTTGGCATTTCATGCTCTAGCAGATGGTCATATTTAGCTTTACACCAACTCCCCATATGCCTGTAACAGGTATTCAGGGTTCTTAATGGCTTTGTTTTGTTGTGCTGAACTGAGATGAAGCAAAACGTCGCACCATCTGGTTGGCCCCCGTAGACTAAGTTGAGAAACATTGCTGTAGACTTCGAAAGCTTTGGATAATTGGAACATCTCTTCCTTCAGTCAATACTCTTTATTCTGGTAATTTATGCTCAGTGCTCTAAGAGGATCTTTTCAGATTCCTCTTATCCAGCTTTACCATATTTTTTTTGGTTACTTTCATCGGGTGAGTGCCACAGTTCATTAAAATGGGAGCATTTTTTAAAATGTGATGAGGTCAACTCCCATGATTAGTGTGCATTATTATGGTTAGCTTGAGTATTCGGTTCTTGCAATGGAGTTAAACCTTTTTATTAAGGTCTGCATGGCACTACATGGTCTTACATATATCTCTATACTGTTTATCCTTCACATATACACTGCATATTGCTTTGGGTACTGTTGTGTTGTATTTGTTGTACGTTTTGTAGCAGTGGGCAGTATTTTTTCCGTATTTTTATTCGCATTTGTGTATATTTGGGAAAGCTACAATACAACATCTTGTTACTGCAGCTTATATTACACAAATTTTAAGATTCAAGACACTTTATTGTCAGTCCAGCCACATACACAAGTACACAGAGGGTTGCAATAGGGTTCTCTGAAGCAAATGGTGTACATTAAACAGGTCGAAGGAAGACAAAGTGCAATTCAAAAGAGACAAAAATTTGCTATATTATATATTAACATTATATTATAGCATCAAAGTACAAAACTGGAAGGTAGTGTAAATATGAATGTATTTGAGGTAGAGCAGTACTTAGCAGCAAGATTTATAAACAGCTTATAGCAACGAGGAGTAGTAGGCATTTTTTTAAAGTGTCTGTGCAGTGAATTGAATTAAGCCAACAGTGTTGTATGCATTTGCATAGTTGTTCTATACAGAGTCACCAGAGTTCAGGAATCTTAACAGCTTGTGGGAAGAAACTGTTATCAGAAATGTATATTAACACAAAATCTTTGTATATACATTTATTGTACTCGAACCATTTCTTCCAAACCTGACAACATTTTACTCTTTGTCTGCCAAGAGAGTAGGAGAGTCTTTCTGTTCTGTGTTTCCTATGTTAATTTCAGCCGTTCATCGGCGGTAGGTGGTTCTATATTTGACCGTCTTCTCAGAATTACTTTCGAACTGCTAATAAAAGTATAAGCATCCCGAAACCCAGTAGCTGAGCTACTGCTCATGTACATAGTATCACAGTGTTTGAAAGGAAGGTCTGATTTGCTTTTTGATGTGAAGAAAAAATTATCAATGGTTTCCGTCTTCTGCCCACAGTTTCCAAAATCCAGTATTGAAGCCCAGATTTTTTCGCAAGAAAACTTAGCTTTTAAGTGACTTTGTAACTGACAGATTTTATGCCACTCATCCTCTGTAATAAGCATTTCTCCTCTTCTCTCTTCCTTCCTGTTTCTCTATAACATCTAGTATTTTCAGTTTTAGCATGGAGACAAATTCTATATAATCTAGAAATTAGTACATGCCTCTTATTTGTATGCTGAAAAGAACACCTTCCTGCTCATTTCTGTTGTTTTAGGCACTACTAGATACTATGTGATACTGTGTACACGGGCAATATCTCAGCTATTGGGTTTGAGGATGCTTATACAAGTAAAAACGGAATTATGAGAAGATGGTTAAATATAGAACCACCCACTATCAATGAACTGTTAGTTATAACACAGTAAACCTATGCGACTGAAAGACTCTTGGCATGCAAAGAGAAACATTTAGTCAGATTTGGAAGAAATGGATCGAGTACATTAAATATATGAGACATACAAAGATGCTGAAAATTGTGTGCGTATGAGAATTTGTGCGATATAAGCTTGTGTAATATGGTATTACACAAATATAAAGTGTTCCCAAATAAACATATAAATGGTAAAAAATATACTGAAAAAGTTTTGGTGCTAATGAAGGATGCTTTTTCAATAAATGTGGAAAAACAGTGTTTTTTTTCATGCTAAATTTATCACATTACAATCAAATGTGTCAGTGCTTAAAAACTGAATGTCTGTACAAAACATTATCCAGCAAGTGAAAAGTTGACTAAAAGTGATTTTAATTATAATTTTTGATAAGATTTTTTAATGCACTGTGGCTTTTTTTTTTTTTTTTTTTTGGTCTGTCATCAAAACATCAAAACTTTTTATGTGAAGTATGGTCATGTTATATTTTTGCTGTCTTGTGTGTGAGCCCTGTGCTTTGCAGAGTTTGTATTGCCTGCTTTTAAATGGAAACCAATTTGCGCAGAAGTTATGTGGCAATAAAAGAATCTATTAGGGAGAGAATTTATAGGGACTCTCTCTTTGTCTTTCCTTAGGGCCCACCGATCTCAGTATGAAGTCCCTGGCTTCAAACTCCTCTACGTCAAGCAGCAGTAGTCTCAGCCGGGGTGGAGGGGGCGGGACCTCTGCCCAGCTCAGCCATACGGAAGTGGCAGCGGTGCGTCAGTTGATTGCTGGCTACCGCGAATCAGCAGCCTTCTTACTGCGCTCAGCAGATGAGCTGGAGAACCTCATACTGCAGCAGAACTGAACTGCACATTCGCCTCTGCTCTCGTTCCATCATTTCTCAAACTGTCTCGCTCGCTCCCTGTATCTCTGCCTCTCTCTCTCTCTCTCTCTCTCTCTCTCTCTTTCTCATTCTCTTATCCTATCGCTCCATCATCTTGTATTCATCAGCCTTTCCCTCCATACTGCTGAAATCATCACCAATCATTTTCTTCATCCTCAAAGGCCTACCGACCCGAAGATATGGAGAGAGAGAGACACTGATCACCCATCATCATGCTAACACATTCAGATTGACTTAGATGGAGCTCACGATCAGACAGAAAAGAGAAGGGACGGCGAGAAGATGACTATAGGAGGGTGAGTGGGGGTGGAGGGGTACTGGAGGGATGCTGCAGCGCTGCACCGGAGAGGAAAAGAACCCCGTACAGCTGTTTCTGCTGTATGTGTGTGCGCTGATCCTGTGAATCATACACCCCTCCAACCCTCAATGCCCCCAGGCTTACTTACTAAAATGCTCTTTAATCATTTTTTTTCTTCTCCCCCGCCACCCAAACCCACCCCTATCTGCTTTGAAGAGCCATTGATCTCTCTTTCCTTTTGTTCCTAACTTACTGTAAAAGAGGCATTACGTTGTGCCAATACTCCGGTTTAGCTCTAACTAAGTGAAGACACTTTTCTTGAGGCTACGGAAGACGACTAGAAAAAGAGAAGAGAAAAAACAGAATGACAAGAAACGGAAAAAAAAGAAAAGAAAAAGAGAGAGAGACTTTCGCATTTGCTGTAAATAAAAGCGCTCTGTGTTCTGAAGCACTTTTTTTCCACTCGCTCTGACCTCTCCTCCCCTAACGACTCTTTTTTGCTGCGGGGAGAAAATTGTGTAACTTATGCATACGAATACACAGGTGGGGAGCCCACCTGGAAATACCTCAGCTTGTCCGAAACCCCCGACTCCCCGTCCCTGTGTGTCCCAGCCCCATGCTCTTTTTGTTCCCCGGGGTGGGGTGGCCTGCCCCCTCTCCTCCACCACTTTATGTGTCCAGTGCCTCGACAAGACTTGAAAGAGGCAGTACATACAGGGAGTGAGATTTGTTCATTTCTGTAGTAATTTAATTGATTTGTTTTCGTCTTTTTTGCTTCTATAACTTGATGTACATATTCAACTCTGAAAGTATTGATTACAGAAGTACACTGGAATTACACTGAATCGAAGGATTAGAACCTGTCGAAGTGTTTTGATGAGGTGGTCTCCTCTTTAACAGCTAGGTCTTTTTTTTGGGCCTGCACACTTGCCGTAGCCCCTCTCGAGGTGTTTCCACCTCCCGATGCCAACTGTCCACTTCACTTCCTTTCCTACGGGTCACCCCTTTTCGTCTTTTTTTTTTTTTTCTTCGATGCCCTTCTGCCTCTCTTTTAGGTTCGTCCCTCTTTCGTGCTCAGCTTTGGAGCAGCAGAGGGAGAGAAGGGAGAGAGGGAGGGAGGTAGAGAAGAAGGGAGGGAGGATCTGTTTAGTCTTTATATCTGTTGACTCTTCTTGAAGGCCATTAATCCACTCTGCTGCTAAAGGACTTGGACTTTTACGCCACAGACCTGAAACCTCAAGCCTCCTACACAACCAGAGCACCTCAAAGATGAAAAAAAAAAAACAACCAACGAAAACGCAAAAAAAAAAAAAAGAAGAAGAACCAGAAATGGACAAAAAAATAAAAACGGAAAACTGTATCAATTTGAATCATTGATAGAAACGAATACTGCCGTCACCCAGTTTTTGCATATTTGTCAGTAACATTTTGTTTATCTCTGAGGGCTGCATTTGCTTTGCGTTTTAATTTAGATTTTTTATTTTTTTTTTCTAAGTGCTACGGTATATGCTTGGCTCCAGAGATCGATAGGGATGAGCTTTGGACCGCGCATGCTCCCTAAAGGGGCTCTCCTGTCTCAGCTGTGCAGCTTCTGGGGACCAGAATCTTCAGAAGGAGGGAGCAGAGCATGCAAGCTGTTTGGAGCTGGCAGGGGCGGGCTTGTGTTCGGGGGTGGGCTGACTGGAGTGTCACTGTAATTTTGCTCCTCTTTGCACACTGAGGCAGTGCTGGTCTGCTACTGTGGAGCTCCTGTGTTTAAAAAGCTTGAGGTTGCACTGCTGGTGAGGAACGAGAGGAAGAGTATCGCAATGCAAAAGATAATCAAAAGCGTTCCTCGTCCTGAGAGAGAGAGACAGAGAGAGAGAGAGAGAGAGAGAGAGGGATGTGGAGAGACTGCCAAGACCCAAACAGGGGTTCCGTAATGGTTGCATTTCACTAGGCCTGCGCTACTACTGTGAGAATCTCACCTTTCTATAAATACGGGTGTGATGTTCGTCCTGTCAACCCCTAGGATTGGAAACCCATAGTGTAGAAAATACAAGTGTGTGTGGCTTAGATAAATAATAATAACATGCCCAGTAGTAGACAGATGGAAGCAAAGGCTTTATAATGTAAAACACATATTAACTGAACTATTTACAGCATTTCAGACAATGTACAGCATGCCCTATGCATGTCTACACAGAGTTTACCCTCTGAAATGTCATTGTACATACTTTGTACAGTTCAGGTTTACATTATCTATCCAGCCTAACTTAAAACGAAGTGCTGGTGTCGATGTTTTGACGCTTTTTCAAGCTTCCACTGTAAACCAGGAGGAAGAAAAGAAAAGTTCAATTCTTTTGGAGCATGTCTTGGTGGGTCCACACCTTTGATCTCTCTCTGAGAAATGATAGATTGATCATTGACCAGAAATGTGGTCGTTATAGCGACAAGGATGAAGAAATATGCAAAACGACCAGTCCTCTCCTCACTGTGCTTATGCTGGGTTTCCTTTTAATATTTCTTTCCTTTTAGTGGATCCATCCCTCTGGCTCTTCGCCGTGGACCTCTCTTTGTTGAGATCTTGCTTGTATTTATTTCTCTCCCTCTTCTTTCCCCCTCCGTCCTTACTCTATCAGCAGTACTCTCTTAAGAATAAAGGTTCCATGGCTTGACTGTAGGGTTCTAAGACTTTCAGAAGGTTCTTCACACTAACATCTCATTTGGAGAAGCAGTTGCGTTAAGAAACGTCCATCTTACCGCGGTTCTTTATGGCCTTTGGCACCTTTGTTTTTAAGAGGGCTGATGGATAGATGAAGGCCAGGAATGAGGGCTGACCCCTCACTCTTCTCTCCCATCCTGTCTTTCTCTGTCTGCTCGGGGCCGGAGCAAGGGATGGGTCCCACTGCTTATTAAAACGACTTGTGTCGAACGCTGCTGAATTTTTACTAACCTCACGTACTTCTGCCAACCTCACTTCTGCCACTGAGTTCTGCTAACGGTTTCTTGAAAGAAAAAAAAAAATCGAGATTGTGACAGTTATGCATTTGTAACATAGACAAGGGATTGCTATCGTCATTTGGTGGAGAGGTTTTGAGACCACTGAGGAAAAGAGGCTCTTGCTAAAAGCTCCTGAACCACTCACGCGCTTCTCTGGAGACGGCTTCTCTCCAGCTCATGGACAGCTACTTTTTACGGATACAAACTGTACGAGAAAAAAAAAAAAAAAAGGCAAACGACAATCTTGGAAGGTGTAATTAGTTCGCTGTTTGGTTTTCCCTTCTCTGTGTTCTCCGTGTGCAGCTATTGTTTACAGTGCGTATGGAAGAGTGCGGGGTGTTTTAGCCATAATCGGAGCATCTCTCTGGCGTCCCGGATATCCAACCCTTCTCACTACCTGTGGAGGACTCCTAGCGGCCCACTGTCGACTCCTTTTTATCTGATTTCTATTTTTTATTATAATTCACACGATTACAGTTATTCTTTTTAAAATTCCTTTTTGTATTACAAGTAAGTGGTCTTTTCAGAACTGTTTTGTACAACACCAACATCCCAAGTGAAGTTATTCTGTATGCCTATACATTCCAACGAAGGATGTCAAAATGTGAAGCAGTTCACCAGACCCAAGTCACCAGGCACTACAGAGATACTGAGGACAGCCTGCTTACACACGTTCTATGGTGCAGTTCCCCGGACATGGCCTTGGCTTTGGCTCTGACCTAATCGGCATGCCAATGGCGAATCACCATTGAGCATCCCTTTTAGTCTAGGCTTAGGTTTAATCTGGGAATCTGGGAAACAGTGCTGTGACTGAAACTCAATAGGATTCCAGCACCTAAAGCAGCAACACTACTGCAAATGGCCTCCATTTAAAGCATGTAAAAAGTACCATGCTCTGTGTTTAAACTCTGCATTTTGTTGGGGCTTTAACAACCTTTAGAAACCCTACAAAGGCAAAGTGCATTTTCTTGATTAAAGCAAAATACGTGACGCAACTGTTTTTTCCCCCAGATTCATTTCCTTGTAAATAGTGCTACAGCCTCAACTTTATATCATATTGTATCCATTATTTCTGTAAAGGCGCCATTAGAAGAAAAACAAAAGAATACTGCTTGGTTTCACATTTCTGCTGCGACCGTATTTTGCCTTTGAGGAGCTAAGCTGGCCGTCATTAGCACTCCAAATAGTTTGGATCATAGATGTCTGTAACAAGAGTGCTTAAGCCCCTAATCTGTCCATATTTACAGTAGTGATGAATATGTCCGAGTAGTCAGCCGTCGAAGGCTTTGTTTATTTGATTGATGGGACTTCACCACACAGAGCCAGTCCTTTATATCCGTGTGGGCTGTCTACCAGTCATGTGATGGCATGTCATGTACAGTGTGCACACATACAGATTGTCCTTTGGTTCAGACTGTGCATTCAGGTGTGACTCTGGTTACGGTAGCTGCTAAACTTAAACTACACACACTTAAATAAATTTAAAAAAACAACAAAAAAAAACAAGGTCTGTTTTTGGCCAATTGTATAGCTCAGCAAAAATGTAAGGAGAAAAAAAAATGACTTTTTATTTTTCTACTGCAGTGGTGTACAGCAAAAGTTGAATCATACCAGTTTCCCTCCATAGTCCGTCTATATGATTTGGTGGTGCTTTAGTTTCTCTCAAACTGTTTCCTCTGTTTTCCTGCTTTACTGTATTAGGAGCCACTGAGGTGAGCTCTGCTTTGGATATGTACCTTATAGACCAATGGGAAACACTCTCTATTTCCTCTTCATTTTGGACTCAGTGGAAGTGTGATGTTTACATGTACAGATTTTTGAGATTCTCTTTTTTTTTTTTCATTCTTATTTCTCATTGTTTTGTTTGACCAAAAGCAGTAAAAAAAATTTTCTCCCTCCCGTTCCCGTGCATTGCTTAATTTAATCGGATTGCTTGTTTATTGAAGGGAAATGGGCCCACGTCATGTCGATTGCAGCAATGCTTAGGCGAGTCCTGTCCTTGAATCGAGACGAACCTCCAGTCCCTCTCTCAAACTGCTGACCGCAGAAAGAAAAAAAATGAAGCGTCATTGTAATACGATCTTCTGTTCTGACTACTAACCGGGACACCGCAGTCTATTCCTTTTGTGATTAAAAGCCATTTACACGCCCTTCGCTGGGCTGACGTCGAGTATTAAATTACAAAAAAAAAAAAAACCAGACTAAACCTCAGGTAAATGACTATTTATGTAATTGTTGGTCTTACTGGTTGCCCATTTCCCTCTTTAATTCCACATAAATTATATTAAATAATTATTCTTTTTTTATATTTATTGTGTTCTATATAACAGTGGATACTTTTTTTCCCCCAGTACATGTGGCTAAATATTTTAATTCTTTAGAAAAGTGTTGACAAATATATATGTGAAGAAGCCGAAAGATGAAAAAAAAAAAAAGTACAAAAAATTCCATTTTTGTTTGTTTGATGCGAAACAGCATGGGTGGCTCCTAACATATCACTTTGATTAATGAAGACCAATGATTTGAAATGACGCTTTCTCCGGTGGGATGTCACCGCTGAGGTAAAATGTCTTCAAACATGACATTGTGACTTTTTTTTTTCCTTCCCAAGCTGTACGTCACAAAGCTAAATATGCTAATAAAATCGTGTGCTATATATCAAACAGAGCCAGTGAACGCTTCTTTTGTTCAACAAGGGCAAGTTACAGAGGATTTACTGCAGTTTTGTTCTCACAGATTATTCTGCGGGGGGGTCAAAGGGTATGATCACATGCAGCAATGCAAAAAACAGTGTTCTTATTCTCTGTTTAATGTACATGAATCATTTTGACTTACTGATGTCTGCTCATGTTGGGTGCAACTTTGAGTCGTCTATTAAACAAGAGCTGTAAAGACCCGAGTTTCAAACAAGTATCTGGGCGTTTCTAACTAAATCTCAAGCAGACACTTTTCAGGCAATTAGCAATTTTCCCTAACCGCCTTAAGGCTGGGACAATGGGCAAATCTGAAAAATGGATACCGTTTGTTTTTCTCATCAAAACCACATATACAGTAACAATCAGTATATCTATGGCAGTTTTCAGTTTCTCTGTAGGGAACAACATAGCCCAAAAACAGCATTTCAGAATGAAAATATATACAGTACTTTTTTTTTTTTGCTTTTTTCTTGGTGTAATTTTACATGCATTTTAGTACTAAATAATTGAGAAAAATATCATTTACAAATTAACTTAAATGTTAACTTAAATTCTTGCACATTTTCATATAATATATATAAGTTCTTTGATACTGTCCTGAGAACACAATGAAAGCTTGTCTTGGGATGGTGAAATACCGCTTTACTCAGAGGGGGAGGTTTGAAAGTAGCTAATCTGAGAACGCTATTTATTTCTCCTTGCTGATGATTGGCTGCTGCCCTGTGACGCTGCAGTCCAGAATGTACCCCCGTGGAGCATCTCAAGTGTTCTCGTGTTTTTCCTTTTGTTCTTCTTAAAGCCCTGTATTTTTAGTACTTAAAAATTTTAGTACTTAAAAATTTAATTAATTTATTACTGTATTCATCTGCGTATACCAAAGAAAATGCCCATGCATGAATTACAGTCCAGTCTATACAGGAGTAACATCAATATTTTACATTCTAGCATTGTGTAGAATCAGATTTGTGCCAAAATTTTCAAACAAAACTAATTCCATAGGCACTGTAGGGAGATGCCAGTTCAGTGTAAACTGTACAGTACAGATGTGTTTACCTTTACATTTTCTTTAAGAGCAGTGTACTAAACTGAGTCCAAATGAAATTAAAGTATTTGGGAAGGATATTTGGGGTTTATATTTTAAAAAAAATAGGCATTTTAAGGCATTATATTTACCACATCTCAAATTCGAGGGTGCTCTTGGAACGTAACCCCACGAACATTAGGGGCTTACTGTACATTAAAGCTAAAGCCGTCTTTTTTCATTAGAGTACATGGTTGCTCATGGTTTGCTTATTCCATTTAAACCTCGGAGTTTCGAACTAAAGCAGAACCTCAGAAAAAAAGTACAGAACCTCTGCAGACCTTTAGTTGATTAACTTTTTTTGCAGCTGTCTGCACATTTGAAACATTCTGACATTATCGCCGCTATGGCATCTTCACATGTTTTATTTTTAATTAAATTGAAAGTTTCAGTGATTTCAATTACATCTGCTGTTTACTTGTAAAAATAGATTCAGTGTGAAAAGACCTGATTTAAATATTGCCAGTGATAATGGACTACAAAATTCTGTTTCTATGGCACTTTATCTGTGGAGCCGTGCGGTGAGTGGTTACAGCATCTGCACATGAAACATAAATAAGAGTTTCTGGTCCTGGAGGGGCTTGAACGCTATAACATACAGCTCCGGAAATAAGAGACCACAGCAAAAATGTTCAGCTTCAGAGGTTATATCTTTGAAAGGTGCAAGTATTAAATAAATATATAGAATAAAAGTATTTAACTAAACAGCGCGCCTTCGTTTTTAAGAACTGTTGATGATATTTCTCCTAATTTCCAAATAAAATATTGCTATTAAAGCATAATTTTAAAGGAAATGACAAAACATCAAAATAAGAGAAATGATGACGTGTTTACAAAGAAAACAAATCTCTGGTTCTCTCTTAAACAAAATGGCAATAATGACGTTTGAGGAACTTCTAGTAGTGTTTTACCATCCAGCTGGTCTCAGTGTGAGAGGAGAGAGTCGATTACAACAGATGTGATTCAGCTGATCACTGATCAGTCCCTCATAAAGCAGAATGAGGTTTTTGTGTAGGAGTTTAACAGACACTGGACTGGAATGGTTGTCACTCATAGAGATGCTGATTTAAAAATAAACTGCAGTGGTGTCTTATTTTTTTCCGGAGCTGTAGACCCTTATTATACATGGACACTTCATGCATCTTGAGTATCAGGATTCAATCTGGATGAGGCCGAGCCTCATAAATACGCAACTGTAAACACACCCAAGGCGCATGTAAAATGGACATAAATTCAGTTGGTCAGACCACTTCAGGGGGTGGGGGGGTGGTCTGGGAAGCACTGGAGCGTGTTATAGCAGTGTTAATTCATTCGTCTCATCGAGATGCAAATGACAACCAAAACCCCTCCCAGGACTGTCACAGCACCTCCCCCTGTAGTTCTACTAATGGAGGAGACCACCCTTCAGCACTCAATGCTTTTTTAGTTCATCGTCTCGCATGAGTTTCATTTTAATTCTGTATCCCACTTTGGTTGAGCACAAATTAAGCTCTCGCTACAATATACTGTTAACATATACTGTGGCTGATGATGCCAATGACACAGGAGGATAAGTCTTTTTATTGTAAAACACCGACTGGGTCATACAAAGCTGCTTTTTTCTTGAATGGGACGGAAAAATGCCCTGGGGGTCCCTGTGCTCGGTGTAGTGAGGATGTTGTCAGGAAGTCCAGGATCCAGTTGCAGTGGGAGGTGTTCAGGCCCAGCAGTCTCAGTTTTCCTATCCGGTGCTGAGGAATGGTGGGTGTTGAATGCTGAGCTGGAGTCTATGAACAACAATGGTGGTGATGGCAACATCCACTGAGCTCTTGGGACAATACACAAACTGCAGGGGGGTTAGTGAGGGAGGCAAAAGTAATTTTATATGCCTCATGACGAGCCTCTCAAAGTGATGGATGTGAGTGCGATGGGATGATATCTTCTGCACATTACTCACCACACACACCACCAGCCAAAAGTTTGGACACACCTTCTTATTCAACGATTTCCTTTGTTTTTATTATCGGCTACATTGTAGATTAATACTGAAAACATCACCTGTTGCTCTGATGACAGCTTTGCACACTC
>JBBPDB010000134.1:18556569-18574036 GCA_037974465.1 Brachypetersius altus
TTGAACTAAATATACATGTTTTGTTATCCTTGCAAGCAGCAAGCAACAGAGGAGTGATACAGAATTGTATTGTTTTGATCAAACTGAATGTGTTCTTGGGTTAATATCACTTTTTTCATTTTCTAAATTCTATTTTCACACGGAAATCACCCTGTTGTCCTCTACGGTGTACATGCTGGGAAATTAAAGTAAAAAAATATATTCATATATTCAAAAAATATATTCAAAGAAATTTAAATTGTAAAGCCACAGAAAATGGTAAAGGAAAACTCCCTCATGGGATATGCATTACTGCGTATTCCTTTCCTGAGTGCAAACAAACTAGTTCACTCTCATAGTGGAGTGGAGTGAGCTTTGCAAACTTGAAACGTTGCATGTTGAATACCTATATATTTATATACACACATATATAGTTTCGTTTTGTAATAATTGCATAGTTTTCACAGGTTATGCTGCTTCTGCTTTCCTCGGTCGTTCTGTCAGCTTTGCTGCTGTAACAGTGTGAAATTTCCCACCTGTGGGACTAATAAACGATTATCTGATCACGTATCGCATCTTAATCTGTATAGAGCACTAGTTGACTAGCTGGACTAGTGCAGTTCTTCATGGTGTTTTGCCTTCACTGTAAATTGGATAGACATTAAACTGTAATTCTGTAAGCATCAGATCACCTGTAATTCTGCAGCGTCAGCAATAATAGAGCTCTGATGAATAGGGTGTAATCATTGCCAGCCAAAACATCTTGCACCCTTTTGCAACTCTTCCTGTTTTCAGTGGCAGTTTTCCAGCTCGTGTCTAACTCCTGGAACGTCCTGCTCACTGATAAGTACCGCTTGTGTCCAGACCCTTGAACTGAATGAATTCCCAATTTAATATTAGTAATATTGATGCTAGAAATACTGCTCGTTGTTACATAAACCCCATGGTAAAGGCATTGTGTGGATGAATGAAAAGACAAGTCTACATTTTTGTAAACAGTGCCTCTCATTGTTTCTGTTTCTCTACACGCCTTGCACTGTTTGGAGAAGTTGGTTTACAGTTCCTCCTCGCCGAAAGCCGAAACTGAATAGGTAGCAGTTCCCAGGAACAAACATTTCCCAAGAACTTCCCTCAAAATTCACCTGGAAGTCGAAGCCGCCGATGCCGTTAATTGTTCCTGAAGAGGATATTTTGACAGAACTGTCGCAGACGCCTTGACAATCTGTACAAATAATTACGTAAGTATTATATGACGTGTTTACGGTATACACAAACGCACTCAATGCATCAACATGGCACAAATGGCAGCCAAAACATTAACGTTCACGTTTAGTGCTGTGTCAGCAAGAACTGAAATGTAAGCTAAAACAATAGACGGATATACAAATACACTATGTGGACAAAAGTATTGGGACAAACCTGTTTTTCAGGATTTGGGCTGGACCCCTTACTTCCAGTGAAGGGTTTAAACTTAATGCTTCAGCAAACCAAGACATTTTGGACAACACTATGCTTCCAAGTTTGTGGACCCAGTTTGGGGAAGACCCTTTTCTATTCCAGCAGGACTGTGTCCCAGAGCACAAAGCGAGCTCCATAAAGACATGCTGGATGAGTTCAGTGTGGAAGAACTTGACTGAGCCCTGACCTCAACCCCATCCAGCACCTTTGGGATGAACTGGAACGGAGATTGTGATCCAGACCTTCTCGTCCATCATCAGTGTCTGACCTCATAAATGCTCTACAGACTGAATGGACACAAATTCCCACAGAATCTCCAATATCTTGTGAAAAGCCTTCTGAGAAGAGTGAAACCTGTTATAGCTGCAAACTGGGGACCAACTCCATACTCAAGTCTGTATATTTGAATGCGAGGTCATTAAATTCCCTGTTGGTGGAACAGGGAACAGGTGTCCCAATACTTTGGTTCATGTAGTGTATTTGATTACATTCCGTCGAATCGCAATAAATTAATTTCTCCTAATAATGCATTATAAAGCTAAAAGGTGTAAGGAGTTACCTGTGTGGTGCTCATCCCGCCTTTATCACATTGGACATCGTTTTTTGTTTCTGCTTGTGTCTCGATATTCTCTCTTGTCTCAGACATAACAGTCTTGATCTCCAAGGCTTCCAACTTCAGGTCCTGATCTGGCACAGGATCCTCTACTGGATCGTGCACTGGTTCAGGTTCGGGTTCAGGTTTCATTTCAGGTTCTGGCTCTAGCTCAGATTCTGATTCTGGTTCTGGCTCCTCCAGAATCTCCTCAACCTCCTCTTCAGCTGCAGAGTAACCAAGAGTGATATTATCAGTTGAACTGCTTGCCTTGAACTACATGCATATTCCTGACTATTCATGCCTCACGTTGCAGGAAATCCAGCTGGTAGAGAACTCTCTCCTCGACATCAAAATCCACTTTATAATGATCCAAGTTTTCATAGCCAGGTTCTAAGGTCTCTGTGGGGGCACATTTTGTTGCCTCACGCACCCTTTGGGGAGAAAAAAAATCAGTTAGCTGTGGTGTTGAAGTCAGAGAACTGTAGGAAAGAGGATGATTAAAGTGCACTGGACAAACATCCGCTCAGTCACACACAAGCAGACACTTACTTTTCGATAAGGCTTTTTGAAGCCTACAAGAGAGTGGAAAACATACCTTCAAGATTACCTTCAAAAAACATGATAAGAAATTGACGATTTTGTCTTTAACAGTCCCCTAAGTTCTAGATATTTCCAGAGTAACTCCCAGTGAATTAGTGATGTTAATCAATGATGAGGCAGAAACAACAGTGATGAGTTCCAGTTTAACTATGTAACACTAAAATGCCCAAAAGATTCTCCATGACCCCAAAATACTGAAATGTCTCATTAAATAGATAGTTTGTGGAGTACTGCCACTGCATTCACTGTAAAGTCACACAAGAATCTTACATGGCAAGTAGAAACAAAACTATCTGGCATGAGAAAGAAAACAGTGATTCTAACTATGGTTTTCCTGAATCCTTTGACTTTTTCAATTTGAATTAATTATTTTTCATTTATATTACTGGTTAAACATGCTGTGAAATTTTTTTGTTTAATTTTTAAATTAAATTTTTTGTATCCAGTTAACACGTAGCACCCATGTGGCATTTTAGTTTATTTTATTTGCAGTGTTTTGGCACTTTCCACCTTGACATCATGATACTCAAAACATGGAGCTGGTTAATACCTTGAATTTAAGGGACGGTAAAAGAAAGAAATCTACATTTAGATCTAGGAATCTAGAATTTGAATCAGTGCACCTGCAGAAACGCAGCCATCTCTGAGTCCTCAATGGCATTCGAGGCTGTCTGCATCAATTTGGAATTGGTCTCGACGTGCTCACTGTAGTTTTGGACCAGGTTTCGGGCCCAGCCGCTCTTTTCATCCTGCTCATATGTGATCTGCTGTACCATGATGTTACGCCTCTCTTCCAGGATGGCAGACATACGATCAAACTTCTCACTCAGTATCTGTTTCTGGTTTTTGCCGTTCTCCTGTTAGGGATTGCATTCATTCTTACAGCACAGTCATGCAGCTTACACCGAAAGAAGGAATGGTTTGAAGATCTAATAAAGTATAGAAGTGATTTTTGTAAAATGTGAATGGTGTGACTGAATTCCCCTGAAGTCCAAACCTCAATATTCTTACAGATCTCCTCCAGATCATTTATGCAAGCTTGGATGCGCTCATTAGTGGCAACCAGGGATCCAAGCTCATCACTGAGTTCAGTCTATAAAATGAAAACAGGGAACACTTCTTTCATTAGTAACTTCCACGAGGGTTTAGAAGACATACATGCCTTCTAAATATAGACGTATTTATTTGTCTTCCTGCCCAAACAGTTCTAGAGTTAACAGGATGTTTTCTACTGGGTCTATTTTACCTTCTGTTGCTGATATACTTCAGGTAGTGGGGCCACGTTGCAGGTGCTGTGTGCCCCAAACACTTTACACAGTGAGCAGGTGGGCAACTGGCAAGTGATGCAGTAAATGTTGAGTTTTTCACCTTCATGCTCCTCACAGACTAACTGTGCCAGTGGTTTTGGTGGTGGCCGAGAGCTGGAGACACATGAAATTACTACAAAACAATGGTTTTCAAATCTTCAAAGATTTAACACGTGAAATGTTGCCTCCTTCAGAGTGTTAACAAACAGTGTAGGCCTCAACACCAACCAACGCCTCTTTAGACATAATTTGACCAAGGCATGGGGTACCAGGTCCCATTTCTGACCTTGCAGACTCCTGCTTGTAGACATCAATGATGTTTTCAACTAGGATGTTTCGCTGAAGCCCATAAACGCCATGACGGTCCAAAACCACTTCGTGTCGGCAGGACGGACAACGAAAGCGACCTCCAATCCCAACCTGGAACAGAGACGGCTGCAATCTCTTACTAAGTATGCTGTTCTTGATAGGATCGATCCTGTGTCCTTTAGAGAACAACTGTTAGTTCTGCTTTGAGCAAGACCTGATTTGAGAGACCTTTGACTAAATGAAGACACTTATCCCTGTTTTAGTGTATTGGTTGTCATAACTACTAGGTAGAACCAGTGACAGCGTGCACTTGAGCATGCCAGAGCCAATTTGAAGATGAGTGACCTCTGGTCCAGGGCAGGATAATCTTACCCTTGACCATCAGCTGCTTCTGATTTAGGTTCTGTTGCTAAGGGAAGATGTAAAACTTAATTATGCAGACATTCCCTAGTGTTCCGTCTTCTTTTCGGACTCACCGCTCATATGGAAAAAATGAGCCCACTCTGATAAACAGTTGTGTCTCATCGGTGTCAATATGGATTTCGCACAAAGACGGATAACTTGCAGTTGCTTCTTCTCTCTCTCTGAGGTACAGAAAGGGTGAACAGGAGACCATGATGTGCGTTGAGTGAAATGGGCACAGTGGATGTCCTGAAATAGTCATGCTCTTTAAAAGGCTTCAGCAGCTGAGACATATGCGTCGAGGGGAAATCAGAATCCCTGCCTGGAGCAGAGGTGCCCGATGTCACTCCTGGAAGGCCATGATGTGGTGTTTCTGTTTAGTACTTGCCTTTCCTGCTGTTTAGTACTTGTTTCAATTCTAAATCATAAGCCAATGAAGTAGAACACTTGTGTTAGAGCAGGAAAACAGTGGGCAAGTTTATGAGACAAAGATTAATCCTAGTCTTCGATTTTTCCTACCACAAAGAATTTTAAGATGATTTTAAGCCTGGCCAGGACCTGGCTTTGACTCTGGATGGGAAACGGACTCTGTATGTCAGAGAACAGATGCTTTAAACCCTTAAAAACGAAAGCTGCTCTTACAATCAGATCCTTTATATATTGGTTTCATAACAGGTGGTGAAGACTTTATAATAATATGTCTTTAAATTAATAGTCAGATAATCAGGCTGCAGTTTAAATGGAAAGAGAAGAAGACACTAGTTAACATCATGGTCTTCTTAGGTCTGCTCGGCCATTCTTACTACACTGTTGTAGGCTGTTTAGGATTAATTTAGCGTCCCTAAGAATTAACAGTTTTTTGGAGCAGCATGTCAGTAATAACCCTGGAAATGTATAGTACCCCAGGGACCACTGGCCCCTCTCCTGACGTCCCTACTTGAGTTACAAATAACGCTAAAAATGACAACACAGCAATCAGAGGAATAAGGGAAGATGCAGATACAGAGCAGCAGGGTGAGATGGGTTGAAGCTTTCTGAACCTGTCAATCACAGAGACAATGACACATTCACATTCTTAACCTTAACGCTGATCATGTTGAGCTGAGGACCTAATGTGTGCAAGAATACCAACGAAATGAGGATATTAGAGTGAGATGAAAATAGTGCCGAGGGCTATATGTCGGTCTTAGAGGCTTCACACATAGATCAATCGTCCCGTAGTCTGTCCCGCGAGAGATTAGTCCGGTAACAGCTCAAAGGGAGAAAATGTAGGGCATCCACTATATTTACTCCCAAGTGTTCTGAGTTTACGCTCTTCAAGTCCTCACACCTGTTTGGGATCTGCAGATTTACTCCAGTGGCAGTCTGCCGTTTTGACATGTGCATCCGCACACATAAATATGCTGCAACATACACTGTGTCTTTGTGGAATTCCTTATACATGCACATGTGCACATATTCTTCCTAAAAAAGCTTAGTTACGTGGGAGGTCCAAAGAGAATCTTGCACTGAACGTACAGTTCTGTGCAAAAGTTTTAGGCACCTAAAATTAGGACAGTAAGTGCTTATCGGCTCTGAAAAACATGAATGAATCCAAAAGTAAGAAGTGATTTATGTTGGTAAGGGTGTTAAGCATTTCCACACGGTTCCTAGTGGAAGGCCAGAATTATTTGTGGACATTCATGCCATGGATCGGGGCATTGTTAGGTCTGGGCATCTCAGTTACAACAACAGCATCAATAACATCAATAATAATAATAATAATAATAATAATAATAATAATAATAATGATAAATGATGATAATGATAATAATAATAATAATAATAATAATAATAATAATAATAATAATAATAATAATAATAACATCAATAATAATAATAATAATAATAATAATAATAATAATAATAATTAAAAAAAATCTGGGTCAACAATTAGAATGATCTAAATTATCTAAATAATAATAATAATAATAATTATAATTATAATAATAATTATTATTATTAATTAGATCATTTAGATCATTCTAATTGTTGACCCTGATTTCGCAGACATGGTGTTTTGATGTGTTGATGTGCCAAAGACTTTACACAATACTGCATGTCGGAGTGATGATCAGCTATCTTGTGACAACTGCCTCAGTGAGCAAAGTTGGATCTCAGGTAAACACTCATAATACACTGTGGACCTGAGATGTGTGCTCACCCTCGCATCATCCAGAAACTGACTTTTGACTAGGATAACTTTTGACTCCAGTCATCATCAGACAGATCCATCATTTACAGCCAGATGTGGAGAATAACTTGCTCCAGTTATTTCCACTTGTTTCTAGAAATGAATTTATAAATGACTTCAATATATTATTTATACGTTTCCACTTTAGTCATTCACACACTACCTGACATCTCTGACATTCACGGTCATGCCCTCTTACTGAACAGAGGCACCTGCTGGAGAAAGAACGTACCCTGTAGAGTTCGTTGGCGCATTTGCGGCAGAGGTTGTGCTGGCAGGGCAGGATGACCACAGGCTTGGTGAAGACCTCCAGGCAGATAGGACAGATGAGCTGCTTCTCTAGTGTGTCCAGTGATGTGTCCCTGTGTAAGGAGCTCAGATCCAGAGGAAGAGACATGATGGTACCTCCCCACTGTTCTAAAACTCAGTGTGAAGAAAACTGCAGGACTGTGTGCTGCTAAACCTACTCAATCTCCTCAGAAATCGAGGAACCATTCTTGGCATTCACATCCATGTTTCTGGCTGCTCTCTTCTCTTTCATTTGCTTCTCTGTTGCTCTGCCCCTTCTTCTACTGTGCTGTTCCAGGGCACTGGAGCGCCGAGGGTCGAGCTGCAGGAGTGTGTGTGTGTGTGTGGATATGTGCAGCGGTGTCTCATTACTGGCCCCCTCCTGACTCCGTCCCCCATAGGTCAGCTTTGACCTTATCCAGCAGGCTGAATGCTGGCAAATTTCTCTCCTGTTACACCAATCATTCTTATCCACAGCTCAAACCAGGACTAGGACGTCACAGCATGCAGAAAACAGGCTTAGTGTTGACAGCCAAGTTCAAATCCCTCTATGCATTAAATGTGTGAGCAGTAGAATGTGCAGTCTAACAGACAACAGAGCATTTTCACAAGTCCTTCCTCCCTGCAGACTGTCCAACACCTATATTCTATTTAAATAATCACTGCACTAACGGCTTGCTATATATCCGCACTGTAATTATAAGTTGTTAGACCAAACAAACAGACTAACATTTTATTTTATTACTACTTTTAGCAACATTTGAACACCGTTACATAACACTGAGATATACAGCAGATCTCATATGCTAGACAATGTCCATTCATATAATAGTGATACTATTATACTATTACTATAACAAACTGTAACAACATTAAGCACTACTGTCATTAAGGACAATATATGGATATTATGTAGCAGGGTTCAAGCTAAGTGTTGTACAAAGTGCTGTATTTTCGATTTCCATACTAATAGTATAATAATGCAGCATGATTTCTGTGTATGCGTTATGGTTTATGCCTCTTGATTTTATGTGTGATTGTAGCAGCTGAACTATTTTTAAAGCCCTTCTTGAGAAATCTGGTCTATATCTAAATTAGCCTTTCACAATTCTATAAGACTGAAGCGGTCTTCTAATATGTCTGTTTATTTGGATTTATTTAAAAAAAAATATAAAGAATTTTACTGGAATAAAGCCCACATACTGCTGAGCATTTTACACAATTTTTGACTGCCAAAGACATGTACATGGTACTGATAGGTCAAAACACTTGACTATGATCACATAGAACATCAAAAACATTAAACAGCTTTGACTTACCAAGGCATGGACTTAACAAGACCTCTAAGAGCGCCCTGTTGCATAGGCATCAGTAGCAGATCTTTTGGATATGACTGATTGCTCCAGCACATCCCACAGATGCTCGATTGGGCTGAGACCTGGGGAATCTGAAGATTGTGTTCTTCAAGCCCTTTCTGAACAGTGTGGGAAGGCAATCAATCCTGCTGAAAGAGGCCACTGCCATTAGGGAACACAGCTGCCATGAATACGAGTAATTGGGCAATGCTTGGGTAGGTGGGATGTATTAAACTGAGTGCCAGGACTGTGTACAACATCAACACTCCCTCTATAGCTGGTCTTTTCCCTCAGGTCCTCTTGGTGCAATTCTGGACTTGTACCACAGTAACCCTTTTATCAGTTTAGACCCAATGGGACAGACTTTATTGCCATCATGAAATCATGGTTACTCCCTACAGCTGGGTGAAGTTGGAGCAGCTGGTGGCCTGTGGTTAGGAGATCACAAGGTAATGGGTTCGAATCCCAGGACTGCCAGGGTCACCAGTGAGGTACCCTTGAGCAAGGTATCGTCCCCAAACACTGCTCCCTGAGCGCTGTGCAGGTGGAAGCCCACTGCTTCACTTGGTGAATGGTTTAAGTGCTCCACGCTGTGGTGTGTTAATGTGTGACTGTATGTGACACATATGTGACACTTGATTCTCTCTATATTATGTGCATTTTTTTGACTTATGTTATTTTGTATTGTACCTTTGCTGCTGTAACAACTACATTTACACTAGTGACTAACAGCCTCTTATTTATACTATAACCAGAAGTACGTGTGTGGATTCCATTACAATGTGAACAGCTTAAAGAAACAAGTGCCTTTTTATACAAAAACACGCAACAAAACAATCACTGAACTTTAGAACATTTATTTTATAACAGCAAGATAACTTACCCATCAACTTCTCCCTCACACACATTTATTCATGCTACATCGGGAAAAAACATTGACTGAACTCAACAGACATATCCAGACAGTGCAAAAGAATTCAGCCAATCAGACGAATGGCCACCTCCGCTTACACATTGTTTCAACTAGTCGTTTATTAAAAACATAAGAAAATAAATTAAATAAAATAATCATATTACTGTATTACTATTTTGCCACTCTTACCAAACATTTGGTGGTGATCTTTCAAAATATCGCTTTTACACAGACAACTTTCACCATTAGAATAAATTAAAACTAGCAAAAGACTTCGAGGAAATATACCGTATACAAAAATAAGAGTGAAGAGTGGACATCCTCTGGTATCCAGAACATGTAGATGTGATAGGTCTCATTACTGTACCCTCATACTGTAAGATTAGGAGTGGTTTTGTTTTATAGATCACACTGATTGTAGATGAAATAATTAGTCTTCCCTCTAAATAACATTTTTTTAAAAAGCCAGAAGAGAAACGAACAGCAGTGATATGGAAACCTACACATTTAAAATCTAAACATTTTCACTTGGCTACACAAAAAAAGGTCTCAATTCAATTCTATATTCCTCACACACACATACAAGCTCCCTTTAGAGTGTAGTTCCATGTGCATTGACGTGCGGATACACGTACACATGAGAGCAATGCAAGAAAACAGACGGCTGACGCCAGGTGAAAAATCCAAATTAAATTTTTGATTTGAAAGTGTTTTTCTTCTAGAGTGCGAACACACAAACACACCTTCACCTCTTCCTTCAGGAAGCATCTCAAAACGACACGCTAAAGTTTTCTCTTCACAACTAACACACCCGAGACAGAAAACACTGGCGAAGTTTGAGACAATTCATTTGCAGAGACAGGAGAAAGGCAGGGACTGAAGCATCGACTCTAGGGAAGAGTAATGATAATACTGTTCACGTATATTCACGTACCACTGACTTCTGATTATCTTACGCAATTACCGAACAGCATATCTGCCCTAATATTAGCTACAAACTAAATGTTACAGCAAAGCAAATCCTTCTATGTCATCACTGTCAGAACAAAGACCTCCTCGTTTTGGACCACTTGTAATAATCCAAAATGGCTTAAAGCCAAGTCAGCTCGACGGCTAGGAAGACGCTGTGAAGTTACTTTTTTGGAGATCCGAGGTTTTGTTCCGTCAGCGACATGCGAACCTATAAATGGGTACTCTATTAGAGAATACTCTTCTAACGGGTCAATAAGTTAATTTGACAGGTTAATTAATTAATTTTAACAAGCTTAATATTTTACAGCATAGGTAAGGATGCATGGAAACATTAACATTTAGTGCCTGTGCCTGCAGAAGTACAGGATGGCTCTGTTTTTCTATATCAGTCTATACAGAATGGACACAATGCCTTGGTGACCAAACACTGCAAAAACGCCACACCGCTGAACAATATCCGGAAAGAATGACAGAATAATAACCTCCTAAAACATAGAGACAACAAAAATACCTACATTTAAAAACTACTCTTGACCACACTGCACTGTGTTCCTTTTATGAAAAATGCTCATACACATCGGTAAGACTATGGACAGTTCCTGTCAAAACCACAATGTTGGGGCACCTATAACTTGCTCAAGTGGGTTATCAGCGAGGCTCCGGGTTGTGTTCCCCTAGGCTTTAGAATATGCCTCATAGTGGTGTGAAAATAGCAGCAGCTGGCTGGCACTGATTCCACTGGCTACAGAGAGAAAGGTGATACAGTAGACTGGCACCTGTATGTTATACATAAAACAGACAAAGGATTCTAAAGAAAAACCAGCAAACCACTTGGTTTGCCCCTGCTATGTACAGATGTCTGGGACTGCACATCAATATACCCGCTTATTGCAAAGTCACTTTAAAATCCCATGACAATAAAAACTGAAAAGTGAGTTCAACATTATAGCTGGTATTTTAGTGTGGTGGAAATTTGGGTCCAGGTGAAAGAAACTAGCCTAACCGTCCAAATGCAGCATGTCGTACACTGTTGTGTACCTATTCAAGAATAATGCATAGCTCAAACACGATCTCAACCAACATTATGATACAATTGCTAAAAACAAGACTAAGAGGGCTCTCTGGAAAACTCCATATCAGAAGAGTGCCACACAGGCTAGGAATTAGACTAGGTTCGGGAGTGGTAAAAAGGCAAAAGAAATAGAAAACCTTGTTTCTTTGTCTGTGCAGAGGCATGCCTGAGCTTTTAGAGCCTTCACATTTCATAGCAGAGATCAGAAATAGAGACCCGCCCACTCGCTCAGCCCCTCGTTTTCTTTCTCTCCATCACTCACACGGCATCCGTTGCACAGGGTGTAAAGGACAGCTCCCTCTGCTACCCCGGTGGTCCCAAAGGAGAGTGAGGGGAGATGAGGTCGAGGAGAAGGCTCTAGAAGGCTCTAGTTGAATCCAGTGTCGGTCCGGTAGCTTGTGTGGTGACTCTCTGATGTCAGCTGAGTGGTCTCTGTGGCTGAGGAGGGCTGCACCATGATCGGGTCACCGTCTGTTTTTACAAGATGGTACAAAAAAACGCAAATGTTTAGTAAACATAAATATGAACACACATGCACAAGCACAGGGTTTCATAATCTGTTAGCCTACAGGTTTCTGAATTAAACTTTGTACAGCCAAAACACAGAAGCAGTGTGGAGCAGAATTCAGGCACCCTTTGATCAAAAAATTGTTGTTTTATTTTGTTCAGTGCTGTAGGTCTGTACAGATTTTTGTGAGAATTACAACAGGATTCATCTAATGTCCTTCTCGAGTTGCTGCTTTCTGCTGCTCCTTTCGTGACACCATGAGCATATTGCTAGCTACTTTGTCTGAAGAGACGTTATCTTTTGTGGTCTGAAGAGGTTTGATGTGCTTGCTAGCACATTTTAGATGTAAAATGATAATTTCTTTCCTTTACCCTTGTCCCTAATGATCAATTTGAGTGCACACATTTTGTGGACTCACCTCTTTCATCAGACTGCATCTGGGCCTCCAGGTCTTCAGGAGACACATAAAATTCGGGCTCGTGGTCCATGGGGGGCCGTGGCTTGCACTTTCCACAGCAGCAGTTACAGCAGCAGCAAAGACAGCAACAGCAATAACAGCCTGTGGCAACACCGCAGAAGATAAACAATGCCTGGAGAGAAAACAGAGAGAGAGAGAGAGAGAGGGGAGAGAGAGGAGAGAGAGACATATTTAGTGAAATTTTTCAAAAGTCAAAAAGGTCAAACTGTTCCTGAACAATATTTGCAGAGTGGCAGGGTGCACTGTCCTGCTGAAACAGCCCACCACTTTTAGGGAATACCTATGAAGGAGTATAAATGGTCTAAAACAATGATCAGGTAGGTGATACAGGTCAAACATGTATCTGCATAAATGCCAGGACCTAATATGACCCAGCAGAACACTGCACAGAGCATCACGCTACCTGTGCTGGCTTCTCCATAGAGCATCCTACAGCGACACGCACACATGAGGGATCAACATGACGTAAAAGGAAACATCCCTCAAGAGCGTTTTGAAGATGCTCTGACCCAGTTAACTAGGCTTCACAACTTGACCCTTATCAAAGTCGCTCAGATATATTTAAATAAAAATAAATGAAATGCAATGCTAGTACTCCAAAGTGTGCTATTGCATTTCTACTGTAGTCATGTATAGGCCTATAATTCTTGTGAATATTTGCTCTTAGAGTGATCACACTAAGTGTAAAGAATAGTGTATAATATTACAATAGTCTTGTTGAAACTTTAACTCATTTAAATTGTTAAAATAACTGTTGCATTTGACAAAGTCACAAGTAAATAAGGCAATGCAATATGTTTTTTTTCTCCAAGCCAAAAAGAATTGGCCACTTTCTTATTCTGGCTTTAACATTAACCTACTTAAGTGTTGTCACTCTTAAAAGCATTTAAATCTGCATGTCTGTCTGTGCATAGACACTCACCTTGGCCCACCAGCTGGAGAGCACGAAGTATGTGTTGACGTTCTCCTCTCCAAACTGCTCAGCCACATAGAGGCCAAGAGAGCCGTACTGGTCGTAAATGTTGCGTTTTGTGGGATCGGAGAGGATGGCGTGAGCATTATTGATCTCTTTGAATTTCTCCGCTGCTTCTGGATTGTCAGGGTTCTTGTCTGGATGAAACTTCAGAGCTAGTTTCCTATGACATGACAAGAGATGCAAAATAACATTCAGTGTGTCAGAACATGCCATTCGAGACAAACTTTCTTAGTGAGAACTGCAGCAATGATGGGAATCAGACACGTGAAGTGTTCAAAGGTTCACAGAAAACTGTTTATAAATGTGTTGACTGACACCATAGACATTGTTCTGTGATAGATTTATGTAAAACACTGACCTACACTACATGGACAAAAGTATTGGGACATACCTCTTAATTATTGAATTCAGGTGTTTCAAATCATACCCATTGACAGGTGTATAAAATACAACACCTAGCCGAGCAATGTTTAAAAACATTCGTGAAACAGAATGCGTCATTCTGATGAGCTCAGTAACTCCGTGCCATCAAGTGTGTTACTGTGAAAGGCTGCGACCTTTATTTCTGCTGGATATTCCACAGTGGTAATTTTGGTAAGTGGATGCATTTAGGAACAACAGCAACCCAGTCATAAAGAGGAAGATCACGTAAACTCAGAGCAGGGTCCATGACTGCTAAGGTCGATGATGCGCAAAAGTCACCAACGCCTTGATGATTCCACTGCTAAAGAGTTAAATATGGCGTATGTATGTTTGAAAATACATGGGCACAGGGTAGCAAAGTACATACAGGTGAAAAGGTGCAGCCTATAACCACCTTCTTCTCTTTTCCTTATTCACATGACAATACCATCATACCTTTATTCATTCATTTTCTGTAACTGCTTAATCCTTACTAGGGTCCCTCATACCCATCATCTCTAAATACATTAACTGGGTATAATCAGTCAAGAATCGAATTATTGCTGCCCTCTGGTGGACTGAATTTCCAATCAATTGTGGTGTAGACGGGTTTAAAACAGGTTAAAGTGGAATACCAAAATAATGAAGGCACCAAAATGGCAACAGCAAATTACACACAGACACTCATATCTTCACATTTCTTACCGATAGCACTTTTTAATGTCCTCTGGTGAGGCAGTCTTTGCGACACCCAGGGCCTGGTACAGTGTTTCTCCTGACGTGGAGAGAGAGCGCTGTCTTTGCTGATCCGCCATTACTCACACAGACACGCATGCACTCACTCACACACCCCACACCCCAGCCTGTTAGAGAGAGACAGAAAATATTTGCTTAGTATTAATCCATGTGTTTAATGGCTGCTATAAACACATACACACATGCATATTTATTTTAATTACACGCACAAACATAATTCCAGTATTTTATTTTATACATAATGTTTAGGCCCCCAATGCTATCTTGATTTTAAACTGCACAGTATTCATAAAAAGCACTCATTATCATATTTACTGTTATTAGCTTACTGCCAGATTAAGGGGCAAACCTAATCATTTTGACCAACTGATCTGCTCACCAGTGGGTTTCCTTTCACACTCTGAACAAGTTACTTCCAAGGTGGACATTGAGCCAGTTTTTCAAAGTGAGAGCAAAGCTTAGTATATACATGCACATCCGTATAGTAACTATAAAGATCAGGAAGTAAAAGGCAACTCATTCCAAATGAACACACCTAGTTTTAGACATAATCCCTGCACATACAAGACCTTTGCTGCGGCTCAACAAGTTTGTAGGTGAAAACAGGAAATCGTCCACTTCCTTGGACTTCCCTGTGTTTGGTGTGTGATGGCCCCCGGCTCTGTGAGGCTAATCGTGCAGGCCCATCTGAGAGCATTAGTGGATTAGCTTTAGGAGAGTGTCTGAATACGTGAAGAGTTATTTCTGTCACCTCTCAGCTGTCCCACAGTGAGTGAGAGAATGAGAGAGAGCCAGAGAAAGAGAGAGAAATGAAAAGGTTTCCTGTTTTCAGTAAACGTATGAGTGTGTATGTGTTTTTAACTGGGCTCTGCTGTGTATCTCTTGGAAAAAGTTCAGTGCCCCGCACCACCAGTCTCTTTCTTTTACTCCCGCACTCACTCTGCTTCTGTTCCCTCCACTGGGGATGGGATGGGCAGACCGATGCTAAAATATCAATAGTTTGGATTCTGATGGATATTTATGAGAATAGATGCTCATATTATAGATGATAATATTGATATTGTTTTGATCAGCAACCCTTATATTAAACTAAATGTATCTTTAGTAACAAAATAGTTTTTTTTCTTTTGTATAGCATTTTTTTTTTACAGTAAGAGAGACTAATGCGAGTAATTAAACTGTGTGCCAACATCAGGCAATCTGCCAATGAACCATTACTACTGGGTGGAAAACGATGCGAGATGTGTGTTTAAGTGCTCCGTAATGGTAGATATTTATATGGAGTTTCAAATCGATTTGTATACAAACGGTTTCAAATGTAAAATGTTCAGTGTCCGCATTTGCCGTTTTATTACTATGGAAACACCAAATAATTTGTCTTTGTATATACAAACAATAAAAAGCAATAGTACTGGTGTTAGTATCAGGATACTGGCCTTGGTATAATACGGTTTTGGAAATTAGTGGTATCACTCCACCCTCCTCCTCTCTCTGACCAGCCCCACATCCTGCCTGGCCATATGGACGGACTAAATCTTTTGTGGCACTCTGTAAATCGCCCCCTCTGCTACAACTTAATCTCAGTTCAAGGCAGAGATAGGCTATTGGCTGAACGACAAGGAACACTAGAGGAAGAACAAAAGAAAATTTCTTTCCAGAAGTGATACTGAAAGTGTACTGAATTATTTGCTATTTTAAATGAAGTTTCAAAGGCTTCTAGAAAAGCCATACTCAAACACACATTTCCCACCGATGTCTAATCTCTCATTTTCGAATGGACTTTACCTGATCCTAACCTGAACTTCACTACTGGATCGGTGACAGCTTTACAAAACACGAGGCTGAGATCGGCTAAACAAGGGAAATGTTACAGGGCTGTAGATGCCATATCAGGCAGTATATCAAATATACTTGTTGTATCTCTATTTGTTCTACGATTGATGCAGTAAAAATCACAAATTGTACACATTGTCATGTATTTACGTCGCCTGCATGGTACAACATACTACATCAAACAGCATGCAATCTCCAATAGTTTTAAGATTTATAAGATTTATAATTATTTAAATACAAGCAGAGCCTCTACTGAAACTTTTATTCGCTGTTGAGTACAAAGTCCAAAAAAATGGACAACTCAATACTACCCGCTCTGCCTGTAGCATATAGAGCCATAATAAATTTTCAGCTCTAGCGGAATCATTGTGTTTTTTTTAATCAACATTAAACTTAATGTTAAACTTAATCCTGATAAGACACACTACTAAACAAAATATTGACATTTATTATTGTGTATCACGACATTGTATACAATATAGTATTATATCTATAACTATCTATCTATATACACACAAATATCCAAGGTCTGCCCCCCCCCAAAAAAAAAAAATGATCCCAATGCCTATTTTTATAGTATAAACCATAAATATGCCTCCAAATGTTCTCCCAGATCACTTTAATGTCATTTTGAACTCAGTTTAATACGTAACCCTTAAAGGAAATGTAAATATAAACCGGAGGTTTAAATACAGAAAAGTCAGGAACCACAGAGAGACAGAGAGAGTTAGAGAGAGCGAAAGAGAGACAGAGAGAAAGAGTAAGGGAGAGCGAAAGAGTAAGGGAGAGCGAAAGAGAGTGTGAGAGAGAGAGCGAGAGAGAGAGCGCGAAACAGAGAGAGAGAGAGAGACGAGATCCACACGCTTGGGAAAAGTCACGAACGAGAGAGAGACAGAGAGAGAGCGCGTGAGAGAGACAGAAAGAGAGAGAAAGAGAGAGAGAGAGAGAGAGAGAGAGAGAGAGAGAGAGAGAGAGAGAGAGAAAGAGACAAAAAAAGCGAGAGAGAGATGCTCCACACACTCCAAAAAAAC
>JBBPDB010000134.1:18589943-18600991 GCA_037974465.1 Brachypetersius altus
GAGAGAGAAAGAGGAAAAGGGAGAGAGAGAGAGAGAGAGGAAAAAGAGATGAAGAGGAAGAGAGCGAGAGAGAGAGAGGGAGAGAGGAAAAAAGAGATGAAGAGGGAGAGAGAGAAAGAGGAGGGGGAGAAAAACGAGATGAATAGGAAGAGAGAAAAGGGAAAAGAAAAATAGATAAAAGGGAGAGAGAGACAGAGAGAGAGAGAGAGGTAGAGAAAGAGAAGGAGAAAAAGAGACGAAAAGGAAGAGAGAAAGAGAGAGAAAGGGGACAAATAGATAAAAAGGAAGAGAGAGAGATAGTGAGAGAGGGGGAGGGAGGAGAGGGTGTTGAAACAAAATCAACAGAGTCTGAAGCCCAGAAGCAACACACACCAACAGAACGTAACACACACACACACACACATACACACACACAAACACACAACCCCTTACACAACGGAAAAATATTTGCCCGACAAGACAGTCAATTTCGCATAAATTAAATCTTTTTCATGAGCACAATTACTGTTATTCGGTTCAACACTTCTGATGCGTGTTTCACTGACCTGTTCTTGTTTCATTCAAGTCAGGATCTTTCAAAGCACATTTTTTAGACAAGTGACAAGAGTGGACCTGGTCAATAGATCAGTATAAGCTATTTGGTGTTTGGTTTCTCAGTATTGCCACAACACTACAGATAAAACACAGGTATTCACACACATCTTGTTTTATGAACACATGTCACTACTAACATAAGGATATTAGTTCGTTTTATTCTAAATATTTTATGCAATTGTTATTTAGTTGTTGAATTTAACAAGAAAACAGAAATGTTGTATGTGCTTAAGTAGTGAGATTATCCCTGTGGCCAGCTAACGTTCTGTCTATTCTTGATTTTTCCACCTTTCGTAGGACACTTCCAGTTCAGAAATATTCATATCCCATCTTGCGTCCACAGATTTAATAATATTCTCAAATAAGTTAATAAAAGTGAGGGGGTGGTGAATGCTGTTCCAAACCCTTTACCTTTAGTTCAGGTTGATTTTATCATATGTTTAATTCATGTCCAACCTCTTCTTTAGTTTCTTTACTGACTGTGGGACATTTGTTTCCAGGATATGTTGATAGTAAAATCCCTTCTTCCTCCTATTCCCAGACTTACTATGACACTGTCTGCCACAAAACCCTGAGGCTAATAGTTTAAATAGATAAAACTGTACACGGTGCATCACTGTTCCAGTGCTAGCCAAATCCAGTAGGTGCCTGGTAGTGATGTGGGGGTTTTGCTTTGCATACTTGATCAAAATAGTGATTTTAGAAGTTTTTTCTTAGTCTTATTAGATTTTTTCTTGAACAGTTCTTCTTCTTTTTTACTGACATATCAGACAGTCACAATTACAAGCAGGAAAAGTATAAATGGCTTAAAAAATGAGAAAACTAGTGTATTGACTGAAGTTTGACAGTTCTTTAATATATTAAATTCAACAAATAAATGGCAATCGTGATGGGTTTTAGATGTATTTATGTCAATTTAATCTTGTTTTGCACAAAAAAACTGAAATAATTTGACCAGGAATCTCTAATTTTTTTGCACACAGCAAACACACACTATATTATCAGTCATCTGAATATAAAACATATCATATCATGTCAAACTGCATCACACTGCAGGTGCATCGCTGGAGATTTATGAACAGGGGGATGAGCCTTTACCAGGGGTGTCTCGAGGTTTGCCCTCTAGGAGAATTTGAAAAAATGGGCCCAAAATGTGTCTTTATTATTTAAAAGGCTTTTAAAAGGAACTCTCTGGTGCAGTGGTGTTTCTGTACATTCTGAAGTATTCTTATGAAGTAGGTTGTGATCAGTAATATATTTTTTTATATTGTGGCAAAAATGCAATAATTGATGACAATTTTTTTTTGTTTATCTGGGGCTTTTTAAGATGCGATAACGATGCAAATGAACTGGAACAAATGAGCTTGTTCTATGAATGATGCATATTTACATTCAGAGGGGCTAACGAACATTTAGAAACTGGCCCAACCACAATCATTTCTTTAAAATATTATACTTTGATAACGTTAATTGCTCTAATAACATGAGCAATTAAACATTAACGTAAAGCCCGTTGTCAGATACGCTTTATTTTTGCTGTGACAAAAAGTGTAATGAATGGAGGCACCACTGTGTCATATTGAATAAAGGGTTTTGTTCATCAGTCAGGCCTTAATACCCATAAAGGTGGATAGAATCTATATATAAAATCCTTTATTATAAAAAATGCAATCTTTCTACTCAGAAAAATGCAATGGAAATGTAGTTTTGCTTTTTTTTTTTCGGTCCATGCCCCAAAACCAACTCACACTTCATCTCAGCATCAGTCAGTTCTATCTCTCTCTGTCTCTCTCTGTCTCTCTCTCGCTCTCTCATACACATGCACACTCACTTTTCTCTCACGTTTTTTCTTTTTTTTTTCTCTCCTGGTTGCATGGCGAGGCCAGATGTCCAGGTTGACACAGCGCTTAAGGCGTTTGACTTGATAAAAAAAGCGGCCGGGCCGCGGGTAAAGGGGGATTAAAACAGGGCCCGAGGCGCTGCTGCTAGATTGAAAACATCCTGGCCTGCTTTGTATGGAGATTTGCATACATCGGCCCCGCGCAGCGCCGGCCCATCTGCTGGAGTGCATTGTCCCCAAACAACAAAGTGTGTTTAAATATTTCACATCTCCATCTACCGCAAGGGAGAGCGAGCAGAGACCGAGAGAGATGCACAGACAGAACAAGGGGTGGCAGTGTGAGGGGGTAAGAGGGGATGATTTGGCACATCTCTGAATGTGAACACATCCCAAATGTGCACGGATCCCTGAGTAAACACAACTCTTCGCTGGCCAGGTTGTGGCAGAGCAGTGCAGCGCTCTGAAGGCTCGTTTTGTATTCCGCTTCGATGTGGGGATGAGATGAGAGGCACAAGCATGTACAGGTGGAGAGGGAACACACATGAACGCAGGTTAGAGCGGACGGGTTTGAAGCGGGAGAATTAAAAGAGCCGCCGCTGTGCGTCTGCTCACCTTTAACACGCCGTCATCTTCGCTGGAGATGTTAACAAGCCCTCTGTTCGTACCTGTCCAAGTAAATGTATGTTAAGGCACCATTCAAAACCCCTTAAACTACAAGGCACTGCTTCGATTCCTGACTTTCATAACTACACTTGCATAGTAGTTCCACTGCAGTCGCCGGAAAATTTATAGTAGCCATTTAATCTTAAGTCTTAAGATTAATAACTATGTGGTGAGGCAGCAGTTAAAGGTTATACTGCTCATCCACTTTAACGGCTAAGAAGCAGAACTGCAGGTCCTTTATTTCTAAAAAGCTGGAGTGGACTGAACTTGTGCATTTGTTTATAAGTAGATATACTCTTGGTACAACTGTAACCGGGTAAAAATGCACTTATTTTATCTATATTTCCACATGAGTATGACAGCCTTAGTGTTTCTTTTCCTGGGATAGTTTTATTTCTCAGTAAGTCTGATTAATATTGAATGTTTTGATGTATTCGATGAATGTCTGATGAATTTTCTTCTTAACTGTGAGACCTTAGGATATTTTTTCTTCACACAGTTTGACATATAAAGATGACTTTAAAAGGACTTTTGATACAATTTTATATTCATGAACCAATTAACACAACTTGCTCATCAGAGTGATTTATTATAACTCAAAATACTTTTTTTGATTATCTATTTTATTCATAAGCAAGTGCCTTTGTGCTTCATCAAGTAATTTAGATAGAAGACACATAACTTTACTAACTACAGCAGTATTCTGCTTTGGCCACCTCTCCTGAAAAGCAGAGGAGATTAATATCTAATAAATAAATAAATTAATTAATTAATCAATTAATTAATTAATTAGACAAAACTATGTTTGCAATACATTTATAATCACACAGGTATCATCAGTTATTACATTATTGATCATATTATACCATTATTAAATTAGCTGCTATAATGAAATTCAAATATGACATTTATTTTACTTTAGTTTGTCATTGGTCATCATATCATATTACTTATAAGTAATAATTATAATAAGTATAAGTATAATAAGTGATATAATTGATTAAATCCTTTCCACAACATCTTTGAGTTTTGATTGCATTAGAGTGCAGCAGTAACACCATGTTTCACCTCCCCTTCCCAATTGCCCCTCACCTATCACCCTGTAAAGTGTTCAGCTCAGAGACCCTCTCTGATAACTCAAAAATGGTCTAATTTCATGTTTACTTACGTCTATTTTTGTCAATAAACAGAATCTGATATTTTTATACCAGCCACCACGGAATACAGATTTCTGGTTAGTACGTTAACCTGAACCTAATCAGTAACATCTAATAGTATTTCTACTATTAAGTAAGATTAATGTCTTAAATTAGGACGTTTGTGGTCCTATTGTATTCACATTTGCACTGCAAAGCTATACATGTATCATATAGTTTTAATTGCCTCAATGTACAGAATCATAAAATCTGTTTTAAAAACTGTATTGAGATTCACTGCTGATATGAAATCAGTCCAAAGCCTCACTCTCTCTTTTTATAGAGTTAATTTCATAAACCGGACTGGATATGACATTTAAAGACACTGTAAAACAAGATAATTACTGCGGTGTACTCATCTGTAGTGGCTGCGCTAAGGACATAAAACTCAGCACAGAGAGAGAGAGAGAGAGAGAGAGAGAGAGGGAGGGGTGGAAAGAGAGAGGAGGAAAAGATATTAAATTGGTCTGAAACATGATCTGATGACAGCCTGAGTGTAATCGAAAGTGACCTTGTCTTGTCTGTGCTAATAGCAAAGCGAGTGATGGTACAACGAGTGTGTGCACCATTCCTCTAATAAGTGTTTGCTTTCTACATTGATGCAGTCATTCTCTCTCTCTCTCTCTCTCTCTCTCTCTCTCTGTGTGTCTCTCTGTCTCTCTCTCTCTCTCTCACTCACTCTCTCTCTCGACCACACTCTGAATTGGGACAAGACTGTCGATGAGGTCATTCAGCTTTTTTCTTTTCATTTTTTCTTTACAGTGATTATTAACTGCCAATTCCTAAATTTTTCTTATATTTATTTTCCCCTCTTTTTGCATCATTTACCAGCCCCTCTTCATCTCATTTGCAAAGGTGCGTTTAAGACCGATATGTAAACGATCTCTGTTCTGATTGGTACTGCATTGTAACTCATTTAGGAATGTTTTTTATAACTTCATTGTGAATGGGTAGGGTTAAGTGAAGCAGTGGGCAGTCAGGAACACAGTGCCTGGGGAGCAGAGTGTGGGGACAATATCTTGCTCAAGGGAACCTCAGTGGCGCCTAGTAGGCTTGGGATTCAAACCTTCTGATTACAACCAATAGACCACCAGCTGCCCCCAACAAGCAGATAACTTTTCAGGAACTGAAGTGTTGGGCTAACAGTAGTATGGCACTGGAGAGTGATGGAGATTAAATGCCATTGTTATGAGGTGGAGTGGCATTTTTTAAATAATAATAATAATAATAATAATAATAATAATAATAATAATAATAATAATAATAATAATATTAATAATAGCAACAACAACAACAACAACAATAATAATAATAATATTTGTTATCATTATCATTATTATTATTATTATTATTATTATTATTATTATTATAGGTTATATTTATACCACCTTTCACAAACTCAAGTTCGCTTTACATGGCAAAAAAAATCAATTTTATATAGGCATGGTGGAAGAGAAACATTCATTGAAAAGAAAGTTCTTCAGATTGAAAGTAAAAGGTCCAGTGAGAAGCAGCCAAAACACGCACAGCGTACTCTCATCCGGAGATGAGTTCCTAACCTCTAGCATCTAGTGCACAGCCTTTCCAAAGAACGTGTTAGTGAAGAACTGGGGGGTGAATGAGGACCTTTGGACTTAAAGTAAACGTGTTGTTTTTGTGACATCACTGAAACAATTTATTCAAATTGACTTGCTTTGCTTGCAGACGGAGCACTTGAACGTAGAAAGGGAATGGTGTGATTTGAAACTTGTAACAATGTCTACACACTACTTTAATCCCATTTGTTTAAAAAAGTGAGGAAAGCTCTGTTTACCATGAAATTGGCTCTTTAACTGAATCATGGTACTATTTCAGGACCCAGCCTTGGCAGCTTCTGATACAAAGCACTTACAAAACAACTATACGACTTTTCCAACAGCTTCCATAAATTCATCCACTTGCCAGAATGGTTCTATGAGCTCAACTGTTAATGCATGCAAGGCAGATGTGCCAATAAAGCCTACAATACTAATCTCTACATTAAAGACTGACGCTGCACTGAAGAGCCTCCATTCCTGCAGCAGCAGCAGCCCTTCTTAAGGTACAAGTCAGTGATGGACGAGTGGGCCGACATTTGGCACTGTACCCATGCCGATCTCGCACCAAATGCGCATGCACACACACACACACACAGCAGAGATGGACGTTGGGTAAGTGTGGACAACATGGGGGAGGATTTTGGAACACAAAGCTTGGTCAAGCTGTCTGCTCACTCAGACGTCCAAGAACACAGAAAAATACATCTACGAGTTCTTCAGCATTTTACAAATTACTCCTTTATTACGACTATCCTCACTGGCCTTCAGCATGTGCACCATTAAGCAGGGAAAGAGCTTTGCAGGCAGCGTAACTTTTTGTATTTTTTCTCATTTTTTTAAACCCTTTGTATAAACGAGACGTGGAAAAGTGAAGAACCTGTTAAGCATTAACAATTCACACATAATGTAAAGGCTCCTTAACACTTTTTCCAAGTACCTTTCTCCAAGAATCCTTTTAAGAACCATCTGTTGGGAGGTTCTTTAGGGAGTTAAAAAATGGTTCCTCTGTGCACGAGAGGATTTGGTGTTTTTTGGGCCTCATGCAAGTTCTTGCTTGGTGGTTCCAATAAAAGAAGTTGGATTTCCGTCCAAAGAACAGGCTTTACCTTGCACTGGAATCAGAACCATTCTGGCTCAGCAAGAGCCTTGATATGAATCAGAATCATAAATCTTTACTGATCCCCGAGGAAATGTCTTCGACACACAGAAACAGAGACAAGAACAGTATGAAATATGAAGTCTAAACGAATCCAATAAAAAATCTCGTATGAAAAACCTCAATATGAAACACACTATGATATTTAGACAAATGCTGGGTATAAGTACAGTTAAGTGAATTACTAATAACACAAATGGTCATTAGAAGTATGTTACTGCACATAGTAGAGATCCTTGGCTTATGAGGAATATTATAGTGCACATTGTATTGCACATAATAAGATTTTGATGATGTTTAACACCCAATAAGAACCCGATCAGACTCTTATGGGCTTCTTGTGGGACAGTCAACTTTCCGGACAAACCGCTGGAGCATGCGTCGTGCCTTGAATTGTTAAGGATAACCATCGCATGCAGCAGAGGTGCAGCTCCTTTTCTTGCTTTTTCATTTCAAGAGTGCTGGTAAGGTGTTGCAAAACAATTAAAAAAAACTTGTTTATGGTGTTTATTTGTATATTCAACCAAATTCTTTTGGCCAGCCACCATAACTGAGAGGGCCCCATGCTTTTGCATTGTGTCACGGCCGGTGGCCGTTAGAGGCCACTATTTTCTGTTTGTCGCTATTTTTTCTGTTCTGGTTATATTAGGGCTTTTGTTTTGGAGTTATGTGTTAGTGTGATGTACCTGTGTTTCACCTGTTTTTGGTTCTGTTCCTGATTAAGTTGGATATTTAAGTTCTGCTCATGGTGACAGTCACCATGAGCCCATCGCCTGACATATAAGGTTTTTCTCTGTTCATGTTCCTGGTGGCCCTCGTGCCCTTTTCTTTGCTTTTGTTGTGTTCTTTAATAAAGTTCCTCTGAGCATTGATCTCTGCCTGCCTGCCTGCCTGTTCCTGGGACCTTCCAGGTAGTTCTGGGTCTGGGCCTCGCGGCCCGACTCGTGACACATTGTTTGAATGGTGGTACAGAATCCCACGACTTCTGAGGCATCATTCAAACAATCCAAATGTTTAAGAATGCACTTTGAACTAAAATTATTACAGCTGTAATTATATGATTAAACCTAGTTGAACAACTTACAAATATCCCCCAGTTGGCAAAGATTAGTTGGAAATTAATTCAGTCATTAGGCGTATTTTAAATGATCCTATTGGTCTCTCTTACAGTAAGAACCACACCTAGTTATACACCTTTCAGCCGTCTGCCATACACACGTTTAAATGTTTTTTAACTGAGTTTTTTAAAAAGCTTTTTCAACTTTGATTACTTGATGAATTTTCAAAAATAATACTTGATTCATAAGATAATGAAACAAAAGCAACAGCTTTTAACTATAATTTTTGTTTTAAATAGCGGATTGGTGTCTGTTTCAGCCTTTTCACAACAGAGCAGAATCTGAAGAGTCTCTCCGGATCATTTAAGCATTCTCTGTTGTAGCACAAAGCCAGCAAGCGAGCCTGCTGTAAGAGTACATTTGACACACACATTAACCTCCTTTAATCTGGATTAACTGCAACAGAGAGCCATTATTTAAAACCCATTACACCATGTTCTATTAAGGGAGAGAGAGAAAGCGAGAGAGAGAGAGAGTGAGAGAGAGAGAGAGAGAAAGAGAGGGGGCGGGTGTTGAGTCTGTATTACACTAAGTACGTGACTCGGACACGACCAGACTGAATAAACTAAAAGACAACACAATCAGACTAATGGTATGCATTAGTTATGCGCCAAATGCTCGGCTTTTTGACTTCAGATCCTAAAAAATAAATATGGTGCACAGAGCACAGTAATTAAATCAATCCCTTTAAATCACTGAGAACTCCGGGGTGGCTAGCATCTCCGTTAAATGTCGCTTTGCAGATTAAACCGTCTGGGGCACCAGGTTGGAGGCGTGTGTGTGTGTGTAGTTGTGGGCTCTGAAAAGGATGCATTGACTCTCAACATGCAGTCTCGCTTTCAGTTGACTTACTTTTTGGCAATAATTGTGTTGTGTTGTGGTGGTGCACAGAGAAATTACACACAATATACGCATACACACACATGCGGACGCACATACATGCATGCGCTGCTAGAGCAGGACACTGGGGGCTGTCAGTAGGAGGCCAGAGCTGATGGACATCCTGGTTACGCAACGCACTGATCACAGCCATGGGAGACAGGTGGCCCACCACACTGTGTGTAGGTGTGGGTGAGAGAGTGGGGGGTGAGAGAGAGAGAGAGAGAGAGAGAGAGAGAGAGAGAAAGAGAGAAAGCGAGAGAGAGAGTAGATTGGACTCACCAAGGGAAGTAGAGAATGTTAGAGTCTTTAGGAACAGAGGCATATGGGTTCATAAACGCGCGTCCTCAGACTGAACCTGAACATAGGCCTTCTGTACACTCCTGTGGTGTCGCAATTTACTGAGCTTCTTCCATTGATAAGGTCCATTGATGACAGATTTTGCAGTCTGTCTGTCCGCTGTTTGCTGTAAAGTGTTTACTAACTTCAGACTGTAATGAGAGCTAGCTGTTCAGTTCCCTCTTGACTTCTACACTCCACTACTAGATCTTTAATCGTGGGGGTCCAGCCAAAGTAGAAGCTACTCAGGACTCTGACTGAAGACGTGGGCTGCGCACACATGGTCTGAAAACAAAATGTAATAGAAAGTCTGTTTGATCATTACTCTGAGCAACTGCAGGGCTGGCCTATGTACATGCTACTATACTGCATGTTCATATGAAATATAACCACAATTCAGTAAACATTTGTCTCACACCTCTGTATTTAACCCATTCACCAAGTGAAGCAGCAGGCAGCCAGCGACACAATGCCTGTGGAGCAGAGTGTGGGGACGATATCTTGTTCAAAGGAACCTTAGTGATGCCACTAGGTCCTGGGATACGAACCCACAACCTTCTGATCGCAGGGGCAACCCCCTAATCACTAGGCCACCAGCTGCAGTATACAGTAGCGTCCAAAAGTCTGGAAATAAAATAAAAGTTTTGAATTTCGAACAATTAAAAACAAAGAAAAGTTACGATCATTAAAATAAAGAGTCAGTTTTCAGTTTGGACCGTGTTAAAGCCTTTGAACAAGAAAGTCTTTTTGGTGTCTCATCCCTTTCACTAAAGTCCCTATTCAGGTGGGTCTGATCTGATCATCAGAGGCTTTAGATAAAGGAGTTTTCTGGAGTCTTTAAAGCAGAAGGGGAACACTTAAATATTTCAACGATTCCACTTCTCACACAAACTGCTTGGTAATTGTCTGAAAATCCAACAAAAATATGAGAAATCACTAAATAATTCAAATAAATTGATGTAATTAATGCTCTCAGACTCTTGGCCACCACTGTAAAGTATTTCTTACTACAGGCGTCAATCATTCTGACATGAGCTCTTCTGCTTTGTGGGCAGAAATGAAGTTTTCAACACAACCTCTTTTGACCAATTTTGAAATAGACAGTTTAATGCATTTATTTTGGAAGGTTAATCTAAATGACATGTAACCTGTGTGGTAAATTTGCAGTCACAAACCAAATTTTCATTTTCATTTGTTCTTGTGTTATAAAAATCACTGAACAGATGAGGGCTGTTTAAAGTTGACTAATAAAATCCAGTGCTACACATCCCACCAATCCAAAATTGACATTGGGCAAACAGGTATGACAGAGACAATCCAAATTCCCGATAATCCAAGAACAACGCAGGGTCAGAGCAGGGCAAACATCAACACACAGGCAAGGCAAAAGGCAGAATCCAAAAAAGAGCAAAAGTCAAAAAACATGATCAGGAGTGGCAGTGGAAAGGCAGGTGCCACACACTATACGGACAACAGTATTGTGACAGCCCTGTTTTTCAGGATTTGGACTAGACCCCTTACTTGCAGTGAAGGACAATCATAATGCTTTAAAACAACAAGACATTCTGGACACCTTCTGGGAACTTTGTGGACCCAGTTTGGGGAATACCCTTTTCTATTCCAGCAGGACTGTGTCCCAGAGCACAAAGCGAGCTCCATAAAGACATGCTGGAGGAGTTCAGTGTG
>JBBPDB010000134.1:18638197-18658884 GCA_037974465.1 Brachypetersius altus
GTAATGAGTAACGGTAAGTGTCCGTTCAGATGTAGTGGAGTAAAGAGTACATATATTCAATCAAAAATGTAGTTGAGAGTAAACGTTGCTTATATTTTTGATACTCAGTACAAGTACAATTAGCCAAAAAAGTACAGTAACGAAGTCCATTTCCTCAAATACTTTACACCACTGGAAAACACACAGAAGAAGTAGATTTATACCTAACAGCCTTCTTCCCTCATCTCTCATCACTGTTTTCTCCTCTGTTTTACCTTTCACCTCTCTTTCTTTTCTCAGCAACAGTGGAGCCCAACATCTACCGGAAGCCTCCCATCTATAAGAGACATGGTAGAGTGTGTTTGACCTGTCCTCACTCCTCGCCCCCCTCTCCTGAGGCTGCTTATGCCTCTGGGAATGATCTTGGAATAGCAGTTTTGACACTATTGTATATGTTATAGCATATCTCTGTAGTGAGTACATGTTGCAGCCTATGCCTGAGGAAGGTGCCACCCAATTCCAGTCCTGGTGCGCCTTCACATTTAAGAGTTTAGACTCCCTGCTTTGACACATTTAGCTCATTTAATCAGTAGTTCAAAAATCGTATAACCAATAATTCATTAAATGTTCCCAAAATGTTTCACCATACTCCAAATGTAATTGAAAGCAAAAATTTGTGTGATGTTTGCTTTTTTAGTTTTGCAGTGGAGTTAAAAGTGATGGACGCTTGTCACCCACTTCACCCAGTTTCACCCCTGAAACTGCAGTGGGTCTTGTTACTGTTAATCATACAGTATGCATGTTGCATAGCAAAAAATGTAAAAAAAGTAAGTGAAGATTCGGTCATACGTGAACACACCACGAAATTCAACCTCTGCATTTAATCCATTCACCAAGTAAAGCAGGGGGCAGCCAGGAACACGGCGCTCAGGGAGCAGTGTGTGGGGACGGTCCCTTGCGCAGGGTGCCTCAGCGGTGTCTAGCAGTCTTGGGAATCGAACCTGGACTTTCTGATCGCAGGGCGAATGCCCTAACCACTGGGCTACCAGCTGCCATAGTCACATGATTATGGAAGCAGCAAGTAGTGCATTATGCTCAACATAGTTATATAATCATTACATACAAATAAAAACAATAAATAAATTATTTCCTTTTTTTGCATATCCTAATTGTGCTTTTAAAAGAGCAGGGATCAGCTGTATGTACCTTGAAGTGATCACAAAATACGTTTACAATGTGTCTGCATTTATCATGCCAACTGTGCTTGACCCCATCCATTGCAAAAGCACAGTGAAATAACAGAGCCATTAGTGAGCTCAAGACAAAACAAGCAATGAAATTCAATGATAAAGAGATAAAGGTGTTGATGTTTTCTTTTCTCAACGAAACATTCTTTGGGAGTACAAAGAGAACACAGACTGCGCACATATTGCAGCCACATCTTGACACGGTCTTCCCCACATTTTCTTAGATATATACAAATAGTCCATAGAGTGGAAAACATTCTGGTGGTAAACATTGTTTTTAGGTTATGCTTAAGTTATTGTCTCCATCTCACTACTGTGTTGCTATCATTGTTAAAAGGAGAAACATGTCTTTTAAAACTGTAACACAAATGTACATGTGGTTTTAAAAGGCAGAGGAATATATGTGCAATATCCTGACATTCTGCATATGTAAGAGGAAGAGATGCTCATTTCACATTTTACTAACTGTACATTAAAGCCGCATGTGCCAGTTTCATACAGAACAGAATGCGTTTGTTTTGTGCTTGATGTCTGGCACAAAAGGCTTAGTACATCAGGCATAGTTTGTAAGGAGTGTTCAGGGAGTTCTGTAGTGAATTTATATATACTGAAGTTTAGGTTAAGTGCTTATATTAAAGATTGTTACAGTTTAGTTTTTTAAAGCATTTGGATATTCATCACTGGAAAAGTAGCATTGTTCTTTTATTATTGCAGAAAGTAGAAACTGAACAGCAGAGTCGTATATGGACTCTGCCATTCAGTTGCATGCACTGATTGAAAATCAGTTCCTAATTCTGTCTTTCTGCTGCTTGTTTGACATAAGGAGGCAGTACTGGCTCAGCCCCCTGTCCTTTTCACTCTAGAGGGGAATGAGAAAAAAGAATGAGGCTTGCCAAAGTGAGGTGAAAGCCTATATTTGGGGCCAATGCTTCTCCCTGCCTTTCATCGACTGGGAAGTGGCCACATGACATGCTACAAAGCCCCCTGTGCACAAAGTTAATGATTTGTCAAACATGGCCTACTCTTAGTCCTCAGTCTTGGGTTCAGTTTTTTTTTCACCATGAATCTCCTTTCAGCAGTACTAATACTGCATCTTTCCCTCTTATTTGCATGTCAGTGTGTAAAGTATGTGTACACCTTGGAGTATTTGTATTAGTTTTTAAAGTAGATTTCCTTGAATGAGTACATTACAGGCTTGTGATATTTAATCTTTTGTCAAAATGTGAACAAGCAGGGGGTAAACAAGCTTTGGTAGACAAAGTAAGGCTGGTAAGGCTTTTTCCTTGGTTTAATTACGATGTAATCATTCTTCCAAAAATAAAAATTAACATTACCGTTTCGGCAGTTCGCTTAAATTTTGAAGGCTGCAGAGTAGCCTACATAGTAGGGAGAAAATAATCCCCTAACATTTAGTGCCGCATTAATCTCCAAGGCTTTTAATGTCCAAAAACAAAGACGAGATCTGCAAAAGGGTGAATGGCATCGGCTTCTTGTTACCTGGCGTGTCCAATAATAATAATAATAATAATAATAATACTGATGATAATAATAAAAATATGGCATAATTATAGGCTAGTAGTAGCATATTTTAACGTATTTATTATTGGAAGTCAGTGGTGTGTCCTGAAGTCTCTTATTCGCTAATAGTAACTAAAACAGGTTGGAAAACAGTGGAGAAAACTCATTGCTTAAGTAGATAAATAATTAAAAACTCAAGATTCAGGACAGTGGATGGTGTCGACTTTGGGCCGACACTGAGGTCCACCACTAACGAACCTAAATACATATAACTCAAAACTCTAAACCAGCGGTCCCTAACAGGCAGACTGCAGTCCACGTCTGGACCCAGAAGCTGTCCCATATGGACCCGGACCTAGCGGCCAAAACAGAATGTTATAGTTATAACCTGACACAGCGTGTCTATTTTATCTGGCGCAGGTTTTCTGATCTTTATGGTTTAGCATCGAGGAAACTCACAAACGAACTGCATGTAGGTTAAACCATCCCACGTGATACCTTTCAGCCAATCAAGATTCGTTTCAGGTGGATGTGTTGAGGTTTATTTTCTGTAAAATTGGTTGAGACAAAATATGACACAGAAAAGTGGAAATTCAAGTTTTGACAAATACTGTCAATTTTTTGTACTGACTTAACTTCATTTGACAGTCAGGTATTGCTTACATGCAATGTTGACACACATACACACACACACAAATAGTTAAACATTATGATCTTCTGGACCTTTGCTTCTGGAAATTTTCTCTAACTGGTTCTATTTAAATTTTCGTTGAATACCCCTGCTCTAAACCAATGAAAACACTAATTTCTCTGAGCACACCAGCCAGCTGAAAGACATGATACGAACAAATCTAAGACTGGTGTGGTCAGTATCAACATTAAAGCTCTAATACTTAAACTAAAAAGAATAACAATGAAGGCTAAAGCTCATATCTACTTACAGCCTTATGCAAAAGTTTGGCCACCCCTCGATAAATAACATATTTTGGTCATTTTTTTATTGAAAAGATGTAAACACAGTTTCTCTAGGAAATGAGAAAATGCACAATATTTGGGCACCCTACATAACACCACCTCTGGCAGATGTCACAGTTTGTAAATGCTTTTTATAGCCAGCAAAAAGTCTTTCAATTCTTGTACTTGGGATTTTCTCCCATTCTTCCTTGCAAAGGGCTTCTAGTTCTGTAATATTCTTGCATGCACAGCTCTTTTAAGATCTACCCACAAATTTTCAATGATCTTTAAATCAGGGGACTGTGATGCCCATTCCAAAACCTTCAGCTTGCGCCTCTTGAGGTTGTCCATGGCGGTTTTCTAGGTATGTTTAGGATCGTTGCCCTGTTGTAGAAGCCGTCCTCTTTTCAGCTTCAGCTTTTTTACAGATGGTGTGATGTTTGCTTCCAGAATATGATGGTATTTAGTGGAATCCATTCTTCCCTCCATCTGTACAATGTTTCCTGTGCCACTGGCTGCAACACAACCTCAAAGCATGATAGATCCAACCCATGCTTAATAGTTGGCAAGGTGTTCTTTTTCTCCAGACATTCCTTTGCTGATTGTGGCCAAAGAGTTCTATTTTAATTTCACCAGTCCACAGCACTTGTTTCCAGAATGCATCAGGTTTTTGTAGATGGTTTTCTGTTTCATAATGGGGATGATGGGGATGCGTGTTTTCTTCTGCTGACTCTTCCATGAAAGTCTTGTCCACCACTCCTGAGTCTGCTAAATGTTCCTGCAGGTTTTTTGCACTGAAGTGGGGGTTTTGATTTGTCTTTCTGACCAGCATACTAGCAGTTCTTGCCGAGAGTTTTCTTAGTCTCACAGGTCTCATCTTGCCCTCCACAGTTCCCCTGAACTGCCATCTTTTAATTACACTTCTCACTGTGGTATCTGCAAGCTGACAACCCTTTGCTATCTTCTCCTGCATTGTGGGCATCAATAACTTTCATTTTCAGCGTCTTACGCAGCTGCTTAGAGGAACCCATTGTTGCTGTGTGTGTGTGCAAGGTTTAGAGTCAGAGTATTTGTAAATCTTTGAAATTAGCACCAGCTGACATTTACTAATGACAGTTGTTGCCATGCATCAGATCTGTCGAGCTGATTAAGGTCTAAAACCTCGTAAAAGGAATCTTTGGAACACTTAGGGTGCTCAAACTATTGCATAGTGCCATAATAATGTTTTCATTTTTGTTCAATTTATGGCATAAAAAGTTACTATACATCAATGTTTGCTTTTTTTTCATTTCCTAGAGAGACTGTGTTATTTATCAAGGAGTGGCCAAACTTTTACATATTTCAATTCATAACAGTAGAGATTACAATTGAATAAAACCATAATAAATATAACAGTATTTGAATCACTTCAGAACTAGTGTTTTTACCATGTAGCTTTTACTGAAAGCTGCAAAATGTACAGAATGGAGAATGAAACATCAGCATTTAGCAGATGTTCTAAAGCGATGTACATCAGTGCTCAAGCAGTCCACATTTGTTCTACAATAGCTGTTCTACAATAGCTCAGAGCTTAGGTTCATTCACATATCACAAGCCTGTAATTCGTCATAAATAAATTTTGCTACTTGTATGGAGGAGATGCATGTATAATTTAAAGACCTCGTGATGCAGTGATTTGCCATGCTTCAAATGTGGATCATGCGATCATGCTGCTTTCGGCTCATTTGATTCTCCTCTATGTAGGTACAAAATTTACCTCTCTCATGGTACCTCTCATGGACTGCTCCTTTTGGGATGCAAATAATTCCCCTCTTTTTTTCTTTTCACTGTTTGTATCACATGAATTCAATTCCCTCCACGCTTCTGCCGTACTTTCCCTGACCTACCACTTGCTCTGTAAGTATTCTTTGTCCCTATAGCCTTGCACATATGTCTGTCTGTCCCTGTCTCTGTCACTACATGCAGTTGACCATAATCATACCCATGCCATTTGGCTCTACACCTTTTCTGTAATGGACTATTGTCAGCATACTGTGAGTTTTGCAGTGTTTGGTTGTCAGTGGGATGTTATGTTAATGCTAATTCAATTTGCAATTAGGTTTTAGAATCGTACTTAAAGAGCCATTTGTTTATGTTGATTTTCTGATTGTGTGCAGAGCTTACGCTGGATGTTTTGGGTTGCTTAAACTCTTGTTGATTTATATAAATCCGCTGCTTCGTGGTTTCAGAATTGATTTTCATTTTGAACCATTCATCAGGTGTGACTGAGGTCATTAGTAGTAGTGGTGTGTCTTTCTTTTGTCCACTTGTCTGCGTGTAATTCTATCTGTCAGTTTGAAGAATGGATTGTACTTCAACATTTTTTTTAACCTAATCTTTATGTGACACATCTACATTGTCTCATCAATTACCATGGACAAGAATTCTGACAATTTCCCTGTACTTGGCAAAAGAACAGAAAATCACAGAACAAAAAAGAACAGGAAGTGTTCTGCATATGGACATCTTTTAAAGAAATACTGTATTCCACTATTCTATATCAACTTCCATTATAAGCATGTTGTCAGTGGGTTTTATGTTTTATTGCATTTCAAATAATAAACAAAGGACAAATTAAGATGTATATTAATGGTTTGTAACATTGTTATTGTAATGTTGTGATTTCTTTTTACTTTAGTAAGGAGTTCTAGTTGATCTGAAGTGTACTTGTTTCAGATTTTAAACTGAGCGTTTTTCTGTTGTCCTTGTGTTTGTTGTGTCTATGATACTTGAACTGTGTGATAGGGAATATCAATCTTTCTGATGGCAAAAAAAGTGAATCTTGAATGTTCTTGTGAGAAGACCATACGAAAAGTACGGATGTATTCCTGTAAGATTGTTCTGATGTGTTTTCTCAAACATGCGTTCCCTCTGTGTATTTTCTTTGTGCAGACAATCGCAATGCAGCCACCAAAAGCAAGACAAGTGAAGATCTCCTGCAGTCCTCCAAGTTGTCAACAGCTTTTTCACCTGCGCTCTACCAGCACTCACAACCCGAATACTACCAGTACACCGGTTCCCCTAAATGTAGGTGACAAATACAGTGTACTCAAATCCATTTTTTGTAAATGAGGAAAAGGGTGGGAACATATAAATGGTAATTGCGGTAGCAACTCTGTTAGTAAGCATCGTATCACTTTGATCTAAGGTTCTCAGAATCAGTACTAATCAATACTAAAAATCGAGTTTGATATCATATAGCACTGGTATCGATACTTAAATGCAGGTTTTTATGAAAATTGACTACAACAAATTTCAACAGGCATTGCAGCAGACAGCCCCTCCCCTCAGGGTACCTGGAGGACCCAGTATTTACAGCCCTGTAACTCGGCCGGGAAACAGCCAAGCACAGCGAAATTTTAAACTGACCCTCAGCTAGTGTTACTTTCTCAATTATGACTAAATATCGTCGTCAACAAACATTTATCACGTGACAAAAACAAAATCAGATGCAACGTAAAGCCTGTTCATGTGACGATAACTAAAAAAAAAAAACTATGCTAAAATGTCTCTTCATTTTTGTTGATTAAAACTAGACGTTATTTCCTATATGATTGGGAGGGGGAAAAAATGGGCACGCTCGACCTTAGAGTTGAATAGCACTACGTCCCAATACTTTTGTCCATTGAGAGGCACTGTGAATTAAATCTATCTGGTGTAGAGGGAAGAAGGGGAAGGACGCAGTGTTAAGCAGGCCAGAGATACCTTAATGTCCCAAGTACACAGACAAAGTTCTCACAGAACTGGATCCCCTTTAGTTTACCAAAGGAAGAGCTCCCGGTACCGGGCTCAACTGTAGGTTTCTCGCTCAAAAAACAAAACAAAGTGGGACTCGTGCTCTGGCTCCAAAACAGGGAACAAAAGAAAAAAGGACAAGCGTGGGTGCGGGGAAAAACCAAGGCTGACGAGGAAAACACAATACTGCTCAGGAAGGCCGGGCACGAGTCTGCAAAAAAGGAGAACAGAGAACATGGATGAGTTTTCAGACAAAGGGGAACACTGCACATGAAACGCCAAGAGAGCAAATACAGACACACAAGACTCGGGGCAGGCTGGGCTTAAAAGGAGGAAGGGAGAGGTTTGCAGGTGAGACAATAATTAGGAAACTAGATGCAGGTGCAATAGCTAAGGAGGGGCTGTAACGCAAACGGAGTGTGAAGACTTGAAGGAACCAAGGGAACAAGGGTTGCAGGGGAGAACCGCGACGAATCGGGACACAAGCAGACTAGACACAGAGAGAGCGGAGAACAGGGGAGAGGAGTTAATATTCAGGGGAGACGGGACGGTGACGGCTAGGGGAGGGCGAGGCGGCTGTAACACCTCGATTACCTCAATTTACCTCAAGCTAGGACCTGCTAGCAGCTATATAGTGTTTTTGTGGGTAGAAAGAGTAAAGCAAAAGTTATTTGTTTCAATTCTGCTGCCTTCTTTTCAACAGTGATTCATCTACCACACATCAGTCCCTCACATTACAGTTATATAAATTACCTTCTCAATTACTGCAACAGAAAAAAACCATGACATCCACTTGATCCACAAACTTATTATTTCCACTAGACTGAACACAATGCAAAGAAGGTTTTTTAATGTAGTTAAATACACCAAGGCTTATCTCAGGACTTCCAATTACTCCATTTTCTCCCAGGAGACCATTCCAAAAATTCCTTATTCAAGTGAGAGCACATTTGGTTCACAAATGGTGTGACTTGGGTCTGCGTGCCAACAGTAGAAGCACAGAACAGCACAACTTCTAAATAGATTTGAATAGACAACTCCAAGATTACAAGGAACCTAGTGTGAAGTAATTTTTCTCTGTGAGGTTTTCTTGGCTCTTTGCACACACAATAATAACCTCAAGGAACAAACCCAAAAATGCTAGTGTGTTCTCTCTCCCGGCCATTTTCGGACTTGTATATATTTTCTGTGTTCTTCTTTGTGGGAAGTGGAATCTATCATGTGATTGACGAAGCAGAAACCACAGCACAGCAGCAGAAGAGGCACCAGCGGAGGTCAGACGATGTGAGCACAATTTTCTGTTCACCATGCATTTTGTCGATAGCACTAACCCAGGAGCTTGTGGCTGTGCTAGAGGGTCTATTAGGGGGTTGTAATTAGTGAGAGTGAAGCATAAGCATTTGCCAATTAAACAGCTGATATCCAATTGCACTGAGGCGGCAAGTAAGCATAGTTGCCATCTTATTCATGCTAAGCAGAAGTCCAGTTGCACAGAAAGTGGATGGAGAACATTAAGACAAACAATGTCACTGTAGACCAAAAAAAACCTCAATAATGACCTTGATTTATACGTAGGCAATTGTTATTTAGAACATGACTAGCTTTTGAATCATCTGCCATTTTTGCAACTGCAATAGACATGCAATAAGCATCTTTACCAACACACTAATAGTGCTTTAAGATTGGTGAGTACCTGAGTGCACTCTGTGATGAATCCTAAGTGTCCTGACATGCAACAGAGACTTGGCTGCAGCATGATTTTGGTAATGGATACACAAAGACTGTTATTTTAAATATTAGATCATATAGTGTCACGGTGTGGTCAACGGTCATAAGGGGTCACTGTTTTTCTTTTTGTCTTTTCGTTTCTGTTCATGGTCATTATTTTGACATTCTGTTTTCGTGTTACGTGTCTCCTTTGTTTTCAGCTGTCTTGTGTTTCCCCATTGATTTAGTTCTGTATATAAGTCTGTGTCTGTTAGTTCTCCCTCATGTGTCCATCGCCTCTTCTCCCCGTTCCTGATGTTTGACCCCTGATAGCCTGTATCCAGTCCTGTTTGTTCTGACGGCCACCGTGCCTGGTTTCCTTTATTTTTCTGTTTTCTGTTTTCACGTGTAAATAAAGAGAGCACCAGCATGGAAGCCTGCCTGCCGTGTCCCTGTTTGCCCCGAGGTAAATCACGACAGGGGACTCAACCGCCCTGTCGTGACATGGTGAAACATTGTTTCACCTGTAGTCTTATAGAAACCACCATTGGTGTCTACTAATACTAAATATATATTACGAAACGTTATAGTGAAAATATATGTGTAACCATGAAATGATGGTTGTTGTTTGCAGAGGTTTATTTCAAGAAAAAAGCATTCAAGTGCTTTTTTGGTAAAACAAACAAATATTTAAAGCCTTAAAATGTAATTTGGGCCAAGCCTACACTACCAAAAAGAAAAAGAAAATGCATTATGTATTGAAAATGAAGATGTAAGTGATTATTTAAAACAAAAATGTCTCAAAAAATTTCACTGGTAAATTTTTTTAAAATAAACAAGTACCCATAAAATGGAGATAAAAAAAAAATGTTGCTTTGAAATTGCAGTGTACACTAGACTACATATTTGTGCTTATTACTTGAGCCTCATTATATATATATATATATATCATTATAACATCAGATATATCTCCACAACGTAAGGATAAATTGGTTTATCTGGATACAAACCTTCTCAAGACTGGTATTAAACACTTCATGTACTTTAGGGTGTTCTCCTTTGTCTATGCCTGTGATAGTATATTGATGTGTCAGTTACCATTTATAGAATTGTAAAGAATTCACTAACATAATATAAGCTAGTTGTCAAGCTAACGTTATTAGCATTTCTGCTAGCCTCCACAGAGTGAGTGTTTTTGCTTGTATTTATTCTCTTGTCAAATGAATGCAATCTTTGCTGTAATTGTAGACATTTGCATGAGCACAGGACTGTGTGGTATGTCATTTAATATGAGATAATGAGTTAAGTTAACTAGCGAGCAGCATTGGTAATTAGCCAAATTGGACACTTTGGAGTGGCATAAAATGACCAAAAAGACTATTAAATTGTTAATTGCAGTTATTATGGTGGTTCCAGCTGTGGCAAGCAGGTGGAGAATGAACTAGAACTAGAATGGAGGGTTCCATTCCACAAATTCCTGTGTTTTTCGAGTTCTTGCAATAGCAAAGAACATCTACATAGTGATGTGTGAATAACTGTGTGTGCTTTGGCATTATTTAGAGATTTGATTATTGTTTGGCTGTTACTGTGGACTGAGGATAACTGTGCATGGGGAAGTTGGATCCTTCAGATGCGCTACCTGTTACAAAATGACACAAAACAGGCGAAAAAAAAGCCAGACAGACAGTCAAACAATGGTTACTAGGTGTCACTAATTATTTAGAGATGTGTGCATATGTGCATGAATGTGTGTGAATATGTGTGTGTGTGTGTGTGTGTGTGTGTGTGTGTGATTTGCAGCTGGAACTCCACCCTGCTAGAGAAGGCGATTTCTTTTTCAGCCGCAGCTATTTTGGCTGTGCTATATATGTGTGTGTGTGTGTGTGTGTTGAGCTCTGGCTGAGTTATTCAGGCGTGTGAAAGCAGGCCAGCCTGCTTTTCGCTGATAACTTCACAGCGCAGAAGCAGCCGTCCACTTCGGCTGCCTCATTCACCGCTGCTATAATTAATAAAGGAAAAGGGGGAGGGAGTGTGGCCATTAATTGGACCCACTGTCCTTCAAAAGCCATGGGGGAAAAAAAAGAAAAAAACAGTGTATAATCATTTTCCACAGTATTCCACAGCTTACTGAATTATTAATACAATCATACAGCGAGACACTGGGGAGAGCACACCGAAAACAGTCATTTAGACCCAGTGAGCACCCCAGCCGGCCAGACAGGGTCCACAAACACACAGCGAGAGATTATGCTCTGCTATGCCTGCATGGACGGGTGAGGGAGAAAGGCCCTCTCAGTGTAAAATGGGTGCATTTCTGATACGTTCCAGGGGGTCGATCTGAAGCATACTGGATAAAAACGCGCGCCGGTGTGTGCTGGGAGCGGCTGCCGTGCATGAACACACCGTGAAACAGCGGCTGGAACGTGGAGAAAACGCATGAGATCTTATAGAAAGAAAATATAATTCATGTCGTTTTTTTCTTGTTAGATCCTCCCATCTCAAAATCTGTGATGTATCTCCATATGGAGTGCAATTTTTCAGATTTTATTTGTTTCACATTATTTGAAAACACCAGCTGCGCTTTAAACTGTTTAAACGTTATGAATGGACCAATAGAAACGGTCCAAAAAATCTCATTACACTGTATGTGTGCAAAAGTTTGGGCAACCCGGTTCATACCTTGATTTCGATGTGTTTGATGATGTTTCGACAAACACATCTTATGGAGTAAACAAATTTATTTGCTGAATTGAACATATTGGACAAAAAGAAAATATAAAATGTGCCGGTTTACCTTTTGTGTTGTGTTAATTGTGTAAAACTGTGTTCTTATTTTTAGGTAGAAAATCCACAAAACATGACCAGGGAGGGACAAATTCTTAATATACACACACAAACATACACACACACACACACACACACACACAGAACACCAAACATGCAGAAACACACATATTAAAACAAAGAGAAGAGGTAGAGCATGTGCACAGACATGCTTTGCTTATTTTCACATTTTCACAACATGTTTTGTGATCAGGACAAAACTAACTTTTGTAAAAGACTGTACCTCTCTACCAGGCATGCATTTAAAAAATTAACATGGATTTTTGCATATGCCTACATGTTAAAGTGAAGAAAATTGCTAAAGATGCCACTTATTTGATTTATACGATGACATGATGCATCTTTTGAATATTATTCAAAATTTATATATATTTTAACTGATGACAGAACAGATCCAGTCCTGCTGCTCTGGAGATGCTGCCTAGCTTGAAATCCACTGGCTCAGTTAATTACTAATCTTTCGTCTCTCTCTCTCTCTCTCTCTCTCTCTCTCGTCAGAGCCCGACCGACCCCCGACCTCTCCCTCATTTCATATCACTATCAGCCATGACTCTGATGTGATTTTCATGAACTAATTTATCATCTGGACGTGCGAGCAGCCCACAGTTCACACTCTCTATCATTCTGTGCTCGTGTGCTGGGAAGCAATAAAGGGCCACAGCAAATCACCTTGACTATTACAAGCAATCATATTACAATGAAATCTAATGTTTACAGCTTGTATTTTTCAAAGTCCTCTTAGTAACGGTGCTCTTATTTTTCATCTTGTATTCTGTGGTTCATGATCATTCGAGTAAAAATACAATAAAACGAATACAATTAACATTATTATTAATTAATACAACCTAATGTTTGAGTAATAGATTTATGGCCGGTATCCAGATCCAGATTAAGCCTAAACCTACACTTAAATGAGATTTCAATGGTGGGTCCACTGATCACTGCAGTTTAGTCTAAGACTAAGTGGAAACTAGCTCTAATTGTAGCATTTTTCTACATTTTGTGTATTTTCTAATATTCTGTGTATATAGAAATAAAGCAGAAAAGATAAAATAAGCCAGATCTTATGGATAGGCTATTTATATACTTTATATTTTATATATATTTTTTGCAAAATATGCATCAAATATGCCATGGCATTTGTCCAGGCCACATTTTATCTTTTTCTTTTGCCCCAGTATGTTAAATTCATCCAGTAAAAGGTAACTGTGCACAAAAATGAGCAGAAGGGTCTTCTCTGTAGAGTATTTGTACTTAATTACAAGAAAACGTGTCATTTGACTAGGGGCACCCAAACTTTTGCATATAAGTGTACCTTCAGTGGGTCGAAATCGAAACCATTCAGTTGAAAGGGGCTTTTTATCATTGTCATTACTCCAGAGGACCTGTTTGTGCACCTTTATTGTTAAGAGTGCACCCAATATACAGCCAGCCTGTGGAGGTTTAAGTGTATTAAACTGTGGAAATAGTCCCATTGCCCAGTGATTTGACTGAAAACGGACTGCGCACTTGCAGAAGCTGGGCTCCGTGCTCTGAAGCAGACAGTAATATTCGATCAATTCTGCCCCCCCCCCACTGAAGTATGAATGCATGAATTAGTGGATTTTGCAGGCAGAATGCTAATGTATGTATATATGAAAGTTCGAGTGTATTCTTGCAGGATTGTGTATTGTCCTGCTGCTTGTGTGTGAATGGCTGTTGTAGCATGCAGTGCAGTCGCGATAGGCCCAGCTCATTATAATACAGACAGCCAGAAACAAAGGCGCACACACACTCACTGCTGCATGTTCCTCAGTGATAACCAGCAGCCTCTCGGAATTAACCAGCCTATTCACACACACACACACACACACACACACACACACACATGGAACATGCACATACACACACGAGCTAAAATACACATAAGCACCCAAACAGAATGTGCACAGACACGGTCACACACACAAACACTAACCCACAAATCGGCTCACCAGTTTGAGTAAACCCATGAATAGATCCCCACACTAAGACCAATCCAAACCGCTCCCCCCGTGCTCTAATTCACTCTGCCGTGCCTCTGCCGGGAAAGAAAACGGAGCGTTACTACACGTATGGCGCATGAAACCTTCTCTAGCTCTGTCAGAGCTGACACACAGACCCTCCTGTGCATGGGCGTGTGTGTGTGTGTGTGTGTGTGTGTGTGTGTGTGTGTGTGTATACGTGTGTGCATAAACCATGACCTGAATCCACACAGCCAGGCGAACTGCTTCTACGAACCCACAGTGAATACCTCTGCATTAGCCAAGCTGCTTAACAGTATGTAAATAGAGAAACAGATCACAGAAAAAGCTGGCTCTGAAAATAATAAACACACACTGAGAGCAGGACAATATGAGAGCAATGTGAACAGCACAAAAAAAAACATCCATTATCTGCGCCGTCACATCTTCTAGCAGACTAAAGCAATTGTGTTCAGGTCAGATTCAGCACCACTTCACTGGCCATTCCTAAGAATTTGTCTTGCTGCAAAAATCTATAGGCATTTTCGAATATAAAATATGTATAAACAATATCGTTCCAATTAGACAGAGAGGGAATGGTATTACAAAAGATATTACAAAATATATGCAGTTTATAACCCAATAAATAACTCAAATTACATGTTTTTCCTCACATCCTTTATAGAGAACATATTGAAATATACTGTGTAAAATTTGTACTTAATAAAAAAACATTTTAATGATTTGAAATGGCATATTTAATATTTTTGAATATTCCTAAAGTGTTATTACCAGCAAAAGAAAAGTGCAATAGCGAATTAAATAAGCAGAATTATGATCTCTACGTAGGATGTTTCCTTATATTTTAATAAAATTTTTTTGTAATCTGATCAGGGGGGATTCAGTCTTCTCCCTACAACTGGAGATCAGGCAAGATATGATTATAACGGGGGCAAATGTGCTGGGGTGTCACAAAATTTGCATATCACTGCTGTCATAACAAAGCCTCTGACGCAGAGGGAGCGAGAAGTTTACAGAAGAGGGGAAAAAAAGCAGTGCTAACTTTTAATGTATATCACTGTAATGAGATTTTATTCAGTGCGAACTATCGGTCCATTCACCACGAGGCATTCACACAACGTGAAAGGCAGCTGGCGCTTTCAAATGGCATTACAAACGTTTATACGCCAGTTTAGATCAGGTGGGATATGACTGTGCGGAGGTCAAAGATCTGCAAAATACAAAAGTATTTGAATGTGGACGTCTGCAATAATACAAATAGAAAGGTATGAAAGAAGGAGGATGTATGATGTTGAAAGGCTTTTCACAGGCTTAAAAGGATGTCTTAACCGCATACGTGACCGACTCCTGCAGACCTGCAGCCTCTGACAGAATCAGTACAGTACAAAAAATGGAGGCTGCGGCACTTCACATTGTGTTTTAGTGTTTTAGTGTATGCTGGACATTGTGTGTGACCTCCAATGGAGGGGAAGGGTCATCTCCATGACGATGAAAGTGGGGTGGGGGTGGTGGTGGTGGCAGGGGTGGCGGGGGTGGCGGTGGTGGCGGGGTGGAGGGGGGGGGGCGGTTGGACCACTCCCTGCTCTCTCTCCTCAAGGCCGGCCCCCAAGGACACAGTGGTGTGACTGGCCACCTCTGGGACAGGAAATCGAAGAGGAGCAGCGAAGAAGAAAAGGTGCGATTTCACAAGCTAAATTACCTACGGGACAGATAAAAGAGGCGAACAAGCGAGCGTCGAAACCTTCTGGACAGAATGACAAGAATTTCTGGGGAACAAAAACAGGAGCGTTTATTTTATGCCCACGTCAGGGTGTTGGAGAAAGGGGTGACGTAAGCATTCAGAGAGGGCCAACAGTCCAGTTTTAGTATTTGACTCGGCAAAGTGCTCTTTGTGCTGATCTCAGAAAGCAGCGCTCGCCCAGGCTCTCCTGAAAACGCCCCAGCAGGGCTGGAAAACACTAAAATGCCTGGCGTGGCCTGCACCGCTGAACTGGGGCATCATACTGTACATGTGCGCACTCTTGGTGAGAAGGGTCCTGCTCAGTCATAGCAAAATCTTTTTGGCACCATTTAAACAAACTGAAGTCAGTTTACAGTGTAAACACTGCAGTGGTTTACTGCGTTCCTTGCAAATCTGCAAATACAGTGCATTCTGGAAGGTTCAGGTCAAGCTTCTTGTCAAAGAAGTTAAAATGTTGGATTTTTAACCTGTTACCTACAAAGCAAATTAGAAAAGTTACAGGTAATGTTGGGCAATTTTTGCTAATTTTAACTAGATTTAAACGTTATTTACACCGTGCAAAACAGTCAGGGCTGTGTTTTAGTTAAGTACTGTCATAATTAAAAGATAATTTTGTAGTCTTAGTGACTGTAACTGCTACTATAAGTGCATGTAGTTTGTGCTAAGACTGATACATAGTAGTGTTATGTTACTAGGTAGATATTGGTTAGGTAAATAGCTCTGTCCGTCTATATATTAGTTGTTTTATTGTGTTGTATACAGCTGTGTGTGCACATTAGAAATACAGAGGTACACAATAAAAACTGCAGTAATTAGAAACACTCTGAGGTATCTTATAGTACAATATGAATACTAGTGCCAGTAATAAGTTACTGCTTGAAAGAATATATAAAATGGGTTCTCCATCTTCGAAAAGAACTATATATGAAATCACGAATCGTGAAATGACTTTTCAGGGGTCTGTATAATCAATGGCAAAAAAAATAAAAAATACAAAACACAAAAAAGAAAAAAAATCCAAAATTAGAGAAAAAGGAGGCAATATAACACAATATAACACATAATAAAGGCAAGCTTCTGTGTATGAATGTTGTAGAAGATATATTGAATTCATTTCGCATGTATGGGGGGTGTTTTGGCCCCAGTCCCCAAATCTGAAGCAACTAAAATACCAAAACAAGTTGCTGCACCTGATAAATAAAGCATTTCTGATTTTAAAAAGGCAATGTTCCCTGTTTTTACTGTAAATTAATTGACCCCACATTATCGCCAGGTAACTCTGGCTCCTTTTTAACCTCTCCCAACCTTTCCCTCGCTGGTTTCATGCTTTCCGGCTAGTCTCTTCCTTTCGCACCGCACTCGCTCCTGTCACTCCAAATATTCCGCTCTAATCTCTCCGTATCACTCCATCTCTCAGCACACAGATAAATGATAGAAGGTTCTGCTCAAGGAGATAAGACTTTCATCTCTCTCTCTTTTTCTCACTCTCTCTCTCTCTCTTACTCTATTCCTCTCACTCTCTCTCTCACACTCCCTCTATCTCTCTCTCTCGCTCTAGTTCTCTGAATTTCCAAATTCTGTTCGCTTTGTACCCCTCCTGCCTTATCTGACAGCTCCAAATTTGTGGAACGTATGTAAATGCGAAAACCCAAGCACTGTGTTAAATTGTCCGTATTTAAATAAAGACAAACAGGGAAAAAAATAAGCTTTTTTGGAACTGCACAGCTAAATGCAGATTGGCTGGCCATGATGTTTATGAGAATGAGCACTGCTAGCGTTATGAAATCCGAATCAGCAGACGTTGCGCGCAAAAACAATACAGGAAACTTATTGACTCCGCTTGTTTCAGCTCTCCCTCGCTTCCCCTTGTCACTACATCTTAGGAGAGGCCAGGATTGGGGTGCAGAGCATCTTCTGATTCAGAGGAAGGCCGTCGGTCAGACTTAGCCACAGAAGTATGAAATAAAACGTGAAACAGGAGAGCCTTGCCCACTCCTGCCAAAATGGATTTTCCCAAGCAAAAGCAGCAAGAGGAAGAGGCCGGTAACCGGACTGGGATTGGCTTTAACTGGAAAACAGTGTCCTCCCCCTTCCAATTGTTCAGTCGTCTTCTCACTTGATCTCTGCATTTCTGTGTTCATTTCCCATTCACTCTGTCACTAACACACACACACACACACACACACAGAGTGTGTGTGTGCTTTTCATATGTAAATTTCCCTGAGAACAATCCACTTTGAGCGCTGGTGCTAGCGTGCTAAATCATCAGCTCGGCAATGGCAGCGAGCGACTTGTATTATTACACCTAATTAGATCCTTTCTGTTTCCTATCAATTAACAGAGTAATTAAAACCATTCCTGCCTGATTATCTACTAACTGCTGATTCAGGGGCAGAGATGAAACACACACACACACACACACACACACACACACACACACCACCTATGGAAAAAAACAACATTAGTAATCATGTGGATTCAGGCTGAATGAATGAATTCATACCGGTTTACAAAACAGAATTTTACTTCATATCCCCACGATTTACTGAACTGTAACCAAACCGTTTGGAAACTTCTAAATGAAGCTAATGCTAAATATTCTGGTAAAATCCAATAGACTCTTAAAGCACATTATTCCTTGTGTTTTAGTGTTTCCTCCCTGATGTCCACTTATGATGCTCTTTATGTTTTATTGACCAAACTGTCATCACTGATCATCTCTTTGTCCCATAGCTGCTTCTGTTACTGTGCCTTTAAGACTGTTCTGTTTTATGCCTCATTCAAAAAGCTGTCCAGCCAGAATGATTTTATATTACTATGGTTGGATGGGGTTAAACTACTGTGAAGTAAGAGTGAGGATATATGTAAAGGTGTTGGATTTTGTGACATCACAAGGTGTGACGTTCTGGTCAGTGGTGGGCGTTAGCCACTGCTTTTTTGTTGGGGTTTGTATATTGTGGGGTTTTTCTGTTTATTCTGTGCTTGTTCTGGGTTTTTGGGGCTTTTGTATTGTATGGTCTGCTTGTGTACGTCTCATGTTCCATGTGGTTTGGTTTCGTTCACGTGCTTCTCGTTTCCCCTGCCATGTTCATCAGGTTCCACCCGTGTTTTGTTTAGCTCCTTATGTGTCTGTGCACTGATTCCTGTTTGGTTCTCCCCGTGTCACGTGTCTGTTTCCCCATGTGTGCCTAGTCCAATGATTTGAGTTCCACCTGTTTCGTGTTCGTGCTTGTGTATTTAAGTTCAGGCTGCCAATGTTCCTGTGTCGGTCCATTGTCTTTTAGAGCCTCTGTTTGCCCCGTGTTAGAAAGACAGTTCTTGTTTTCGGCCCTCGCAGCGGTTTGTGTTGTGTTCAATAAAACCACATCAAATGGAGTTCTGCAGTCCTGCCTGTATGTCCAATGTTAGCTCTCGGTCCCGGGGGCTTAGCCCCCGCCACCGTGACACTATATTAATAAAAAAATCTATTCATAGTAGTATTCAGTTAAGACTAGCGGCTGTTTTTTACTCCTTTCATGAAGATGGCACTATTGAGCCAGTTAGTAGCTAGAAGAAGACATTTAGTGATGTCATGTATTTCAAAATTATCTCCTTGGAAGTAAAGTATAGCAACAACACAACTGAACACGTTTTTAAAGAAAAGTATTTTGACTTAATTGTTCCGAGATGTTGATGCAGAGGAGGAGTGGGAGTAAGTTTGCAGGTTAAACATTTCCCTCTTATAACCATCAGGCTTCTGTTATTGTGGCGAGAGGGGGATGTTAATTATTGGGGAGCACCTTCTTCAGGCATTATACGCTCCCATAGATGTTCACAACTACTCTAAATGAACCGACACCACCTTGGGAATTTCACCCAAAGAATATACAGATTTTTGGTCTATAAACCAATAATTTGGAGGACATGCAAGTTCAACATCCAAGAGGCAGGAGACGTGGTTCCATCCAACAAAAATTTGTTTATTCCATATACTTTTAAAAGGAAACAATAAAACCATTCAAAGTTATAAATAGTAGGGCAAGTAAAACAAAAGAAAACCCAAGGACCTGGGACTTGGTGAGGGGGCCCACAAAGACTCGATCACCACAAAAGGACACCCACACACACTCGTGCACACACACGAAACCAAAATCACAAGGTTGAAACACAGCACACAAAAGGAAACTGCACCACCATAGGTACCCAGCTCCTGAAAATAACAAAAACAAAGTTAGGACACAGTACACAAAAAAAACACAACACAAAATATATGTAGGGGACAAAAGAACAATAAAACAAAACTTATGTAACCAGGGCAAAACCCCAGTGACACTAATGCCCTTCACAGACACACACAAATACTCAAGCTTAAAAGTCCCAGTTTAAAATACAGTACCAGTAAACAGAGCAACATGGGGCATGGTACTTTGCAAAGCCAACAGAGGCAAGGTCCTCCACGATGCCAGCAGAGGTAAACACCTGCCCGTAGAAGCAAAGCCCTCCACGAAGCCAGTAGAGGCAAAGCAGTTAAAATGTAGAGAGACACAGCAGCCCCATCTTAGAGGCAAAGCAGCAGTGTTCCGTGCACAAGTACGTCAGCTCCAGTCCACCTTAACGTGGACAACGCCGACTACGAACTGATCCCATCAAACAATGCAAGCCAGCATGAGGAGGATCTCCTATAACAAAACCCCATTAGAAACTTTTGGTAAGAATGCACAGCAAAATAGAGCTGACCTACCAACCTAAATCAGCAGTAGCAGCCACTACTTGGGGTGGAGAAGCCACAGCAAGGGCAAAAAGGTACCTGTAAGAAGATAGGCCACGACCATCTAAGCAACTTAAACCCAAATCACACCAACCAGGCAATAAGAATTGAGTTTCTTGCTTACCTGTACATGCTGTAAAAGCAAGGTGCACCAAACAGGAAATGCCCACACA
>JBBPDB010000134.1:18658984-18685289 GCA_037974465.1 Brachypetersius altus
TGTTCCGTGTTGTCTCTTTGTCTTGGTTGCTTATCCCCCGCCACCGTGACACAAGGAGAAACGATTTGGCCATTTTTTTCAGCTTCATTGTCATACATGTACTGTATGATGAAGAAACTGAATGGTATGTTAGGACATTTTTATGGTGTTTATACACTACACGAAACTCCTAAAATAAGATTCTCATTTCTTTCCAGCCTAAAAGGGCAGTGGCAAATTTTTTGGGGTGCTTTTTGACTTTTTTGTTATCAGTTTATTCTTATTTTAACCTAAAACTCAAATTTGTTCAACTCACTTGCACATTTTCTAGGATTTTGAATAAAAACATAACTTACATTATTTGGCTCTTTAAAGGGCCAAACTTGAATTTTTCATTCTTAAATGAAAAATGAGCAACATGAATCAAAAGGTGCTTCATCAAAAATAAGAATGCCAAAAAATATATAAGAACTTGGTCGACTGTGATCCTTGCTAATTCTGAACGTGCACCCCTTTGCATTATTTGTGTGTGGATATGCTGATGTTCGGTTGCTAAGAGGGAGGCGAAGAGGGGGGGTGCCGGAGAGGAAGAGCGAGTTCAGCAAACACATTTGAAGAGACCCATTTTCGCTCATTCACACTAATCACAGGTAGAGAAAACACAGCTTTTGTGTGAGTGCCTCGGTGGTTCACGTGTATGTGTCTGCTTGGACATGTGTGTGTATGTGTGAAATGTAGGTTTAGGACTTAAGGAGCACCTCTTAAAACACAATGTACACATAGACATGTAAGTCAACGCACCATGCTAATCACAGAGATTACCAAGATTACTCAGATTAAGTCGTATCCTCATCAGGCGCTTGACTGTGAACTGACGCGGTTAAAGACTCAAATCCTCAAATCTGCCCAGCTTTGCTAATAGAGAACCAGTTCTGATATCTGATTTGATATCGTGTAAACCACAGTTCATATTATAATGTAAAGAAAAAGGACACTAATGTTAGTTCTGTTTGTCCTTAATTAAAGAAAACATAAAGATGTAAAGCATGTGAGGCAAAAAATGAGCATTTTATAGAGAGAAGCACTATATCACACTGTTTCCATGGCTACCAGCCATACTGCCTCCTGATCATGATGCTGTGCAATAGAAGGTATTGACAGAGCTGTGCAAATGTGTGTGTGTGTGTGTGAGTGAGTGAGTGAGTGAGTGTGTGTGTGTGTGTGTGTGTGTGTGTGTGAGTGAGTGAGTGAGTGAGTGACTGAGGGTACAATTATCATATGGATCTATGTCCATTACATGCAACTTCTGGAGGTCACAGTGTATTTTTTGACCACTGTCGCAAAATAAAAATCTTATATTTCCATTTTTGTCCATTTTTTCCATGAATTGAAATTGCCTGATGCTTTAAAATTCCAGCTGCAGAACGGGGTTAACAGTCAAGATTTCCTTTTGGTGAAACCATTTCATACACAACCCAACACACACATGTACAATACAGGCAAGCCTATATTTATTCCTCCCATTGCCAGCACAAGAGCAACGAGTTCATGATGAGTGGAGAATACAGAGTTAGCAATCTGAGACTCCACAGTACAGAATCCCTCCATGCTGCCCAGAGTACTCAGTCCTTACCTTTGGTCTCTCTTCTTAAGCTCTACCTGTGAGTTTTAAGTGGGTTTTGGATCAGGAGACGTCCAAAGCTACATTCTGTGGTCATGCAACTGTTTTTAGACCATTTAGATATATTTTTGCATCACTGTCCAGCCATTATCCAACTATAGCTGTTTAAAAACTCACTGCTCGGTGATATCTATCTATAACAGTTCTAACAAAGACCATTTCGTTTTCCTAGACCAAATTTACTCTCATTTTATGAGACTAAGCCACATTATTCTAGGAACCATTTTTTAGTCGTCTATACATTGTGTGGAAAAGATTCTGACTCTATACTGACATTATGGACATTATGGACAAACTGGACTTTTTTAACCCTATCTGACGAAAAAAAAATTTTTTTAAAGACACAGAGGGAGCGAGAGCGATGTTGAAAGTATATATTTTCAGCGAGTCACAAATCAGGATGAGAGAGCGAAGGGTATAAGCATGTCCTCTTGAGGGCTCTCTCCTCTCTCCTAACCTCCGCCGCACTTCATGAATGTGTTAGTGCTTGAGTGCTTTTAGCTGGCTGTCCCGTCCTGCTGAATCCTGCTTGCTCGCTCTTGCGTCGGCCTGACTTAGAATGTGACCGTCCCTGTGAGGGGACGCATCACGGCGGCACAGAAAAAGAGAAGGTCCCCAATTCCCCTTGGAGTATAATGCGGGCTTCACACCAGAGTGTGTGAAAAAGAAGAAGAAGAAGCGTGTGTCTGATTAGGGGTGTGTGTGTGTGCGTGTGCGTGTGTGTAATCCCAAAGTGGCCTCGGGGGCTGGGGGAGGGAATAAGATTCAGCAGCAGACACGTGGCACGTGCCTCACACACACACACACACACACACACACACACACACACACACACACGCACAATAAATCCGGTGAGCAGCAGTCATTGTAAGGTTTGTGGAGGAGGGGAAGGGGCAGGTGGAAGAAAACATGGCCCCGCCCCCTCCAACACTTCTCCTCCAAAGCAGCCATGTTCATCCATTTCCACGTCCATTTCCCTCTTTCTCTGTGTCCCTCTCTCTCCCTCTCTCTCTCTCTCTCTCTCTCTCTCTCGACGTGTCCCGCTCAGAATATCTGGGTCACTGGGGTTGATGCTGAATGTTGGGGTTATTGTGAAAGGGCTGGAGGATTGGGGCCCTCTTCAATAGGTATGCAGATAAGCATACGCCTAGCGGTTGACGTACACATGGCGTGTGTGTTTAGGGCGGGCGGGGGGGACACAGGCTGTTGTGTCTACCTCCACCAGCCGGCCTGGGGGGAGGAACAGAGGTCGTGCAGGTCAGACACACACGGCACCTCGCTCATTTACAAAGGCACATATGCGTGCGCCATACACTGCTGTTCGTGACCTTCAACTTTAACCAACCTTGACCCTGACAGAAGGAAGGCAATTCAGCAGCATGCGTGCGCCCGGAACAGACGCACATGTACGCACATGACACTATAAATGACATTGTATATAATTAAGTCTCAAAGAAATGAAATTATTCAATAGAATATCATTACAGTGAAAAAAGGACCTTTTTCATTTTTTATTTTTATTTTTTATCACCCGTTTCTTTTGTGATGTGTTCGTATTTCAGGATGGACCATTTGTCTCTGTATGTTTAGCACTAAGGCACTTATGTTAGGAGTATATATATACAGTCAAAATATGAATTAGGCTACTAAATAAAAGGCATTAGTAGAGTTAGCATCTTATGTGGTGTCATTATTTTTATTAAGGTTAAAGGCTAAAATGTACGACTTTTTTCAACAAAAAGGAAACGTTGCGTCCATTAAATAATTTTTATTTTGATTGTGCCTAAATCAAATCAATTTTTTGTGAATTTCTTTTTCAGATTAATTATTTGAATTATTTTACAAAAATGATTTGAAAGTATAATTAGAACAGGGAGAAGATACAGGAGACAAAGGCACGTGTCCAAATGATCCACATCAGGTCCCCATCCAAAAAAGACACAGCGGTTATTATATATATATTAATTAATGTATCATATATATATATTTAAGAATTAATCCAACAGCTAAAAAGAAAAGAGGTCAACCAGCAATACTGAAACCATACAGATTATTTAAACCTTCAAAATATGTTCTTCACACTGACAAATCCTAATGACTATAGTTTTCTGATTCTGATTTAAATAACAGGTTTCCCTGCAACAGCGACAGTAAAATATGCACATATCACACACAGAGCAAATCTTAAGTGTTGCTGTTTAGTACATGCATCACTACCAGTAAATGAAATGATACTGTTTGCCATTATGGCGAGGAGGTCTGGGGTCTGAGGCACTGTGTTGTGCCTGGGATTATGAATTGTGTTATTGCAGTTTCAGTAAACATGGTAAATGTGGTGAGCACAGAGCAAAATGTGTATGACAGATGGCCACTGATTTTGGCGCAGTGGCTGAGCGTGTGTGTGTGTGTGTGTGTGTGTGTGTGTGTGTGTGTGTACGTGCGAGTGTCTCAGTGTGTAATTGCGTCATCAGCTCTCTCCCTCAGCGCCCTGTCCACTGAAGGTCCCTCTAAATTTGCACTCTGTTCCAACAGTCCCTTAAATACTGCTCTCTCTCTTCCTCCACCTTTCCTCCTTTCCGTCATCTCCCAGTTCATCACCTCTTCCACCCTATACACTCTCTATACACCTCTTCCTCTCTATACACCCTATACACTCTTAGAAATAAAGTTTGCTTAATTTTTCGAGCCGGTCTGATATTCAATAACTGTATCAGGACAGAATAGACAAAAATCAAAGGATCGACTTTTGGAAAAAAAGCCTGAATGGTCACATACATGCTTAACTAAACTGTGCAACATGCCGTAAAGCAAAATAAAATACACAGATGAGGACATGAGTGACACAGAGGAGCAGCAAGACTGTGACTCAGATGGCGCCCTACCCACTGCACAGTGCACTATGTGGGAATTAAAATTTACATTTACATTTACATTTGCATTTAGCTGACGCTCTTATCCAGAGCGACGTACATCAGTGCTTAAGAAGTCCACAACTGTTTCTTACCTGAAAAACAACTTAAATCCAAGTCAACTATTTAATCAAGATACTGCAGTCAGAGCATCTATACAACAACTGTCAAATAATAATTAGCCAAAGCCTAACCCAACAATACATAAGCCATAGAGAAGAGCAACGCAAGTCAAGGGGAATTGTTTTTTTTTTTAAAGAAATAAGTAAACTGCACCCAAATAGTGAATTATGTGCCTAACAAACCTAATAGTACCTAACAGTGGTGATACAGCCATGTATGCAGAACTCTATAGAGGTCAAATAGTGCAGTGTGTGTGTGTGTGTGTGTGTGTGTGTGTGCGTGTGAAGAAACGTATCACTATAAATGCAGTATGGAACAGTTTTGAATTCCAAATGCATCCAGACTAATGTACTGTTGATTTTCACATTGTTAATTGTCAAACAGACGAATAAAAACAGTAAAGGATTGGTGTTAGTTGGCAGATACTAAGATACTGAGTTTGCAGAAGCAGTCTCATACGTAAAAGCGATATTGTGCCACCCTTAGTTTTCTACATACAACTGTTGGGATAAAAAACATTTATACTACAATAAAATTAGGCGTTCTCTGTGTGATGCCTCAGAAGAGACATTTTGGGTTCTCTAAAGATCCTTTCAATGGATAGAACAATTTGTGTGAGTATGAAGAACTGCTGTGAAGTTTAAAGAACCTCTTCATGATGTGAAGGTTCTTATAATAAGCCTTTGGGGAAGGTTGGATGTGTAAAATAATTTTTCATAAATGTTCCTCATACTTCACATTTCACTCACAAATGATGTTCTTCTATGGGACTGCTCTGAAGATCCCTTTCTGGCACCTTCATTTGTAATAGTGCATACCTCCTCCTATCTCTACAGTCTCTGTCTCTTCTCTATCTTTATTACCTCCCCAGCGTCTGACCTCCATCTTCCTCTGTTTTCATTCTGCTCTCCCTCCATTCTCTCTCAGTTCATTTCATTTGCCTCACCTTCACCTTCTCAGCTTGTTTACCTTGATTTGGTTGTGCTCTTTTCTTTCCTCTGCTTCCATTTCTTTCCTTTTGATTTTTTTTAAACGTTTCCACTGAATGGCCAGAGGATGCTGAAATGGCTGCGAGACAAGACTGAGTCAACCAACTGAATCGACAGGAACTCTTTTCTGAGTCATCCTCACCGTCGACAGTTGCCGGAGATTAAGACTTTAATTACGTCGCCGTACCGGCTCGCTTAAGAGCCATTTTGTAAAATAAAGAGGATCGAGTTTGGTTCACTTGTAAGCTGATATCAACTATAAAAGTGGGGGAACTCCGAACAAATTTTGTTAATGTTTATGAGAAGCACCAGCTCAATGAGGTCGGCCTCCTGCTCTCTCTCTCTCTCTCTCTCTCTCTCTCTCTCTCTCTCTCTCTCTCTCTCACAGTCACATCTCACATGAACATGAAAGTTTGCTAAGACACAACTTTGAAGATCAATCTCTGCCGGATTAGCGAGAAACAGAGAGAGTGAGAGCGAGTGTATGTGTGTAAAGGAGAGAGAGAGAGAGAGAGCGAGAGATAGGAGAGGGAGAGAAAGAGAAAGAGAAGGAGGAGGAGGGAGAGCAGATCTTTCACACTTCTAAAAATCTGTCAGAAAATATTTGGAATTCATGAGCTTTCTTGAGAGAGCTGCGCAGATATTCCATATCATAAAAAGAAAAACTAAGAATCCAATCCTCTGAAGAAAGCCCAGAGTACTACAAAATTCTCTTTGGCAAGGCACTGGCACAATCACGAGCGAAACTAAAGCCCTAGAAATCACTATTTGAGCGACACATTGCGGAATTGTTTGGTAAAATTGTTTGGGTGTTTTCCACCTCTGGCTAGAGGGGTGGGGTGCCGTCTTCCACTTACGCCATAACAATTCTCAGTTCCATTACCCGGCGCTGCCCATTAGAAATGCACCAATGTCCCACTGACTGAGTCTTTCTTTGCACACTTAAGGCGCTCTTCAGTTTCTCATTCGAGTGTTTTCCTAAAGCTCCTCCAGATTCTTTTTTTTTCTTTCTTTGCCGGTTACCTATTAACTTTTAACACTTAAGCTCCTCTTCAATATTGGAGATGTTTTTTGTTGTTGTTTTTTTTTATTGAAGGTCCATTTATTCATAAACATAAGAAACAGCAACACAAACTGGGGACAAATTGTAAGGTTAGTCATCATAATCACAATAACAAGCTCCAGGCTTAAAGTGACTACCATTTATTTCTCCTTCTCTACACAGCACTGAATCTTCCCTGGTTTCTCTTCGTGTGTGTGTGTGTGTGTGTGTGTGTGTGTGTGTGTGTGAGAGAGAGAGAGAGAGAGAGAGAGGTGGAGGCAGTGAACCGGGTGACAGGCCAGTCTCCATGACTCCATGGGCCGACACACAGCCTCTCCCTGGGCTCTGAGAAATTTCACACACTCAAGATATTTCTCTTTAACACACACATACACACACACACGCATGCACGCACGCACACGCACACACACACACACACACACACGCACACAAAAAAAACCCAGGACAGATTCAGTACTACACAGAAAGGGAAAAATAAAAAGTCACATCAAACTAGGGTCTCTCTCTCTCTCTAAAACATACATACAACAGATACATACACACACACACACACACACACTCACACACAAACCAGGATAAATTCAGTACTATGTAGAGAGGGAGAAATAAACAGTCATGTCAAGCTAGGGGCTCTCATGCTCTCTCTTGCTCATTTCTCTCTCTCTCTCTCTCTCCCTCTGTCTTCAACACACACGCACACACACACACACACACAAACCACGATAGATTCGGTAGTACATAGGTAAAAACATTCACTTCAGACAAGAGTCTCTCTCTCTCAAACACACACACACACATACACACACACACAAGGATAAATTCACTGAAAGGGAAAAATAGTCACCTCGCTCTCTTTCTTTTGCTCATTTATCTCTCTCTCTATCTCATACACACACACATGCACAAACAAACACACACACATAAACAAGGATAGATTCTGTACTACATAGAAAGGGAGAAATACACAGTCACTTTTGGTCAGAGTCTCTCTCTCTTACACACACACACACACACACACACACACACACACACACACACACTTCATACCCCCATGCTCAAGTCAAATAGTCATTGTTTATTCAATTGAAAGCACTGAAATGAACACACTCCTGCGGAAGTCACACCCAGGTCAGGCAGGCTGATGCGCATGCACGCGTACTGGAAAACGTGCCTGTGTGTGCGCGCGCATTTGGCAGAACCTGTGCGCCAGCACCTTTTTTTTTGGCAAATGAGAGCCATTTCAGGTTGGCCTACCCGGGAGCCGGGGGGAGAGGAGGGTGGGCTTCCGTGGCCCCTGCCTCTCTCTAACGATATTACAATGAAAAGAACACGAGGCTACGAGCGACACCGTCATTAACCTCTGCTGCGGGTATAAATCAACGGCCTGTTCACGCAAATTACCCCAATTCCGCACGAGCTGTGTGCAAAACCCCGCGCGCCTCACACCGCCAGCCGCTCCGCAGATAAATTATGAGGATGGGGAGGTGGGGGTGGGGGTGCTCAATGTTTTTAAATGCCTCCTAAATGTCCCATATTCATTTATTTTTCTTTTTTGTCCATATAGACCCTGGCTCCCTTCTTTTTCTCTCCATTCTCGTGGTGAAGCCTGGTACTGCATTTTCTCACCACACGGGATTCTTAGAAAGTCTCAGAGTAAGTCTCAGAGAAAGATATAAAATAATACAATAATACTGATGCTGATACAATATAAAGGGCTGAAGAGAAGTGATGGCTTTTTTCAGTTTGTGCACCTGTGTGATGGCTCTTCAGTTCAAATCCCTTCTGGTCTAATCCTCCGTCTTCTTTTAAATATCAAGACTTCTATTGCACTTTCAATCTTCTTTCGATTTTATATGTATTCTTCTATTTATGTTAAATTTCTGTAAAGCACATAGAATGACCTTATGATATGAAAATAAACTTCACACGACTTGATTGTGCGTATGGATGTGCATACATCTATTCTAGTCAAGTCAAGTAGGTATTTATTGTCATTTCAACCATCTACACCGTACACAGCGACAAACGAAACAACGTTCCTGCTGGATCATGTTGCAATATAAACAAAACCAGAAACAACTCAAGACTGCATAAGTGCTGGTAGGACAGGACTACAGAGAATGCAAGAAAACACAAGAGACTGCAGGACAAGACAATATATATCTTGTGTCTGCTGGTGCTGTCGTCCCACCGCTCCATGCACTCAAGTTTATTGGCTATGGAGCACCAATTGCATTTTGTATCGTGTAAACTTCAACAGAACTAAATCTATGTTCTATTTCTCTCTCATCCCTTCCATTGGCTTGTCAGAACCACTGTCCATCCATCTAGCCTGGTCAACCATCAGCTTCAGGGTGCCATCACTTTGGTCCCGGACTGGTTCAACTGCTTTGGACTGCCTGTGCTCCTCCCCCATCCAAGGGCAACTGCAGCTCAAAGCCACAGTGAAGGTTGTTGTTCCTGTTGCTTTTCACACTGACAACAAACACTACCTCTACTGACTCTAACTGTACCTACTCATTTAGTCATAGACTGTCAACTGTTCAGCAGGGATTAAGTCTATACATGAAGTCCTCATTGTTAGATATCTTCTTAAGGACATTTCTTTTACTCTCCCTCACTCACCAGGTTGATTCCCAGATTCCTCCTTTGAGGCTTGGTTCTTCCAGAGGTTTCTTCCTCCTGCTTTAGGGTGTTTTCCTGTGTCCCTGTTATCTTTGGCTTGCTCTAGGGGCTCAGATCTGGATCCTGTAAAGCTGCTTTGTGACAACTCCGGTTGTAATAAGCGCTGAATAAATAAAAATTATTTGAAAAGAATTGGAAGGGTGTGGGAGGGGTGAGTGGAGTTCTGCACAATTCTGGTGGCCTTGTGGATCGAGCATGATGCAGGTCTGTAAATGCGTGTATTGCAAGTCTAGTCTGTAACTGTTTTACTATAGATGGCTGTAGCTTTGAATACTGTGAGTCAATTCCTTGATATGGCCTATCTCAAAAGGTAGGTTCTGCATATACCATACCAGCATACTGTTATTTCTGGTATCAGCTGGGTGGTACTCAGCTACATTAACGATGTACAGTGGCTCAGTTCTGAAAGCAAGCATAACATGGCTCACCGACAAGTTAAATGAATAAACAAGTAGTTTAACTCTTACACATCCTTGTAGTCCTTGAAAAACAAAATTGAAATGCAAGTGCACCAGCTGGGACAATGGTCACACTTTTTTCTCACAATATAACATCAGATTTTCTCAAAACCATAAACACAAAGCTCATTATCATACATAGTACACATTTCCAAAACTTCACAATAACAGGAAGAGATCAGTTTTCCCTAAAACTTTGAATTTAGAGCATATAAAAAGGCATCAAAAGCAAATAATCCAGCCAGGATCACACAACACACACATACACACACACACACACACACACAAACACAGTGGATATGTTCATTCAATAACCACATAAGCCTCTGTCCTCTGTGTTGAAATAGAAATTAACAAATGTTAAATGAACTGAATTACCATTTTGTGTTCTTTCGTGTTCAGTTACAATCATAAATTTTGATTTCCAAAAAAGGCCATTTTCTCAAATTCTGTAAAATTCTGTATATGATGTACAGCACATAATGTGAAGTGTATATATATGAAAAAGAAACAATAAACAAACAAAAGAAGTATTGTATTGATCATGTGGGTTTGGCCCCAAAATCTCATTTATAGGTTCACCACTGAATGCCCCAGAAAACAGCTGTAAATCAGCCCCAAGAGTAAGAGGCCCATCACACTCCACACAAAGCTTCAGGTGGATATCTGAAAGAGGTGATTAAACGTTTAGAGTGTGTGAATGGATAAGTGAATGGGTTTTGGACATTATGGACACGGTGGACGCTCTTACCTCAGTCAAATATTTCTTTGTCTTACTCATCCTCAGCCTTTTGCCCTCTTAGATGTTTCATGTTTCATCGTGTGTTCTGTGTGAGTCACTGCTTCAAACCGCAAGGAGAACTGAGTGGATAATTATGGTGGTGTGTTTACATCTGTGTGTTTTTGTTCATTAGCACCTTGAGTTTTGACTGGTGACTCCAGTGTTCATAAAAACAGGTCACGTGTGTTTTCCCAGTGAGAACTGCGTTATTGCACTAAGAAGTGTGTCTGGGGATTCAGCAAAACGAGCGCAGCAGAACGGCAAACTCCGCTGAATCAGTGAGAACACGTTATAGTTGTGAAGGAATGGTGCATGATTGTGGATTTATAGGGTGGAGTAGTCCACCAACCAAAATCTCTCAGCTGACAGTGAAAAAATAGGCCTCCTGGTGAAGGTCTAGGTCAGAAATCCCCAACCACCGGGCCTCGGACCATTAATGCTCTGGGAGTCATTTGGTACAGAGACGCACAGAAAAACAGAATAAAAAAAAAAATAAAAAATTTTATCAATTTTTTTTTTGCAATCATCAGAAACCAGAACACATTTTTCTAAACCAGGTGATTTCAGATCTGCTTTCAGGTTTTTTCAGTCACATCAACGTTTTGTATTATGAGCAATATTTTCAATGGACTTGCATCAAGTACCTGTTTCAATATTTTCAGTGTGAAGTCAGAGAGGCCACACTGTGGCACAGATATAGTGATCAGTGTCAGTCAGACACCACTGTTTCTGCACAAACACTCAGCATATGATTATTATATGATCATTATACCAATTATCATGCAGTACAGAACTAGCTTCATCACAAACACTGTACCTGCAGGAAAAACTAAACACAGATCTGAGATCAGCATGAAAAACACTACAAAACCCACAGAAACTGATCTCTGATGATTTTGACCTGTTGATCTGTGTTATCAGAGTCTGAAAGATCTTTAATTAAAAAAACGTTTGTCTATGTGATACGGTAACAAAAAAGAAAAAACAAACGTACTTTGGTTTTAGTCATATCTGTATGGGCCGTGAAAGCATTGTTTAACATGAAACTGGTCCGTTGTGCAAAAAAGGTTGGGAACCGCTGGCCTGGAGGACGACTAACACAGACAGAGACAAAACAAAGACCAACGGAGTGAATGTGTCTCATAAGGCAGACAGTAAGTGTATACAGAAGTGATACTTGGTATTCGATCAATATTACTAATATCTAAATCTGAAATGTTTCTGTCGGTGATGCTGCTTTGTCAATTTTGCACTGATGTGTGTGTGGAGGGGCTGATAAACAGATGGTCCACAGTCCCTAACTGTAAACCAACAAAGTGCACTTATGTGGTTTGTGTTTCTGTTTAAACTACATTTAACAGTATAAATACATCAAATGGGGGATTCTATTATTTAAAACAACCCCTGGTGAAAATTCTCACTTCAGCAGAAATCTTTCTTTGTCTTTCTTGTCCTCTGCTGCTTTTTTTATATTTATATTCCTTTGGTTTTTTTTTTCCAATGTGTGATTTTATGGCTTCAAGCAACAAAGAGAACTGAGTGGATAATTAGGATGAAATGTGTTTACATTGTTGTGTTTCTGTTAATTAGCACAGTGAGTACTGAGTGGTGACTCCGACAAAAGAAGGGTTGTATATGGAAGGTTGCGCTAAAAGAGTTCACTGGAATCGTAAACTGGGACGGAACCGTATATGATGTTCCTGATGAAGCCTATTATGTGGGCTGGAGTAAAAATGTCTCTGAAGCACTTGTAGTTACGTGGGGCAAAACTGAACTTGGGCAGAGTAAGGCCATGGGTTACCCCAATTTTACTCCATTTCACACCTTACCTACTAGAGGCAGAGGCAGAAAAAATGAGACAGTCGTGCATAAAAGTGGGTAGGCCACCTAGGTTATTTTTAGATACACTTTTGTTCGAGTTAGGATATAACATATTGCCAGCGGCAGTGCAGTCGTCATCCTACCAAATCCGGTGCTTCTGCCCATTGATTCACAGCTAAACTATAGAAAGACTATGTACAGCTACAGAACAACCATGCGGCACTTCTTCTTTTGGGACAGGAACTACTCTCACCCCACGCTGTCTTTAGGTAGTCCTATTAGACCATCGAGACCCCCTTACCAAAAACTCCACCCCCCCCACACACATTTTGATTATAATAACAATTATCTTTAGAGGCTTCTGGTGGTCAGCAAGTTGCCTCTACGATCAGAGGGTACCCTTGAGCAAGGTACTGTCCCCACACACTGACCCCTGGGCACCCCTCATTCGTGGCAGCCCCCTGTTTTGCTTGGTTAATTGGTTAACTTCAGAAAACAATTCACATGTTTGCTGTGCTGTGTTCATGCGTGAACACTATAAGGGGCCACTTTAGTTCACTTTACTATAAAAACATCCTTCTTGAGGTCTCTGCATAGTCTGGCAGCTGAGTTTCAACTACAAAGTCAAGTAAAATAAAGACAACAGCAACGAGCTTGATCATCAGCAACCCATGGCAAAAGCATATTGCCAGAGCAGGCATGAAAAATGTTCATAAAACAGCGAGTTGAGACTGACCTGATATGCCTTGACATTTTAGCTTGTTTTAATAAAAGACTGTTATTTTTTTTTTCAGATCCAGATTTTTTCCAGATAAGTAGTGATTGGAGGGCTAAGAAATGAGGCGCGGGCTTGGGATCACATTTAGAACATTCTGAGATTGCGTCCGGCTCCAGTAACAGAAACTCAGAAAACCTTTCATTACCTTTAAAAATGCAGTTTAGAAATATTTCCTAAACTTGCACGCCTCAATTCTCTCACAATGTCTGCGATATCCATAATGCTACTGCAGTTGCAGCCTTGTCTGTACCTGCATGGACTTTCTGTCAAATCATTCCTTCCTATTTAGGGTTTGGCTTTCTCTTTTTAAACTGGAGAAATTGATGTGCTCACCTTTTTGTGAGGCCAGCGACTAACACTTTATTACATTTAGAAAACATCGCTTTCATTCGGCTCGCAGCTACATGACAATTTCATTTTCTACATGTAGGTTTCGTGTCCAGTCTTTGGCTCATCTCCCTGCTGCTCAGTCCTTTCGCTAAGCCAGTGAAGCTCATTTAATATCATTTTAAGCAAGCTGCAGGTCAGTGCTATTGCCTCAGTATTGTGTACTGATCTTATTTTACACCCAACAAAGAACACAGAGTGGTTCAAATACCCAGAATACATGGATGTTCTGGTTGGTTGGTTCAGTGATGTCTCAAAATCCCCATAGCTGGAAGTCAAATGGCTTCCTACTCCTTACTGGGTGGATTACACTGAACTCAAAATACTGACTCCTGTCCCCAAATGGTGCATACTGTCTAACAGCCAATCGAGATTCAGTATGCACAATTCCATACTGGGCAACTAGTTCATTGTGCAGAATGAACAAAAGTATTGGGACACACCTGTTTTTAGGGTCTGGGCCCCTTACTTCCAATGAAGGTCAGTCTTGATGCTTCAGCAGACCGAGACATTTCAGGCAACAGCATGCTTCCAACTTTGTGGACACAGTTTGGGGAAGAACCTTTTCTATTCCAGCATGACTGTGTCCCAGTGCACAAAGCGAGCTCCATGAAGACATGGCTGGAGGAGTTCAGTGTGGAAGAACTTCACTGGCCTCAACCCCATCCAGCACCTTTGGGATGAACTGGAACAGAGATTGTGATCCAAACCTTGTGTCTGACCTTCTAAATGCTCTACAGAATTAATGGGCAAAATCCTTCCAAGAAGAGTGGAAGCTGTAATAGTTACAATAGGGGGGAACCAACTCCCTATTAAAGTCAATGTACTTGAATGCAATGTCATTAAGGTCCTTGTTGGGTGTAAGGGACAAGCATCGTTGTTACTTTTGTCCATATAGTGTAGCTATTTGTCTGAAGACCATTTGTCTTAGTTAGAAACCAGTGATTCCCAGCACTAAAGCATGGGCTCTGCATGAGGCTGCAGGGAGAGAACGGGGGCGCAGAATGGCTGCTCATCATCACCACATTATGCTCGTACCGCCGTTCAGTGACAGAAGCTGACGGACAGCTGCCGTCTCGGATGGCGACATATTGCACGTCACGCGGAAAGGTAACGAATTGTCCAGGATGGGTCTGAGCCATCTGTCCACAGGGCTCAGGCGCCTGCTTTTGCAAAGGAAGGGGGTCCTCGGTGTGCAGGAGGGCTTGGAGACCACCCGGGCTCGAGGAGCCTCACATTGTCCTTTTATTATAAGCAGAAAGTCAGAAGGGAACTGCAAAAGGCTGCACGTGCCTTTATTTTTTTTTTCTCCCCCCACCGTAATTACGCAGCATTGTGAAGGGCTGGCCAATCCTAGTGTAGAAAGGCGGGACTGTGGGATAAACAAACAAACAAACGAACAAACAAACAAACCAACAAGCAAATAAATAAATAAATAAATGCAACCGAGTGGATGGTTTCACTGCATTGGTTTTAAGATTTTAACCAATTTTTAAAAAAAAACACATGGAAGGAAGCCCACTGCAACGAAATACACCCCAGTTTGTGATGGTTTTGTCTTCTGAATGGATGAATTCAGAGCAAGGGGAAGAAATTTCTAGGATGTTCAGAAACATGGAAGCAGCCACAGGCCTTAATGTTCATTGTTAGGCCCGAGCTGAGCAGATGAAAGTTCTGCACAGGACGCATATAATCCTCTCTCTGTCCTCAGGGAAAATCTCTCTCTCTCTCTCTCCCTTATGAATTCATATGAATCTCATAACCATCTGGCAGCCTGGTTTATTTATTTATTTATTTGTTTAATACTGACGCTGTCTTTGCACCATATACCATAAATACACCCAAGAAATGACATCAGTGCAAAGTCAGAATGGATGGTAGTGTGCTGTGCTTATCAAAGACATATTTTAACCATTTCAGACATAAGAGTTCTTAGAAATGTATTGCTTCAACAGCAACAACAGCAACAAAACTATAGGTATCCATTAGTGGAAGCATAGCATTCATTTTTTTTTTTAGTCTGTTATAACACCAGCCTCTCTCTCTCTCTCTCTCTCCATTCTAGCGGTTATATTTTGGCACCTTCTTTTGAGAAGTTCACTGCTTCTTCATCTGGTGCTCCAAGTCCAAAATGCCTGGTGCAGAGGGTCGATTTTCAATTATGGACTTTGATAATAAAGATAAACTGATGTGCCAATCAAACCTTTTCTGAAAGAACTCAAAACTTCTCTCTCACACACCTCTTCAACCCCCCACCAAAAAAAAACAAACCCCCAAAATATTGACACAGAAAAAAAAAATCTTCGCTTAATCTTGCCATCTCTCCATTTCCATCCATTTCTCCTGTAGAAAATGAAAAAGGGGGAAGAAAAAGAAGGTCAAATACCTGTCAGGGTGGGATAGAGAGTTATGGAGGGAGAAAAACAATCAATACTGAAATTGTGGGTGTATTTTTTTTCCTGCAGTGGCGAGTGCTAGCCGAAAGAAACTGTACGTTGAATCTGAGGCGAGAGGCGCATTCAATAAGTGGCTGTAAAATAATGTATTAGTGTATAAAGAAGACCATCGTACAGTTTTTAAAGGTTTTAACAGCTAGTGAACTTCCTAAAGCTTGCATGTAATAATAATATGTAAATTAAAGGCTAAAATGTTTCCTCATAGTCCCCAGTTCCTTTCAATTCAATATGAGCGTAAACGAATATGTAGGAATGCTTTATTAGCAGTAGTAGCTGATGAATAAAGTGAATAATAGAAATACAGATAATCTGATCAATTTCTTGAGTGTAGCGTTGCTCTAATGTATGATACTGCTTATCTTGCTAGCTAGGCCAATTTTGAGTCCTCTACTACTATTTTTGTTTTGTGTTTTGATTCTGAAAGTGTATTATTTGCACACTCATACACACCCACACATTTGCATTTTAGCTCTAGTTTCTGTATGTAATTTTTTTTCTGAGAACAATCAAAGTGTGTTTCAGATTATTGTTTAATCCTGCTGCTATCCCTGGGGGCTCCAGTGTGTGCAGTGTCAGTAAAGACTACACCAGTTTAAGAGGGCCACAGATAAAAAAAAAATACATAAACAATTACGCAGCTTATGTACAATACACTTACATCCTCTTAAGAGCAGCGCAAAGCCATTTTAAGCTTAGACACTGTCCTTGAACTACATTCATACTTCAGCTTGTTATTGTTCCTCTGGGATGGAGAATTGAGCGATACCTCTCAGTTATTAGTGCGCAGCTGTTATGTAGGAGCATATGGAGGCTGAGCCTGACCTCTAATTGGTCGGTTTAAAGCGCCAGTCTCCAGACAATCCAATGGCCAGCAAGGAACAAACTAAAAAGTACAAAAGGCAGAAGGAGGTTTTGAGGTTCTGGTTCAAAAGGCCTTGATTTGACTGTGCTTTTTTTTTTTTATGTATAAGGCCTTTTGCAAGATAAAAATGTATTCATGGACAAATTGAAGCACTATGATCCCACAGTCACAGTTTTGGGACAGTGGCATTTGTGAATTTGCATTTGTATACAAGAAATATGTTTTGAGCAAGATGATATATAACCTATTCATAAATGTAGGAGGAAATAGCAATGAAGGTTAGGCCATTGGCTGTCCAATATATTATGATAAGGAAAAATTGCCTCCCTGAATTGGAAGCTTTACATGTGAAATAATCTAAATACGTCGCGCCGATTCCATTGACATTTTCATCATGAAATGTTTGCGCAATGTAAAGGGCAGATGGGGTTTCTAAATTGTATAGAAACAAATAAAGAATACAAAAAAGAGCAATAATAAAGAAAGAGGAGACATGCATTGCCTTTGTTGAGGCTCATCAGTACTTTTTTAAGGCTTAAGACCGTGAGCAGATGGATGTTGCTGTCATCTGTTATAGCTACAATTGTAATAGCCTCTCGCACCCCAGGGAGGGCAGGTGTCTCTCTGCTGGGACGGGACGTTTGAGGGGCGAGGCGGGGGTTGAGAATGGGGTGACAAAGATGGGAGTAGTGACCTGACCTTTGGCCTTTCGGTCCCTTGGAGTCCCCCCAGTCAGGTCCAATCGCCTGCATTTGTATGCGTGTGTGTAATTAAGGGGAAGGCCATCCAGTCAACAAGATTACCCTGCGGACCTTAGACGCCTAGATGAGGTGCCGTCGTGGCACCTGGCGTGGAACGGCCCTGTGCTTTCGCTCGGCAAGCACACTTCAGTCATGCTAAAAAAAAAATAAAAAAACGCTGTACCTACCCTCACCCAGCGGAGCCACATTAGCATGCAGGGCTCCTCTCAAACAGCGTTTTTTACTCTGAGTGGGGGAGGGAGAGATGGAGCAAGTGGAGCCGGTGTAAGGCATAGCTAAATGCAAAGCTAAATAATAGAAGTATATGCATTGATATATCACCGTTGTGTTTCAGCTGCATCAGTTTTGGAACATTACAATCATTTGCCATCAATATTCAATAAAGTACACTTTCATGAATAAAGGTCTTCAGAGCAAAAAAAGCACATCTAGATCTCTACCAAAGCTTTAAAGGGGCTTTTTTGCAAGAAAATTTCAAACATTTAAAGAACTCCATCATGAAAAGGCTCTGTACTCATTTTTTTAAACACACCTAAAAGCCTCTTTTAGTTTAAATTTTTTATTCTGTTCAAATAACTGTTTGCACTTTTTGAATGTATGTAGTCATTTTGTTCACATTTGCATGCAAAAATTAAAAAACAATGTGTGTATATATAATAACTAAAAATCATGGTAAAGGGTGAAATGGCAGTTTCTACAGAACTGTAAACAAATCAAATCATTTAACCCTTAAAAATGAGAATGTTGTGATGTAATTTCGATCGGTTTGTGTTAAATCACAAGGTTGATCAAGTGCCACTCATTTGCTCACTACATGCGAGTAAAAGAATCAGTTTTAATGTGAGACCGATTCTCTCTCTGCTCGTAAGGACACGTTTGAATGTGGTGAGAAGGCGGAGGGTCATCCGTGCTAAACTGCTGAGACAGGGCTTATGTAACACACCCCTGAGAAAGCCGACGAAGAGAGGGAGAGCCAAAGTAAAAAGGGAGATACACTGAGAAAGACAGCGAGGGATAAAAAAAAAAATCACATCAGCACTGAATACAAATGGAAGAAACTGAGGAGGAGACGGTGGAGGAGAAATGCATGAAGCACCGTGGGGGGATTATGGAAACACATGGCAACAAGGCCTGCTGGCACATCCATGCCATATAGCTACTAAAATGAAAAAATGTGAAGTTTTATCTGGATTAACAAAACAATTAATACAGAGAGGAAACGATGAAAGAGAAAATGGATCTGATTTCATACAGCTCTCAGTAGCTTTCATTCCTTTCGTGTTATCGCATGCATTCCACGTCTGATTCACCGTCTATATGCCACCGCCTCATTATTTCGAAGATATGAAAATGATCTTTCTGTCTGAATAATCAATAAGAGCTCTTAAGAAGATGCTAGCTTGAAAACAGGAAAAGAGGGCTAACATAATTTAAATTACAACATAATAGTTAATTATTACTCAAATAAATGAGCATTTGTACAGATTTTTTAAAACAGAACTATATTATTATATTTTAGAGAACATTTTGTTCTCTGAGTACTTTTCTTATTTTACTTGAGAAGTGTTTCAAAGTTTTGTTGAATACTCTATGAACTCTGGGGGTGGGGGGGTGGGGGGTGGGGGGCGTAACAGAGAGGGGTAAAATAAAAAGAGAAACAGAGGAAACTAGACCCACAGTGAATTAAATGTTTTTGAAGAAAAGAAATGCAATTAGTGTAAATAATTCAGGAGCTCTTTTCCACACAGTTATATAAAGGGGATGCTCTCCAAACACTAAGAGGATTTTTGAGTTTCCAGGCTGTGTGGAAGTGGTTGGAAGAGACAGGAAGAGTCACTGGGAGAGAGTTCAGTGCCTTGTTCGCTTTCTAACACACTAACGCCACTCTAACGCCATTTATTCACATATTAAGGGCTTGATAATTAGCTGAAGAGTTAAATCATGCACAAAACTGCAATGTTCCCTCCGGACTACACTCACCCATCCCTATAGGTTAAGCATGGGCGCTTCACTGAATTCATCAAGCCTGAAATGCCTACAGGTATCTAATAGAACCGTGGCCCAAATCACCTGATTTTACTAATTAGCTTTCTTTATTCATTAAGAAGTAAAGCTCATTAGTGGGCTCAGATGGTAAAGCTCAGAGAAGAAACACAGTTCGTACTGTTGTGTATTCATGAAAAATAAGAGTTTAAACAGGGATACAGGAAAATATTGAAGGGCCAGTTTCATAACCACTACATTAAAGAGCATCAGCTTTTTCCTCAGCAACTCTTCTATGGAATCACTTCAAAAAACAACTTCTGGCACCTGTTTTTATAGCCTATTTTTGCAGGCACCCTATTGGCCATTCTGCTGGCGGAACAAAAATCAGGGCAAGTATATTTCAATTCATACAATTGGATAACAAAAAAATATTTAAGTCAACTGGGAGACCTCCAATTCAAGTGGACATTTCCTTTTATAAGTCTGAATAGAGGATGATAGTCAGAGTATTGTTGAGTAAGAACATTTGATCATTCTCAGCTTTGTCACTTCTTCTCTTCTTTGCATGGAACGCATATTCACACTGTGTTTATTATTTTATGATTCCTTATTCATTTACATTGTGTTTACATTATATAAATATATAAACCCTGTTCAAATATACTCCCTGTCAAAATATATTTGCGCACATACAGTACAGGGAAATGTGAGTCAAACACTCCCCCTGTAGGTAACTGCACTCTCAATACAGATGTGCTAAAAACAACAGGCATTATTTATTAATAATATTTAACACATCTGTGTGCCCAGTCAAGGACAACACATGAGCAGTGTCGTATTTAACCCAATTATATATAGCTGCTACACAACGTGAAATAATGTATTGATATCTAACAGTTCTCATTTTCACTTTACTGTCATTATTTTTTAATGTTGATTTTATATGACTGTTTTGGATTTGATAATCAAAGCTGGACTTTTTATTTCATCACTGCACTGTTTTTATTTGCCAAATGAATGCATTATGAAATTAAGTGATACAAATTCAGACAGCGTGGTGGTCTCTGTCTCTCTCTCTCTCTCTCTCTCTCTCTCTCTCTAACACACACTCTGTCTCTATATCTTTCTCTTTCTCTCTCCCTCTCTTTCTCACACACACTCTCCCTTTTTTTTCTTCTCACACACTCTATATCTTTCTCTCCCTCTCCCTCTCTCTCTCCCCCACACACACACACACGCACACACACACACACTCTCTCACTCTCTCTCTCTCTCTCTCTCTCTCTCTCTTACCAGTAATACCCCACACCACACTTCACGCACTATATCTTTATGTATATATGCCTTTGTGGTCAATATGTATGATGACTAATAAATGACTGATAAATAAATCAATCTCACGTTTCTTTGTGAATTTAGACTCATGTTTTCTGTCATCGTCTTGCCAAAAACCATCATGACCCAGATTTAGCTTTCTGGCAGAGGCAGCAAATTTTCATTAAAAATCATTAAAAATCTCCTGGAGTCTATAATGCTGTGTGGATGCCTATGGAGAAGTATTTTCCTCCTCATTTCTTCCATTTCAGCATGTTTGACATCCATTTTTGACAAAAGATTGTTTAAGATTGTTTAACAAAACATAATAAAGTAATGAGTAAATGCAAAAAAATATTTGTATTGATTATCAAACGGTTGCCTGGTGTTGAAAGATGCCCTTAGTTACTCAATTAACCAATTAAAATGTAGTTAACATTTGAGATCAATTAAACTTGATACATCCAGGCTTGATTACTGCCAGCCTTACTGAATCTAAACATCATTAAACAGAATCTGTCTAGGAATGTGAAGAAAGCTAAAAGGTGTCAATGAGCATCACACAATATCCTGGCCAAAAGAAATTCCTGAAGATAGAATATTACTGAAATGTATCACTAGAAAGGGTTACAAAGTTCTGGGACTCCAGTGCACCGCAGTGAGAGCCATTATTTCAACAAGGAGAAAACAAGTCGACAGTTAACTTAAATTCACTCAAGAATACAGGGATGGCTCACCTGGGAGTTAAATCAAAAAAGAAGAAAAAAATCTAACACTTCTCTCTCATTAATGTGGTCAGCTCAAGATTGCATCATCAGAAAGACCCTTGACCAAAGTAGTCTCCACTGAGAGTTGCAAAACAAAAGCCTTGGAATATAAAGGCTCATGTCACATTTGTCAAACAAAAAGAACAGGCCATGATTTAACAAAGCCTTTTTATCTGTGGAAATTACAACTTTTTAGAAGACAAGTGTCTTCCGTTTTATCTGGCGTAAAGATCGTCTGGTGTAAAGATCATCTGGTGTAAAGATCATCTGCCGTAAAGATCATGTGGTGTAAAGATAATCTGGTGTAAAGATCATCTGGTGTAAAGATCATCTGGTGTAAAGATAATCTGGTGTAAAGATCATGTGGTGTAAAGATCATCTGGTGTAAAGATCATCTGATGTAATGATCATGTGGTGTAAAGATCATCTGATGTAATGATCATGTGGTGTAAAGATCATCTGCCGTAAAGATCATCTGCCGTAAAAATCATCTGCCGTAAAGATCATCTGGTGTAAAGATAATCTGGTGTAAAGATCATCTGGTGTAAAGATCATGTGGTGTAAAGATCATCTGATGTAAAGATCATCTGGTGTAAAGATCATCTGGTGTAAAGATTATCTGTTGTAAAGGCCACAGCATTCGACAATCGGAACATAATACCAACGAACGTCGTCTTGGTTCTGTGACAGTTTGGGGATGCTTTGCTGCTCCAGGAACTGGGTGATTTGCCAGAAATGAACATTCTGTAATACAATGGTCTGACACACAAGAGCAGGTCCACGAATAGCTGAAAAGAAAAAAGTTTTTGAGTTTTTGAGTGGCCTAGTCAAAGTCCTTAAACAGGGTTTATGCTCGGAAGACCTTTGGCTGAATAAAAGCAAAGATGGAAGGAATAGTGGGTCAAAGATTTCACCACAGATATGCGAAATACTGATATATCCAGTACTATATTGAAATATATAGATATGTAACTGTATATGGGTTTGTGTTGTCTCTCAATCATATATGCACAGTTCTGGGAACAAATAAGTGTACACTGCAACAATGTTCAGTTTCTATGGTTTTATCTTTCTCTTAGTTTTTTAAGAACTTGTCACGTTTCGGTCAGTGGCCAGTAGGGGCCACTGCTTTTTTGTTGTTTTTGGGTCTTTTATTTTGACATTCTGTTCTGTTTTCCTGCTTGTTTCCGTTATGTTTATGTTTAATTCCCTGATTTCTGTCTGTATTTAAGTTCTGTTTGTGTAGCCCAGAGCTATCTGTCCATCGCCTCATTTCGCCTCATTTACGCCTAGTTATGTGCCTCGTTTATAGTAATTCTGTCTTGCTTATGCCACATTCTTGTTCCTGTTTGTAGTGGCCATTGAGCCAGGTATCATTTCTGTTTTGGTTTATAAATGAAGTCAACCCCAGCATGGATACCAGTTTTCCAGCCTGGTCCTTGCCCCAAGGTTAATCACGGGAGCCGATTAGACCCAGCCCCTGTGAAAGATGGACAGACCACCAGAGAGCGCAGCCGGCGTAGAGAGGTATGGAGGGTCCGGCGTGGAGGAAGAACGCAGGCCGCGTCCCGTACCTTTGCCCCGTCTCCGTCGCCTTCCTCCCGAACCAGCACATACCCTGCTGCTCTTCCCAGAGCAGCCGCCCACACCAGCACCCAGGCAGAATCCCCCTGTAAGCAGGCTAGGGCTGGTTACCACAGCGGCTAGCGGACCAGGAGAGCCAGTAGAGGTTGGGGTTCAGCATGACCTCCTAGGCCCCTTAGAAACAGATCAGGGTGAGCTGAGGGAACCCCTGATTCCCGTACCCAGTCCCAGTATAAACCCAGCCAGTTCAGTAGCCCTTATGGGCAGAGTTGATCCAGGGCTAGCCTGGTTGGCCGGGTTCCTAGTGGGTATAGCCGTAGCTGCTAGCGTAGCTAAGAGGCTTGTAGCAAAGGGCGATGGGGGTCCATTGCCTTCAGAGGGGGGAGAAAACCCCATGTATTTTTTGGGAGGGCGTACTGGGCTTGGGGGGGGGCGGGTGGAGGATCACGGGGGTTGGAGTAGCAGCTAGTGGGGCTAGGGAGGGACCCGCTAGCAGTAGCAGCCTAGAGCTGACAGGTTCAACCGAGCCGGGAGAGAGCCTGGAAGAGGCCCGCATAGGGGCCTACATCCCGGAGGGAGACACTGGGCGCGAGGAGCGCCAGTACGGGGCCCGCGAGGAGGGGCTCTGTCCAGACTGTGGGACCTGCGGGGAGGCTTGCGGCATGGTGCTCAAAGGGGCTATGGACTAAAAGCCCGGACTGGCGGGACTACCGCTATGAACATTGTGGGGTTCCTCGGTGAGGGACCCGGACCGTGGGACAAGGACTACGTCCAGTGGTCCGCACCCGCATTGTTCGGGCGGAAGGTTTTCACCTGTTTGTGTTTAATTCCCTGATTTCTGTCTGTATTTAAGTTCTGTTTGTGTAGCCCACAGTTATCTGTCCATCACCTCATTTCGCCTCATTTATGCCTAGTTATGTGCCTCGTTTCTAGTAATTCTGTCTTGCTTATGCCACGTTCTCGTTCCTGTTTGTAGCAGCCATTGAGCCAGGTTTAATTTCTGTTTTGGTTTATAAATAAAGTCAACCACAGCATGGATACCTGTTTTCCAGCCTGGTCCTTGCCCCGAGGTAAATCACGGGAGCCGGTTAGACCCGACCCCCGTGAAAGAACTGCTTAAAAGCATAATTTCTTTAAAGCATAAAACAAGAGAAATGATGCAGTGTTTAACAAACTTGAATAATTCAAAGAAAACAAATCTCTCATTCACTCTTAAACCACCCAACTGTGAGAGGAGAACTTGGATTACAGCAGTTTTTATACTTTTTCTCATTAAATAAGATGTGATTCAGGTGATCATTAATCAGTCCCTCATAAAGCAGAATGAGGTGCTTGTGTAGGAATTTAACAGACACTGGCATGGAATGGTTGTCACACTCATAGAGATGCTGATGGTCTCTTATTTATTTCCAGGGCTGTACAGATAACAGATATATCTTGTATTTAAGATATATCTTGTAAAAATGTTGCAGTTTATAGTGTTTGACCATAGTGGTGGTTCCTGATACAGGGGTGCTGGGGGTGTTAAGGCTTGCAGATGTAAAAACAGCATCGGCACTGGTCTTTTTCATGGTTACCTCATTTTCATTGACCTACACATTAAATTTTAACATTGCATAATTTGTGTTGACGTTGCAGAACTGGCTTAGTTTTCCTTTTCACTTCTGCAAGAGTTTCTGGCATTCCCCTTTACTCTGAAACTTTAACTGCAAGGACATCAGCTCCCAGAAGTCAGAGTAACTATGGTTACTGTAAAAATAACAAGTGTTTACAGTGTTTGGAATAAAAGGAAACAATCGAATTCTTGACTAGGCTTTATTTTAAAGGGAAAGGAAAGCTTTAAGTGAATGTTCAAGACTTTAGGCATGGACATGGTGCGTGGTGTTGGTGAGAAAAACTGATTTTATCAAAGCAAATAAAAACATGAGACACAGCTTCCACTCCGATAGCCTTTATTGTTGGGAATGAGTACAAAGTTGGCAGGCTGCAGTGCAGAATGCATGGACAAGTGAGCGCCACACGCAGACACACGCGCTCCGATGTGCTAAGATCACGCACTCGCATGCTCAAACGCCCGCTCACTTGATCCTTTTTCTCACTCAATCGCTCTACTCCTCATAACTGGGCAGAGTATTTCTGCACCTCATCCCCTTTTTGTGCTGACATAGGCGAGCTTCTATTTCAGAGTAAGAAAAATAAAAGAGAAAATAAACCAAAAAAAAAAAAGACAGAAAATTTCAATAAACATTATAATTCTGTCATAGTAAAAGATATATGTACTTAATATAAGCTACTATGTTTCTGTAGATAGATGGAGCTCCCTGTAGAAATGAAGCTCAGTAGGTTGTATCCATTGAGGAGCATCTTGCTTGTCTTGCTTGTTGGAGATCATGGTCTTATGGGACCTTCTACCAGTTCACTAGTCCGGAAAGGAGGGATTCCCAGTGTGACAGGCTGGTTGAGAACAGAGCCCAGTGCCCGCAGGTGCTGGTTCATTCCATAGCCGTCATGCCCAGTGTTTGAGGCGTGATTGACAGACTTGTGAATTGACCCAACATCTCATTTGCAGGGATCTGTGTGAGTCCACATGTTTAATAGGGAGTCTAATCAGGCATTTGGGAGAGATTTAATGGTTCACTGCCTTGAACTGCTGAGCAGAATCTTGGATGAAAAAGTGCCAAGGTGCCATTTGAAAACCAGCCCACACACATACAGTGTCTTAGAAAAGCCAGTGTCAAGTCAATATCTTGACCTGCCCTACAACCAGAGGTGACACACACACATCATGCTGTCATTTATTATCGTCCTTACGCAGTATCAAGCAGATCAAATCAACAATATTTGTGTGCAAGTGTGTGTGTGTGTGTGTGTGTGTGTGTGTGTGTGTGTGTGTGTGTGTGTGTGTGTGTGTGTGTGTGTGT
>JBBPDB010000134.1:18690392-18701775 GCA_037974465.1 Brachypetersius altus
AGTGCAGTGCAGGGCTGTATTGATGTTCAGGGACTCCACCGATGAGAAGGTCCAAAGTGCAGGTGTCATGACATGATCTGGACGCAAATGGGCAGCGGATACAGCAGTGACTCGGGCAGAAAACAGCCTGAAGCTGAAAGACATCATCGGGAGCCCATGCATCGGGCGCCAGGGAATCGGAACAACCCACTTCCAGCAGTGGGGGAAGGCCGACAAAAGTCAGAGGAGACTTATGGTCCAAGCTGAGATTCGACAGTTAGAGGAGGAGGCAAGGATGTCTCAGGCTGTAGAGCTTGGATCACAAGGGGCCTGGACAAAGTGGGATCTGCCAAAACGTAAGATCACTTGGCCTGAACTTTGGAGACTGGAGCCCTTCCGTATCTCATTCCTACTCCGCTCGGTGTACGACACCCTCCCAACACCACCAAGTGGGGAATGAGGGAGGACCCTCTGTGCAGGTTATGCACATATACTGGCTGGGTGTAAGACTGCTCTCAGCCAAGGAAGATATCGGTGGCGTCATGACAAGGTCCTTGGGACACTGGCTGACATCTTGGAGCAGGAGAGCAAATATTGTACTTATGGATGTATAACCATGTGTCCTGAAACTGTGTATTAACTAATCTGTATGTGTGTGTGTGTGTATGTTAGTTATGCATTTCCATTGCAGGTTACTGGAGTGTGTCCCATACTCAGCCCATTCATTTCATGTTTTGAAATTCAAGCACCGAATATAATATTTCTAATAATTTTCCAAAGAAAATGTACTGCTCATACATTTTAGATTTTTGCCATATCGCAGCATGCACCTCTTCAATATTGAGACTGCAAGACTGAAAGAAATGATGTGTGTGTGTGTGTATGTTATGAGAGCTTGTGTGTGAGAGAAAGAGAGTTGATAACCTCTGTAAAAGAGGTTGAAAGTGAACAGAGAGGTGAAAAGCTCTGAAGCGAGACACGTATGGCCTTTGTAATCATAGTGCAAGCGTAGAGTTGTGCAATACTGCTGCTCCATTATCAACACACATTGTTTCTGGAGACGGCCAGAAAAAGAAACACTCCTCCAGTCATGAATAGCTTTCAGCCTCAACATGAAGCTGGGATGCTGACTATGAGGCTGCTATGAGGTTACCCTACACCACACACCCTCAGCATATGAACATTTCAAACGCATGTACATGTATGTTTCAGACACAGCCTATTGTTGCAGACCAGATAAAAACAAGTATCAAATGTTAAGTTTACAAAAGAAGGCAAAACTGCTTTGCAAGTTAATGTAAAGTATTCTTATTCCACATTTTGGAGCATTTCTATTGGATCAGGAAACTCTCACACAATCTAAATAGTGATAAACAAATGTCAGCGTAAGCGAAGTAAATATCAGTTATTGGTTAATCTTGTATGATAGGTGGGTAAAGAACTGTAGTTCTTTTAACATGATGTTTGTTTGCTTTTGAATGTTTGGAATCTATTTAACAATGTTCTTTATCTTGGTTTATTTCATTTAATCGTGTCAGGGAACACTGCTTGCTTGTATTTTACTTCATTTCATCCACTTTTGGTTCCCTAGGGAGTCGTTCAATTGAGTTGTTTAAAGAATGATCTGTTGGAAGGTTCTTCCAAAATCTATGGCATCACTCCAAAGAACCTTTATGGTTCCTTTATTTTTAAAGGGGACAGCCACGTTCCTATGAAGGCGCCACATACCATACTGGAGATATCAGCGAATCAGAGGTTTCTGTGGAGACGAGCGACGTGTGGCTCTCCGTGACAAGAGGCTTGCGTAATGGAGGGCGGCGATGGAATGGTGAAGAATGGCAACAAACGAGAGGCCATCTAAATTGATTCTGCTAACCATTGCTCCCTAGCCAACACTTTAATAGGCCTGCAATAGAATAATGGACACTTTATGGACACTTTAAGCACCCAACTAGGATTCACTCCAAAACTAACAAAGCTAACAGATTCACAGAGACCTTAGTGGTGGCAGGGCCACGGCCAAAAAAACTCCCCTACATCTCCTCCCTCTCTCTTTATCCCCCCACCGCGACACCACCACTTCCTCCTCCTCTCTCATGAAGTGCCAGGCAGGGAGATGGTCTGTCTGTATTGGTCTTCTTTGTGTTTGGTTACTGAGGCACGTGGAATGGCAGTTTATAGCACAATAAAACAGCATACGGAGACTTTCATTGGATATAATGGCTGGAAATAATTCTGACCATTTCACACCTTCTCACGTATACACAGAGACAGAGAAGGAAAGAGGAGAGTGGGAAATTGTTTTTGCCTCTTTTTTCTTCCTCGTCTATCACGTGTCCTCTGGTCCTGACGCCGAGCACACGCACAGACAAAACGTACACAAACACACTCTGTTGGCAATGAATACCCTTTCATTTCCTTTGATTCCCTGAGTGGACAGGAAGGAGGATGAGAGAGAGAGAGAGATAGAGAGAGAGACGCAGTTAGAGAGAATGGAGGTGTCCATCATGGCAGGCCTGCTGTACAATGAGAGCGGAGTTTACACACGCCCGCATGGCCCAGTGTCACTATTACAGCATTTCATTAACTCAGAACATGGCTGCCATGGCACTCAACACGGCTGGCCAAAGCCATTACAGAAGCACAGGCGACCACACTCAGTGGGCTTATAATGACTTTAACACCATTTAACACCATAGAGGTTATTAAGTGGAGGAATGGCTTCATTTCCATACAGTGATGTGACCTAGATCTGCTGCACCAGCAAGCTAACACCGGAGCTCTTGCTGCGCAGTATGAGAACTGTTCAAATATGAATCAATCCGTGTTTATTTGAGTCGCATGCACCAGCATATTTACTGTGCCTATTTTGCTGGAAGGATGTCTATAACTTTGCCTTATCCACTGACCTATTTATACTAAACCCCTAAATGTGTTCTTCCACATCTACGGTTGACAAAACATGTTGACAACACTGAACCTGATGAGCATTGGTAGCACACTTTAAGTCAAAATGCCTCAATTTGCTCTGTTAGATGGAAGTATTTATTGTGTGTGCATGTGTAAAAGGTCTCACTGTAACATGATCTTTTTTTGTCATGTAATCGGGCTAATGGACGAAAAGGTGTCATTGATTCCAACATAGAACATTTTGATCAGAACAACACAATATATGTTTATGCTAAATTAATAATAATGATTGATCTAGTACAGGGAAAATCTAAAATATTGCATTTATAAGGAGTTTTACATACTAGAAAATGTACATTATAAAATGTGCCATAGCACATTTTGCATGGGTAACATTTTATGTTAACATTTTATTTGTTTTGTCCCAATATGTTACATTCAGCTAACAAACAGTAATTGTACATTAAAATGTGCAGAAGTGTGTAAAGAATGTTCAACAGTTTGAACGGGAGTGCCCCAACTGCCTAGCTTAGTGTTTTGGCATTTTGAACATAGCGACTCTGAAATCACTGTACTAAAAGTTTTAAGCAAAGTTAATATTTAACCAACAGTTGTGTATTTATTTTATTCAAATGACTCAGTTCTCAGAAAAGAAACATCACTAAATAGCTAAATATACAAAATATTACTTTGATACCTCTGATCCTAACCATCAGAATGTATGTTCTATTAATGTACTATTCCACTTAACTATAGTTTCATTAACAGTTCAAGTCATGTTACTGGATGTTAATCTGTTCCCCCCATAATCTGCTGCTATTTTATTGCACTTATTTAAATTGCATTAATACTAAGTCACTTTCATAAAATAAGCTGCACTACTGATCTGCTGGTACTCTGTACTAAAACCTACATACAGCAGAGTTATGTTACTGTAATCTACAACATTCAAAAGTCAACATACAATATTTAAAAGTGAAGGTTACAATAGACAGTAGACCACAGACAAACAATAACAACTAATAAAGAATAGACAACTATTCTTTATTGTTTTTTTTAAATCTCTATTGTCTTTTTGTATTTTCGTTTGCACTGAGTATGCTAAGTACCAAAGAATTTCCCTTGGAATAAGTGAAGTTCAGTCTTATCTTATCTTAAAACTCTTCATAACCATTTATAATCTTTTGTTACTTTTAAAACGTCTTGTTACTGTTTCTGTGTAAAACTGTTTAAAGTAGGTATTCATCAACCGGAAAATGTTTAAAAAGTTATATTAAAAATAATTTTTAAAAATCTGGTTAGAGATACCACTAAGTAGGTGGCAATGCCTTAACCGTATATGTGTTGTAAGGCCACTAGGGCCTCTTCCGTCCTTGTCAAGGGGAGTGCTAACCTTCTCTCCTTTCATACAACACAAACAACGCGGGGCTACTTCAATGGTATATATAGGTGGTCTAGTGGATATGTATCTTAGTGACGGTTATTACCACTGACGCTTCGTTTCTTTACCTGTGTGTAAAGTAAGCCCCACTTCTACGCGGATCAGCAGTAGCTGTTTCAGCAGATTTTTCGAGGAATCGAACAAACAATTGTTCACTAAAACCCCCGCATTAACGCCGAAACTGCAGATATGCTCCGCATTTTTTTTTTTTTACTGTTGTGACGTCAGGGCCTGGTCCGCCACGCCCCCTTGTGCTGGGTTACTAAGCACCGCCCCAAACAACCTAAGCACCGCCCCAAACGAGGGGTGGTGGATGAGGCCCAGACACAGAAAAATATAATTTACTAATTCTGTAACATAAATATTAATGTAAAGTCAGACAAATTTCCATATAAAAACAACTATACAATTTTTGGTGCTGTCCAGTGAACACAAAGCAAGCAGGTCTTGGGACAGTGAAATGAGCTGAACTCAGAGGCCAGAGATTTGAAAGTAGCCAATCCAGCTATTCATTTTCCCTTGCTGCTGATTGGCTGCTGCCCCTTTGAAGCAGCGGGCAGTCCCGAATTTCCCCCATGGAGTGTCTCCAAAGTGTTTTTCGTTTTGTTCTTCTTAAAACCCTGTGTTTTTATTACTGTAAATTAAATGAATGTATTACTGTATTTAAATGAATTCAGTGCTGTATGCTAATAACAAAGCAAATTTCAGTGCACACTGTACAGTAAGGATATGGGTTAATTTTTACACTTTTTTCAGGGTAATATATTATGGTGGGTTTTAAATGAAAGTATTTGGGGGCCTATTTAGGGTTTACACTATAAAATTCTTCCAAATGTTATAAACATATGTTTATTCATATTATATTTGTATAATATATAAAATGGAACAATTGCAAAATGGAACAAATATTGTACACAGAAGTTGAGAACCCTTCCATTTTTGCCATATTGGTTCTTCTGTTACATTGAAGTCTGGTGAGAAAGAATAAGCAATCGTGAGATCTTGTTTTATGATGCACTACATTTCCACTGATGGGAATGTAGTTCCACTACATGTCCTTGCTGTGAGGAAATCTCATTACATGGTCATTTGTTATTGCCGGGGTCTCAAAACTCATCTTTATGACTGTACCTGCTAACAGAGAATGAATCAGAGGTGGCAGTCACTATTTCTTTCCACAGTATGTTCACCATAGACCAAAGAACCTTGACCTTGAGGAGCATTCAAAATCCACATATACATGTGTACTATTAGTGCAAATGTTTACTTTCCAGTTCACCGTTTATAAAAAAAGAAAACACTTATTCCTCCTGTCCTGCTCATCTCTAGGATGTGTAAAGTCTGTTTTGCAAGCGCGTCATTGCTACTTTAGTGTCATATTAGATTTGTATCTGTGCACCCATCCATCTGCATGTGCTCTGTGCTCGCAGTATGAAAGGACTGATAAATACTGAAGAGGCAGTCAATAAAACCAATAAGGGCTCCAAGAACAATCACTTCTAATAAAGCCAATCACTTTTAATCTGCTTACCCAGTCTGACGTTGCCCTCCTCTGCCGGATCCAACTGGAGGCCGCCGCAGCTGAATCACACAGGAGACACAGACAGATCCAGAGAGAAGCCCCAAAGCCAGTCGGCTTATCTAAAGATTTACAGCACACAGATACTGAAAAAGACAAAAATGGAGGAAAATCTGAGACACATTTGTTGATAGATTTGATCTGTTAATGCCAAGACATACTGATTTCAGAGGTAGTGATTACTGCCTAGGGAATTATTTACTTTTCCAGACAATGCATTAAAATGAGCAAAAATATGAAAAATGTATTATTATTATTATTATTATTATTATTATTATTATTATTATTATTATTATTATTAATAATAATTATTATTATTATTATAATTTATTTATTTATTTAATTATTTTTTTTAAATTATTGTAGCCCGTATCTGTGGTTTAATGATACAAAAGCTGTACGAACACTGTTAATAAAACTGAGGTATTTTGGTAACAGAAAAATCATCTTTGGTTTGTTTTCTTACATGTGTCAGTCATTTCTTTGATGAAGGTTTTTTTTCATTAAAAAAAAAAAGGTCCATCATACAGGGCTAACGCAAGGGAGCTGACCTGGAAAAAACAACATGCCAAGATCTGACCTTTCTGAAGATGTCTGTTTTCATCTCTTCATCCCTCCTCCTCCTTCTCCTTGTTTTCTGTCTCGCCAACCTGCTTTTCATGACCTTGCGAACAATGGATTCGAAATTTGTTTTTGTTTTTTGTTCAGAAATGACAGCATTTGTAACTAAACGTATTTAGGATTTTATTTGTATTTGTATATATTCTGTAATGAACTATTCTGAATACAGTTTGAATAAGTTCTGTCTAAAATTTATTCACATTTAAAATCAATTTTGGAGAATTTCGACATTTGAAAATGAATAAATATAAATCTGTTGCAGACAGATGTGTTACATGGATGAATTCTCTCTCTTTCTCTCTCTCTCTCTCTCTCTCTCTCTCTCTCTCTCTTTCTCTCTCTCAGTTCATCATATTCATAATTCATTGCTGCTCAAACAGAAAGCTGACCTTTCTTTGCCCATTCATGAAGGTACCAGCAACCTTCAGCATTTGCCACTGCATATGCTGTGTACACACACACACACACACACAATAAGTGACCAGTCAGCAGACAGTGTGGCCATCTTCAGCCCTTGACATAAATTCAGTGCAGTGGTGGAAGGTTGAGGACAGAAGCGAAGAGAGAAAAAGAGAAGAGAAGAGAGGAGAAGAGAAGAGAGGAAAGAGGAGAGGAGAGGAGAAGAGGAGAGGAGAGGAGAGGAGAAGAGAAGACAAGAGAAGAAAAGAGAAGAGAGGAGAGAGGAGAGGAGAGGAGAAGAGGAGATTAGAGGAGAAAAGAGGAGAAGAGAGGAGAAGAGAAGAGAGGAGAGGAGAAGAGAAGAGAAGAGAGTCGAGGTGAGGAGAAGAGAAGAGAAGAAAAGAGAAGAGAAGAGAGCAAAGGAGAAGAGAAGAAAGGAGAGGAGAACAGAAAGAGAGGAGAGGAGAAGAGAGGAGAGGAGAGGAGAGGAGAGGAAAAGATAGGAAAAGAGAAAAGAAGCTGTATGCTAAGCCATGAATAGCTTCATGTAAAGCAGAACAGAGGGGGGAGGGGAGAACCGAAAAAAAAATGTTTTGTCATTGTCTGCTGGTCCATGGACACTGAGTTCATATTGTAAAGGAAAAGCCTTCAGCTAACATGACTAAACAATACATACCTGTCGTCTAACACTCAAATAAATACAACACAGCAACAAGCTTCAAACGTAATTCATAATTGACAACAATTTTACAACAAATTATGTTGAAATCTGAAAAAACGGCTTGCACAAGAATGTTTAGTGATCCTGCATAACAGGTCTTCTTTCCATGAATCACTAAATATAATCATGGATCTAAAGGTGTCGAGAGTCTGAAAGAACACCACACGGTCTTTTATGGTCTGTTACAGTGCATATTGAGTATTGTATCAGATGCTAAGCCGGTTAGCTTGATTCTTGATTGTGTCCACCAGGGCCTGAACCTAAACACACTTTATTTTTTTATCCACAATGCCTAACAGGTCGTGGAGCATTTAAGCCTGTGCAGTGGGCTCACAGCAGGACCAGTGGCAGACCTCCCCCGTGCTTGTCTTTCCACGTCCTCCCTCCATCCCGGCCTTTGTGTGGACAACATTCAAGTAAGAGTGGGAGAGAATGGGATTTTAAAAAGCAAGACAAAAGTGGCAGTGAATTATTCACTAAAGTTCTCTGTGTTTCGTGGAGCATGGTGCAGTGGGGGCTGAATGGGAGAAGCTCTTAGTGGATTGGGGGACAGTGGGGAGTCGGACTCGGAGGGAGAGGTTAATGTTCCATCTTGTTTTGGTTAAAAGCAGGAGGCAGTGACGTTGGTTAAGGGGCTTTCTCACCTTCTTCTGGTCAATAGGTTTTCTAATGCAATTTAGATTTCTTTTTTTTTTGCTTTTATTGTTGATGTTAAAGCAGCAATTTCATAAAGGAGAGCTGTTGCACTGGACTCAGCACAGCACAGTAATAATAAGAAATGTGAAAGAAATGTAAAGACCAGGGATGGCTCTATAACACGTGCTTCAAAAACCTGTATGTTATTCAGATGTAGAGACCATCACATCTTTGGTCTGGATGTGGCTCGTACAAGATATTAATTTATTACTTTGGGAAAAGCACAAATATGACCCTTTTTCAAGAATTTGAACCCCATTTGGTTATCTGGAAAAGGTGCTATTAAGTGTATAGTAAATCGTATAAACTGAAGTGACACACACACACACACACACAATAATTAGCACATATATTTAAGGTAAAATGTATTATATACATATATGTACAGTGCTGTGCAAAAGTCTTAGTCACCTATGCAAATTGTTTAAAGACAATTTTTCAGGGTGTTATAATTCGTCTTTCTGCTACCAAAGTTAACATCCAAAAAATTATTGCAAACAAACAGTAAAAAAGTATCAAGATTTGTTTTGTTTGTAAAAAATAAGTAGCTGATATTGTGTGAGCTCCTGGTGGAGAACACAGGTTCGGTTCCAGATTTCTCCTCGGTTCCTCCAGCAGAGAAATTCCAACAGCAGCTCCTGATTTAATTTACTGAAGTACTGATCGAGTTAAAATTGATCATACAATCACTATTTACTGTGTACTAGTATTGGTATTCATTCTATTTAGGTTTATTTGGAATATGTAGTAATATTCATGCGAAAAAAGAACACTCACTGATCATGTGAACAGTTTTTATATATTGTTTTTGTAGGTGCTAGAGACTTTGGCACAGTACAGTACAGTACTGTATACGGTACAGTATGCTGTATACCTGTGTGTATATATATAATTAAAAACACAAAATAAAGACTTATATAACTTACCTAATAAATGTACTTGGCAATATGTACACTCTAAATCACGGGGATTCTACGGGGATATGTTAGTAACGCACGAGCATGTTCATGTACACAGTCTTGCACACAGAGGCCTAATTTGCCTGCAGATACATGTACATCTGCTGTCATTGCATGCTAGTAAAATGTTCAGTCATGTATAGGCTTTATCTGCATATCTGACCTACATAGCAGGTCAGGAGCACCATGCGGAGGTCCCACCCAGCCCCTGAGAGTCTGACTGGCATCCTGTTCCAGCCGTGGTGCAAACGGATCAATGACCTCTGATGTTGACATTTATTAGGCAGTGTCAGAACCTCTGCATTGCTATTGACACTCGGGTGCGTCAGCCAAGTAGCTCAAGAGGCGAGGCGTCGATACATCTGGAGAAATAATGGGAATGTGGTCGGAACACCGAGGGGAAATGTGGCCACGTCCATTGGCCGGTGCGTTTCTAATCAGTGCGCTGCCTCATTGCGCGAGATTGCAGTGTGTTGCGCACAAAAGACATGGAGTTGAAAATGTTCAGCCTTCACTTCTGATTAGGTCTAGAGAGCAGCTCCAGAAGCCTCCTCCCATTGGTCGATACGGGAGAGGTGGCGATACTGTACTGATGGCCTCTTTGTTACGCCCTATTCTTTGTCATGGTGGTTTTGCTATGGTTAAAAGCAGGTCATGACAAAGGAGCTGAAGGGCCCAGAGAGAGAAAGAGTATGGCTCGTATGGAGATGATCGTATTGAGGAAGCTCACTGGACTCACTGTTCTCAGCCTCTGATGCAGCACCTGCAGTTTCTTCAGGTCTGGTTTAAGCCACCAACGTGTCAAAGCATGGCTAATCTCGCCACCGTTTACAAAATTAGAGAAAACAGTTCTAGACAAAAATGTTTTTTCTATAGAATATTTACAACTGCTAGTGTAAAAGTCACGTATGCAAATATGTGTGCCTGTGTGTTATGTAGGCTATGTGTGTGTGTTTCCTTACCTCTTTCTTCCCTACGGAGGGACACACAGTGCCGTATATATAATACGGATCTATATAAACGACTTTACGACTTTTCTAACGTGAAAGATGTGAAGTTATGGTTGGGAAGGACTGTGTATATGTTTCCGTGTGCGTATGTGTATGTTTGCGTGTGTGTATGCATGCATGCATGTGTGCGTGTGTGTTCCCTGCACAGGACGCACAGTTTTCTGCGCCCTTTGGCGTGAATGGGCCACTTTGACTTCATATCGTTTAGGAGTTCCCTCTATAAGAGTCGTATAGAATGTGTATGTTGGGAGCGCTGTTAAATGGAAGCTGTTGGAGCAGCCACAATTGCGATGCAGCATGAAATAGACCGTGCACTAATGCTTATGGAGGAATTAAATGGCAACGAACAAAAATAACAACACCCCCCTCAGATCTACCTAGCAACTAAAGGGCTGCAGGAATTCCGTGTGTGTGGTTCGGGGGGTTGCGCAGGCACCTCTGGAAGGATCAGCTGCTGCGCTCAGATAATAAAAATAATAAAGAAAAGGTTTAGTGGTCCAGCACTTTATTACAAACCGAATAATAATAATAATAATACTAATAACAACAACAACAACAACAACAACAACAATAATAATAATAATAATAATAATAGCCTAATAAATGTTGCTGTTTGTTTTTGCTGCTGTTGTTGTTAATATTAATATTATATTATTATTGTTGTTATTATTATTATTATTATTATTATTATTATTATCTTCATAATTATTTTTATTATTAGTAGTAGTAGTAGTAGTAGTAGTTGTGGCAGAAAAAAATAAAAATATATATATTTATTTTAAATATATACGATAAACGTTATTCTGCTGACCTTAGGATACGTTTTTGTGTTTTTAGATTTTTTTATTCTGCCTCGTCTAAGTGATGGACTAATAATAATAAACAACTGATGTGTGGCCCGTTATCAGATTATAATCGAATTTCGTTACTCTGGACTGATCCACGTTTAAAAGGCTAGTGATGTACTCGGACACACACACACACACACACACACACACTTCACACACGAATAAACCGTAACCCCGCACGACCGAACATTTCCTTAAAGCTCTCCGTGCATTTCGTGAA
>JBBPDB010000134.1:18713873-18726328 GCA_037974465.1 Brachypetersius altus
CACACAAACACACCATTCTCCTGTTCTGGTCCGGCCCCTCTGTCAAATTTTCGAAACCATTGTGGCCCGCGAGTCAAGAAATTTGACCACCCCTGGTTTAAACATCAACATCATTTGGGATTAGAATGAAACAGAGATTGGGATTAAAGGGGTGGAGCCTAACATCTCGCTACACTATCAGCATTTGTTTGAATTAAACAATTAGGACGTTGTTTGAAAGGACTGCATTAGTTAATTTATTAATTAATTTGTTAAAGTGGAGTTGAAAATTCAGAGTGAACAGCTGATAATTTAATGACACCATTTTAGAACATTGGGCAGCTGGTGGTTAGGGAGTTGCCCCTGCGATCGGAAAGTCATGGATTTGAATGCCAGGACTGCCAGTTGCACCACTGAGGTACCCTTGAGCAAGGTAGACACTGCTCCCTGGGCACTATTGTCGGCACCCTAGTGGTTCACTGGAGTGAGTCAGTTAAATGCACTCAAGCCATTTCCTTTGGGATTCAAGATATTAAATAAAGTAAATAAATAATAATAAAAAAAAAGACTATCATTTAACATAAACATTTGAATACACATAAACAAATGAACCCTTGAGATGAAGTGGAAAGAACCTTTTAAAAGGCTTAAAGAAAAATGCTCTTTGCCAGTTTTAGGGAAATTCTATACATTGTGTGAATGATCTTTCACCTTTGGCACTATTTGGGGTTTTGGTTTGGTTCAGGTCGGGCTGGGACAGAAATTCCTCTGGACTAAAATATTAATGCTGGAGAGCTGCTAGCTATCAGAGGAAACCAGCGAGGAAGATGACTATTATGTTTTTCTTCACCATAGAAGAGGTGAATGAAGAGTAAGCTTCATTAAACAAAACACAGAGGAATAAATTGCAGTCAAGAATAATAAACTGCTACATAACACAACATACCAGATCACAGTTCCCAGCATCTCTCCAGTCCTTACCAATAACAACAGAATCATATTGTGGAGGAATTCTTATGAGAGTGTCTGACTGTGAAGCCTCTACTGATTCCCATAACGTTGATGACTCATGAGGTACTGTAAGTATTGAGACATACTTTATTTTTCTAAGGCCACATTTTTAGAAATGAATAATTGAGCTGGCCAAATGCCTATGTCTGTATTTGCATTAATTTTCACTCTGAATAATGCTGAACAGCCTAGTTTATACATTTCTACAGGGGCAGGGGTGTGGGGGAAATTTAAAAGGCATGACCATCACAAAGTGTACTTTTAAGCTCTGAATCATTGCATCATTTTCTGTTCCTTGGAAGGACATGAGGTATGCATGAAGACTCTTGTAAAATTTGTCCAAATAAAACTTTAACATGAATTTTATTTCCAGGAATTACCCAGCTTTGAATCAATTCCCTTCAATGGTTATCTGCAAACGGCCAGAAATGCAATATAATGCAATACACTCTAGATAGAACACCTTCATTAAGGCAACATTTGTATCATTTGAAGTAAGAGCTCAAGTGGTTTGTCCTAAAGGGGTGGTTGGCTCATTTGATTATCTGTCTATACTTTCAGGATCCTGTCTAAATGTAGTTCTGTCAAATAAATGTTAATGTTACTGCAGTGATTACTGCATACTGTAGCCACACAAATGATGACTGCTCATACAAACATAATTGATCTTGTATTAATTAAGTACTTCCTGATTATATGAAAGGCTATATGGAGAGGAGTTGAGCATTTTCTAGTTTCGACTTCACTCCATTTGAAATTTGCTCAAATTTAAACTTCAAAGATCATTGAACTGCAAATGATTTTAATATTTTCTATATGGACAGCCGCTTTATCATTCTGATTCACAGTGGCTAGAACCAGTTGGCTTTACATTTTCTCCTTCTGTGTCTTTATGGAGCTTGCACTGGTACGGAGTCATACTGGAATAGAAAAGGTTCTTCTCCAAACCGTGTCGACAATTGTAGAAGTATGGTGTTGTCCAAAATGTCTTGGTATGCTGAAAATTAAGATGGCCCTTCACTGGAAGTGAAGCCCCCTAAAAACAAGTGTGTCCCAATACTTTTGTCCATATAGTGAGCCACGATGAGCCGTGTTGTACACCCTCACACTTGAAATCTTTGATGGTTCTATCAAACAACCATGGCGGCACCCATGGAGCTGCTGTGCTGGGGAGGAGACTGGGACTTGCCGTCTGTACACACAGAGTCTCTTATTGTGTTGGTAACTAAAATGTATTACATCTCCTGACCTTTTTTCGTGACTATTATCTTATTGTTTACATTTCTAGAGGGCTGTAAGACAGCTGAAATGCTGGTTAGCCGGTTAGCATTGCTAGCTGCTGTAAAAGCAATACCAGTCTGGTTTACAGCAGGAGAGCCCTCTCTGTTGTCATTTTGTCCTTCTGAGAAATTTGATATATGACAAGTAACTAACGGAGAAAATTATCGTTATCCAACTGCCTAATTCTACTAAATCAGTAAGACCTGCCTAATTCTACTAAATCAGTAAGACCATCTTCTGTTGTACCTCCCCAAGGTCAGTTTCTCCATACTTGTGTAAGAAGCTGGGAGGTTTAAACATTCACAGAAAGGCTCAGCTCTTTGACTAACCTCCACAAAGTGTTAGGTTTTGGCGTAAAATATATTACGAAGAGCACGAAGAACACTATATGGACAAAAGTATTGGGACGCCTGACCACTACACCAAAAACTCGGGGTTCTTTCATACAGAATGAATGGACACACATTTACCACAGAAACTCCTAAATGTGGTGGAAATCCTTCCAAGAAGAGTGGAAGCTGCTATAGCTGCAAAGGAGGGACCAACTCCATATGTGTATGAATGCAGTTCATTAAAATCCCTCTTGGTGTCAGGCGTCCCAATACCTTTGTCCAGATACTGTATACCTCCTCTAACCTCTTGGTTGTCAGGTGTTCTTGAACATTTTTGTGCACTGTTGGTTCACATTGCTTTAGTGTGTTGAATCATTGCTTCTCTGCAGGCTTATGCAAAATTCGCTGGTGCCACACTTACAGTGAAGCCTGTAGATTGGACGTGGAGGACTATTACAGGTAGAAGTGGATAATTTAGTTGTTCATGAAGCCGTCTTGGGGAAATGATCAAAACGTGTATATAATAAGTACACCATAATAAATGCAAATACCAGACGATAACTGTTGCTTGACAAAATTAGCCACATAGATTTCAGAATTGTTTACCCCACCTGTCTGATACACACAAAACCCTCCACTTTCACAGCCTCCATTCCACTGCTGCACTTTGAGGGAGCTTCGGTGACAGAACCTACACAGATTCTCAACTTGCTCAGAAAAAATGTATGTATCAGTATTATATATATATATATATATATATTCAGTAGTGTCAAGGTTTGAGTTCGTTTGAATCTTTTGTTGTATTGATTTTATTTTCTAACTTGCTTACAAAAAGTTTTACAAAGGGTTTACAAAGCAAATACATGTACTGGATAGGGCTGCACAATATATCGCAAATTTACTGTCATGGCGATATCAACATGTGCAATATACATATCGCAAAAGACTGACTGAACTGCAATAAATGGTGTTTTTTCAAAGTTCTTCACCTAGTGCCACAGAGAAGAGGGCAAATATATCACTGGGCAGTTTTCTTCATTTTCTGTGCTACTGTTATAGATTGTTCATTTTGTTTTTTTTTGGCTAAGATCGTACTATAATTTAAATTATGTTTACATTTATATAAGGTTTAAAATTATTTTCATATTTTTTTCAACAATGTTCAAATGTTTTATGGGAGGCATTAAAATGCTCTGTTTAAGTAAATTCTTTAAAAAAAAAAACATGTTGGAATGGAAGTATTTCATATTTTTTTTCTGCATAGACTAGTCAGCATCTGGAGTGTTACCAGCAAATCCAAAGCAGAAAAACATGAACACTATAAAGGCTAAGTTTTTACTCACTTATCGCATGTGATCTCGCCATCGCAACACCCAACATGATCGGATGTTTTCGTGCAGCCCTAGTTAGGACCTACCAAACGTGATCCAAATGTTCAGAAAGGTGTAAATACATTTCTGGTGTCACTTTTCTCAATGTTTACAGCCTTATATGTGAAGAGCTGGACAAACCTAGAGCCGCTGAGGAAGAGGAGGAGGACATTAAGGTTAAGGATAAAGAGAATGAAACGGAAGCTGGTGAACGGCGTAAAATCCGAGGTGAGCATATATGGTCGCCAAAGCCACTCTGGGGTTCAAGATGTAACCATAATCGGTACGTGGCACCTTTTATATTGGGTTTTTTCTCTTTACACACTTAAACCTTTTTCCTCCACAGACTACAAGCGCACCAGCCTTGCCAAGTATATAAAGCTATTTGATCAGTTTTTGGATCTAATGGCTCGCTCAAGGAAAGGAGAGATGCTGAAGAAAAGCGGTATGTTCAGAATCAGTCCCTCAGATTTACCTTTCCTTGGACTTATGAGATGTTGCATTTGGAAGAACCTAGAAATAGGTGTGCTCAGCTTTACGACCGGACTAAGCATCCTGTATTTTTTTTTATAGATCTCCAGAAAGAGTTTTAAACAGAAGTGACCATCCAAAACATCTGATCTTCGATGCGTAATGTCAGAAGGCCCTATCCGACCCTAAGCACTTCCTTCGCCTCAGCAACAAAGCATTGGCTGGACGTGCCCGACTTAAATGTGGTGTTGCATCTCATGTTTAAAAGAGCACTAGGGTGTTCACAGTGGATTTTTTCTATTTTTCCAACTGAAATTTCTTTCCCTATCACTCTGATCAGATCTTGTACATTGACTATATGCATTTTTTTTTTTACTTTGTTGGCAAGTACTGTACATTAACACACATATTTTGATGATAATAAAGAGGGTTGTTTAGTAGATGTTTGGAATTTGTATAGTCTCCCAGTACACTTACATGGGTTACAATAAGTGGCAGGTTCTATAATCAATTTAGGACATTTCCAAAAAATACATTTATTTCAAAAATTTCTCGCACAGGGACAGAACATTTTATAAAACAATATGCTGTACAGTTACAAAAACCCAATTCAGCAGACAGAGGAGAATTACAGAAGAAACTGCTCCAAAATCTTACATCTCTAGGAATATTTTCTCTTCATCTATAGTCCCTTACTTGGCCATATCGATGAGACTCTGTAGTGACGTAGGAACCCAGGTCTTTTTACCCTGGACGAAGACAACTCCTCGTTCGATGTAGATCATGATCCTCCCAAACGTGTACAGCTGTTTGCCCATGTGCCGCTTTCCCACCAGGGGCATGAAGACGATCCCATTCTCCTCTGCCTTGGCCTGGATTAGATCTTTGAAGTTGGTAGGTATTGATGAAGGGGCGGGGACAGTGCCGGGAGGTCGCGGGACACTGGTTTCTACCTCGCGCCGCTCCGGCTGCTGCGCTGTCGCCTCGTACTGAAAGTCCTTCCTCCTCTCTGTCTGGGTCAGGTATGCAATATTCTCCCTTGCACCAGGCTGCATGTAGCCACCTATGAAGAAGAGGGCAGGAGGATTTAGGCAAATAAGAGTGTTTGAGATGCTGAAGTTGCCCTTTCAAATGTGACACCAGACCCTTAAGGCCAAATTCAGAAGCAACACAAAAAAATACTCCAATAAGTCAAACCTGGCAGTCAACAACTAATTGATCCAATTTGTTTTCTACAAAATTCATTTTTTCACCTGATTGTCCATTTAGATGCTCCTGAAATCTTGATGAACCAAATCAAGTGTTAGTTTCATTGCAAATTTACCAGTAATCAAGACCATGTATGTTTTTGTACATCAGACTAAGAGTATATAGACCATTTGGGAGAGAGACAGTTATTTGGTTAAACTAGAAGTGCTGAATTGACTGCTTGTAGGCTGACTTAAAAACTACTGCTTGCAATGTTTGACTTGTGTAGGTAGAGATGAAGGATTTTTAACAAAACATGGCATTTTAAGGGAGTGTGTATGTGTGACTAACCTATGCCAGAGGCCACAGCTCTGTTCATGATGTCAAGAGCTTCATTGAGCTTCTCCTTAATGACTGGATGGCTGAGCAGCGTCTCCGACAGCATACTCTTCCACCCCAAATACCACTTAGTGATCTCCTCATAGTTAGGATTGTTACTCAGCCAAGAGCACAACACCTGCAACATAAGGTCAGAAATTAAATGAATATGGCTTTTCTCTGCAGAGCTCCCATACACAAAGCATTCATGTAGTAAACATAAGAAATGAGATGCTGGAACTGCCTGCCAATAGATGCAACTGTGTTTGCTTGATTTGTTGAAGAGGTACAAAAGAAAATCTTGTCAAACAATTTGCTTTTCAAATCATTCCCAAGTATCCAAACCAGCCAAATATTAGAGTTTCCATCTCCCACCAGCTACTGCCATTTTAAAAATCCTCTAAAATCTGCTTGACTCTACTTGAGAACATACAAGCGTAGACCCACCTGTAGCCATTTGTTAAAGAAGTGCTTGTCTAGTAATCCCACCATGGTGGAGAGAGAGAGCATGCCTTCCCAGTCCATCACCCATGTGAATGGCTCCACCAGCTGCTGATGTGGGTTCACCACCAGCTCCCCAAGACACAGAGCTATAAAACAAAAATTACAACGTAAAATAAAATAGGAAACGGCTCCTACCCAACAGTAAATAGACCCAACAGAGAACCTTTATGGGTAGAGACACACACACCTAGTTTAGGAACAATGTTTTTGACCATGAAAGCCTCCCAGGCTCCAGGGGTGAAAACCTCTTTCCAGGGCTGCAGGATGAGTCTGGCAGAGGCGTCGCTGGGGTGCCAGCGCTGCAACGCATGCGCCAGTTTGCTGCGGATAGGCGCGTACAATGGCTCGAGGCGAGTCTGCATTAGTGGCAACCACGGATGGATCCACGAATGGATGGGCACAGTGTCTGTCAGCGGGTTCCAGTTATCCACCTGAAGAATTACACATAGATACATCACGTTACTCAGCAGCTGTCAGAGTGTACTTTAGAGGACCAAAGTGAATGTTTTATGGGCGTGTGTATTCCTATGACACTTTTTAATGTGTGAAACGTGACCTCTTTCTGTAGCCGTGGAAAGATGAGTTGCTCCAGCATGTAGTCCAGAATCCAGTGAGGCAGCACAGGAGCCCAGCAGTCCACACAGTCCACCATTGGCCCCACATTCCTGGGCTGCCACTGAGCCACGCAGCCTCTCAGCACTGGAACCCACACCTCCCAGATCAATCTGAACAGAGAGAAATAGTTGTTAAATCTGCATTGTATGATATATCCTTAAATACTTAAAATCAGTGCAACACCAAATTACAAACTACAGTGGACTACAGTGAGCATAGAAAAGAATCACATTTAGCATCATATTTTGTTGCTTTGCAGCAAAACACACAAAAACAATATTTCTTAAAGAAATAACTGTATTTCCCCAACCCCCCCCCCGTCTTGTGAATCCGTTGTAGAGCATGTTTTGCTTTAATTAAAGCCTCGAGTCTGTTAGGATTCTTCTCTACTGACTTTGTACAGCTAGACTGTCCAATAATTGCCCACCCTTCTTTAAAGAACTTTTCAGGCTCAGTCAAACTGAGAATATCAACAGGATTTAAGTCTGGGCTCCTTCAACCACTGTGTGGTCAATTTTGCAGTGTGCTTTGGGTCTTTGTCATGTTTGGTGTTCTTTGGATGGCAAGCTGAATTTGGCTCTATGCCAAATGAGGCCAAATAGTTTGATCTAACATCTTTTCCCAGTTGGCCTCAGAATCTTCACGATGTGTTTTGGCAAGGCTCAAATGTGGCCTTAATTGACTAGTGGCTTTTTTCCCCCTTACAACCCTTCCATTCATGTCCACACTTGTGATATTATTGTCTCTCTCACACACAATGGCCACTCTTGTGGCTTCAAAGTTGCCACAGGTAGTGGGTAGTTTCTCTGCTCTCCCATCCAGCTTGGCGGGATGGCCTGATCTGGGAAAGGTCATAGTGGTACCAAACACGTTTCACGTCTTTATCATAGACCTTACTGTGATCCCAGGGTTGATCAAGTTAACAAATATTTTAGGGGTGGGGGGAGATTCTTTTGCTTTCATTTATTGCAGCAAAGTAGAAAAATGTAAGTATTTTAAAGGAACTCCAACTTAATAAAGCTCTGATAAGCCAAACCAGGAATTGACTACAAATAATGCTGGGATTTCACAGCTACAGGTTTGGCACTTCCCAGATACATACTTTTTAGCACATTTTCTTGGGTTCCTATAGGGTGTTTATCTTACAGGATAGTAACAAAAAAAGCATGTTTTAATAAAAACATGGCATGGCATAGAATATGGCACCTTTAGTGTGAAAAACAACAAACAGAAAAAAATGAAGTATAATTTACCTGTGGTAGGGATCCATGCTGCTAGAGTCAGGTGCAGCATGTTGAGTTTGTGTACCCTCTAGAATAGCCCTCCACTGACCTACTTCTTCTAAACCATATGAACAGTCCTACAGAGAAATGCAGCACATATTAATAACAAGAATCATGTATGAAAATGTTCTCCATCCTGACAAATGCTCTGTATTCATTATTTTTTTTACCTTGAGTGGATCCCAGTTTTTAAGTTTTTCAGTCAGCAGCGGATGCACTACAGACACAGCAAGGTCAGCAAGCCCCATGCTCTTGTACTCTTGGTAGAAGTTCCTCTGCAGTTCCTGGAAGGCCTCTGCACACTCCTGGAGGCTGAGCTTTGGTCCTCCCTCCTCTCCATCTGCCTCTAGCCGCTCCACCAGGTCCAGCACACGTTCCAGCCGCTCCACAGCCTCCGCCTCCTCGCTCAGCCTGGTCTGCAAATCTGTGCTCTCATGCGTTAGAGATACCACTGTGTCCCGTTCATGTTGCAGGCGCCGAGCGCTCTACGTACACACACACACACACACACACACGTCCATATAAGTCAGCAGAGACTTTGTTAGGTTAAACCTAATTAATACAAATATTTTATTGTTTAAGTTACAAATAAGTAAAAAACGTCTTTGTTAACGGGCCTCTGTGATTACAATCTAAAGGTGATGTATCAACTGCAATGAATTTGGACTCTTAGAACCAATTATAACTGTTGAAATTATTTTGCCCAAGTCCTAACTTGTAACCATGCTTGAGATCCCCCAATGTGGCTGAATTAACACAGTTCTGCAAAGAAGGGCCACTACAGCTCTGTGACACACGGCTCTCTAGTTTGCTTGCAATTGTTGCTGACAGAGTTGCACAACCTTACACTTTTGTCAGATAATGTGAATAACTTCAATTTTGACAATCTGTGACGGCTAAACGACTGGTTCAGGCCATCTCTAAACCCGCAGGTCTTGTGGGGTATTCTTGGCATGCAGTTGTAAGTACAAAGGTCCAAGGATAACTGGTTAACCAGCAATGGGATCATGGACACCCAAGGCTCACTAATGTGGGTGGAAAGCAAAGACTCGCCCATCTGGTCTATTTCCACATAAGAGCAACTGTAGTGGAGCTGCATAAAAACAGACAGAGTGCCCATGCTGTCCCTGTTCACCACCAAAAGCACCAACAATAGACAAGTGAACATAGAGCTGGAAGGTGGTCTGATGTTTTCTTTTATATTATGGTGCATGTGCCTGACACAAAGAAGAGATGGCACCAGGATGCACTATGGGAAGGCAAGGCAAGTCAGTGAAGGCAGTGTGATTCTCTGGGCAATGTTCTGCTGGGAAACCTGGGATCCTGGCATTCATTGGGATTTTACGTTGACATATACTGCCTACCTAAATATTACTACATATCAAGTATGCTCCTTCCTGGCAACGGTATTCTCTTTTACCTTGTTTTAGCAGAATAATGTGCCCTGTCCCACTGCAGAAATTGTTCAGGAACGATTTGAAGAAGGTGAGATTCAGATTCTCCAGATCTGTTCCAGCATCTGTGGGATGTGCTGGATAAACTGGTCTGATCCATGCATACGAGTTACAGGACTTAAAATATTTACTGCTCTGAGGGGTGTTTTAGCAGTATGAGGGGAACCTACAGGTAGGTTTGTGTTATGGCTGATCTGTGAAAGCATCACTTTTGTTTCTCCTTATTTTATATTACATTTTGTATCTACAACCATTCAGTGTGCCAACTATGCACAAATAAAAGAAACCAGGAGCAAAACATTGAGGAGCTGATTCTGTAAGGAAATGGAAATGTTTTGTCATTTTTAAAGAGAAATGAGAAATACCTGTAGGATGTCCTGCTCTGTAAGATCAATGAGCAGTTTTAGGTTGTGTTCAAGCTCAGGCAAAGTGTAACATGTGCTCTTCTGCTCTCGTGTCGCTGCACTCAGCGGAGCCTCCTCTGGAACACTGTGCTTCTGACTCATCTGACTGTAACTGTAGTATACCCTCTGCTCCCTGCCTGTCATATCTATCACCTAGAGAGAGAGAGAGAGAGAGAGACAGGGAGAGAGACGGAGAGAGAGAGAGAAACACACAGATAGAGATAGAGACAGAGAGAGAGAGAGAGAGAGAGTGAGAGAGAGACAGAGAGAGAGCGAGAGAGAGAGACAGAGAGAGAGTGAGAGAGAGACAGAGAGAGTGACAGAGAGAGAGAGAGAGAGTGAGAGACAGACAGAGAGAGTGAGAGAGACAGAGAGAGAGAGCGAGAGAGAGACAGAGAGAGAGAGAGAGAAAGAGAAACAGAGAGAGACAGAGAGAGAGAGGCAAATTCTTTCAAATATATGCTTTTGCTGTATGAAATGTTCAGCATAATGTTCTTAATGGATGGTCAGTAGAGACAATAATGCCACAGATTATGGAAAAATGAACATGAAGTAATAACACTTGTCCTTTCTGACTTCAACAACTAACATAGTACTCGTTAAACAGTAGCAACAAATGAGGTTTGTTGAGAATGAAGTCAAATGAAGTCAAATTTAACACTGTTTAAAGTTAACACTGTTTAAAGTTACAGAGTTCTTATGTCTTACCTTGACCTGGGCGAGTTCTCCAGCTGGTTTGCTCAGTCTGGTGAGTTTTCCGTGAGCCTTCAGCTCCTCCACAGTTTTGTAGGAATATTTGGGCTTTTTCTTGCCGGCTCCAGGCTCCCTACGCCATTGACCCAATTCTCTCTGAAACTCCTGGGGGCACGGAGAGTATCTGATTAGTATCTAATCTTTAGTGAAATTTGAAGAGATTTTGGGCTCAGTTGTGAGTGGCTATTTATTGCAGAATTATTCTCACACTAGAAATTAAGTGGACTTCATTATATCACCTCTGTGTGCACAGACTTGATATAAAAAAATTACGATAAGATAATTTGCTCATTGTTTTTACAATATCAACCCTCAAACTATAAGGATCAGCTAGTACACCTGGGTTCATGAGAACGCACTTGTACCATGCACTTTGTAAATAAAACTGCAGTTAACTGGGATAGTGTGTGTGTGTGGTGAATAGAAGTATTTGGATAACCCAGTACATAGAGAACAACAACTAACAACACATGACAGACAGGGTCAGGAGCAGATGGTTTTTACACATTATGCAAAATGTGCAAAACCACCACTCTCAAAGAATAGAGATCAGTTCCCTGCATTGCACATTGGCTCCCTCTAACAACTACACTGTGAAAACACCCTCAAAGAAAGAAAGATGGTTTTAGTCATAAGAGCATCTCATATCTCACCTTCTCCTCTTCCTCCTCGGAGTCTTCAACAGGGAAGTCCTGCAGGGACTGCTGAGTTCTCTCGTTGCCATAAGCCCCCACTGCTCCTTTGCCCTTCCGTACTTTAGCCTCAATTGGGTTTACAATACCTGCAAAGACATAGAAAACATCAGGACACATTCAGTACACCAAAGATTAGTCTTCTATTGACCTGGACCTGCACCTACCCTGTGCATTTTTGCCAAGGCCTTTTCCTTGAACGTAGCCCATCTTCTGTAGAAGCTTCTGACCAATGCCTCTCGTATGTTTTTCCCAGCCACCGATGTCTTGGCCTGGACGGATATTTCCCGCAAATGTTTTATGGGAACTCTTAAAGTGCCCACCCTGGAGGATGCAAAAGTTGTGGAAAGTTATACAGAACATGCAAGAACATTTAGACATGCAAAAATGAAAGACACTGCTTATTTGGAAATCAACTTAGTAAAAAATTTAGGGATGCACCGAATATTCAGCCGAAAATGGCACAAAATGCATTTTCGGTACGGCCGATTTTTTTTTTTAACGCCACCGAAAGTGATGATGCATTCAACCGCAGACTGCACGAGCCAGATTGGATCACAGTCAACATGTCTGCTCAGCTCAGTTCAGTTCAGTTCTACTCTCTTCAGTTTGGTTTCAGACCTAGGGTGTGTCCGAAATCGTGCACTACCGTCAGTGCACTGGGATTTAGTGCGTAGTGCGCACTGTGCACTGCCTTCTGTAGTGCGCACTGCTGTGGGTCAGTGCTGTCCTAAACGGAA
>JBBPDB010000134.1:18726428-18738155 GCA_037974465.1 Brachypetersius altus
AGAAGTACTTGCTGCTGACCTGTGAGACAGCCAGGTTTCTGCCAGCAAACCAGCCCTAAGGGAGCATCATTTGAATATACATGTACTCATCAGAGAAAGACAGTTAAAGGACCAAATAATAAGAAGCGTGTTTATAATCGAAGCCTCACAGGCTGACTGAAATAGCCTTTGGAGTGCTGTAAGTGTGTTTTGGGCTCTGTTTTGACGGTCTAACAGAAAGCGTGAAGAGCAACTAACATTTATGGACATATATACGTTTTTTATTTTTGTTATTTTGACGACGGAAAGCAAATGGAAAGCCAGCGGAAGGTTTAAAGCGGTCGTCTTCATTCTCTTTGTCACACACACCAGGTCACGTGAGGTCAATCGGCACCGGAAATGACTCGCGTAAAGTATATAAACAGGAAATAAGGTCAGTAGACTCACACAGACATTGAAGTTGCTTGCTTCATGCCCGCGTGTCTCATCTCCGAATCCAAACTTCCAACTCAACGGTACCGTGAGTACTCTGACTCTCTGAGTCGTTTGTATACTACCTGTGTGTGTTCAGAACGCGAGTTCAACTTGGTGTGGACTCTAACTCCGTTAGGGAGCGTTCTGAGAACAACTGCGTGGTTTGCCAACTCTCTCGTGCTCTATCACGTCCGAGTCCTTCCTCCACGCTACACAGTAGGCACAGTTCACTCAATATTCTGCCTTCCACCGTGACACTCTTAACTATACAGAGGTGTGTTTTGGACGTAACATTCAATATGCAGTTATCAGAATGATCACCTCCAGCTCTGGCGGATTTATGTTATAGTCAGGGGTTGACTAATGAGTACCTAATTAACAGGTACACACCAAAGTAAAAAAAAGTCTTGGCCTTGATGGTGGTGGTGGTGGGGTTTAAGTATGTGTGCGCGCAGAAGTCTGTGGGTGTGTCCGAAATCGTGCACTAACGTCAGTGCACTGAAATTTAGTGCGCACTGTGCACTGCCTTCTGTAGTGCGCACTGCTGTGGGTCAGTGCTGTCCTAAACGGAACACTAACGTTTTGCTCTTATCGGATGTGACGGACTAACATTTGCTCGCGATTCTTCAGCCAGCAGAATATCTGCCGGTTTTACCGCAGTGTAGGTCAGTAAAAATTATTTTATTAACGTTACTCACATTTATACGAACCAGCTGCCTCCGCTTGGGCTTGTATTTCATTGAGTTTGCCGCCACTATCCAACTTGAAAAGACGTTGAAAGTCCTGCCCCCTCCGCTACGTTCTGCACTGCGTTTTCTGGTCGATTTTAGTGCAGCATCCGGATACTTTCAGTGTTTTAGCTCGGTTTTCAGTGCACAAGTGCGCGGTTTCGGACACACGGCTAGTTTTCCCACTACAACTGGTTGCTATAGCGACCAAACATTCTGAGAAGCAGCCCGAGTGGAGGCTCTAAGCTGAGGTAAACAATCCGGCATAATTACAATAGCATGGATGAAATCAGAGGGGTTTTATTTCTTATCCTTGGTTTGTGGCTGTCTGACACAAAACGGAGACAATTGGCTTAAAGGCTTAAAGAAGCAACGTTAGCGTTAAGGTTCAGATTTTAGATATGGAAAAGCAAAAAAGCGAGTAGAGTTGAGCCGAACCGAGCTGGTACCAGTCAGCGGAAACCCCCATAAGAAAGACACTCGGAAAGCCCTTTGTAAAGCGTAATGCCGACATTTCTAGAGAGGTGGATCCACAAAGGTACAGAGTATGAAGCACAGAAGAGGTGAGACCCTTAGAGCACACACACTCCGTGTTTTAGAAAAGGCAAGAAAGTTTTCCAGTGATTATGGTTAAGATATGGGCTGCCAGTCTCTGTTCTAATACACTATTTTGTTAAAGGACTCCAGAGAATGTAGTTTATCTTTCACCAATTTTTTAGGCACTCGTTCTGATGGCACTTTGTTCATGCACTTCGTTCAGAATATTAAAATGCACTCGAATATTTGTTTTATGAGAGAAGATATTTAATTGTATAATATTTCAGCTAGTTTTAGGCTATTCATGAGTTGAGCCAAGTAAAATATTTCATAGTTTTGTAACAGATTCTTTTAATAATTTAATAATAATTTCTTTCGGTGTTTTAGTTTCGGTTTTCAGCCAAGTGTTTCCTCATTTTCAGTGCAAAAAAATCCTTTCGGTGCATCCCTAAAAAAATTGTAAAAAATATTGTTCCTTCAAATGACACTGTTTAAATGAAAATCTAAATATATCTCTATGCATAACACATACATAATTTCTTCTCAAATCTACAAATATGTGCCCAAAATGCATGTCATTCAATGTAGTATTTTTTTTTTTTTAATCCCAGAAATGACCAAGTCGGCCCCTGTATAACCACAAGAAAAAGTGTCATTACAACCTAGAGGATAACAACATATAAAGGGGACTGCTAAAGTTTATCCTAAAAAGGTTTATCTTAAAACAGTAGAGAAGTGTGTATATGTACCGTCTGAAGCTTTTTGGGTGCAACAACACGGGGTGGAGGGGGCACTTCGTCATCCTGGTCTGAGTCATCCAAGTCCTGCTGCTGTTTCTCCTCAGCTGCACTCTTCCGCAGGCCAGCACTCACAAAGCTCACAGGGGCTGTGTAGTCTTTTCCTCTAGAAAAGGTTTACACGTCACATTACATCCACCCACTTACAATACTGACACTCGGCCTGTAAACAACTCCAGCAACATTCATATAGAGACATGTAAAAACCTGCATAGCTGCACCTACCAAAAGAGGAATTCCAAATATATAATGTATACAGTCAACCCCTGCTAATTCACATTTACGGCATTTATCAGACGCTTTTATCCAAAGCGACTTCCATTCCCTAACTACAGGGAACAGTCTCTCCCCACGGTTCAGGGCATTTTTTTTTGTGGCAATATATACATTTTTATCATTAAGAAAAATATAATGTACTAATGTAATAAATATTAACATAAATTTGTCTACATTTCCATATAAAATTGGAACTGTATACATTTTTTGATACTGTGGGGAGAAACAAAGAAAGTGCGTCTTGGGATGGAGAAATATCACTATACTCAGAGGCGGGAGGTATAAAAGTAGCCAATCTGAGAATGTTTCCCACATCAGCATTCCCACATCAGAAGAGTTTCCCGCATGGAGTTCGAGTGTTTTTCATTTTGTTCTTTATAAAGGCCTGTATTTTGTTACTGTACATTAAACTATTACTGTATTTACCTGCTTATACCAAAGAAAACGACAGCACATACCAAAAAAACATGCATGCATGAATTACAGTACAGTATATATAGGGGCAACATCTGTATTGTACATTCTAGCACAGCATTTCAGAGTACACTGTACAGCAGAATACAGGTTTACCTGTGTTTTGGTATCATATTTTGTTTACACAAAATAAGCATTTTTAGGTTTACCACAACAGAAAATTCGCACTTTTTCAATATTCACGGGTACTCTTGGAACGTAACCCTGTGAATGTCGGGGGGTTACTGTATATCTATTGCCTAAGGAAAGTGAACCTACACTTAGTTTGATACACTGCCAGTTGCTGTGGTGGTAAACAGAATAGATGCCTGGTAGAAATGACTAACAAATGTTTAAGACCAATTTAGATACCTTTTGCCTCCAAAGCTCGGTCTCTCATCATCAGAATCGTGTTCAGCCCATATGCCATAAGTAGCCTCCTCTTTGGTCTGTCTGTGTCGATGTCTTTCTGGATTAAACTCATTGGCCAAGTCCCAATCAGTCACCTCAAACTTCTCAATCTCGACTCCATCCTCCTCCTCCTCGCCTCTGCGCCCATACAAATGGGACATAGACATAATTCTGTAGGAAGAAAAACGAGAGAAAGGACGTTTACTTTATGTATAAGCAATGCATCACACCATATGGACACCAAGAGGGACTTAAACATAGAGTTGATCCACCCCTGCTTTGCAGCTATGACAGCTTCCGATCTTCTTGGAAGTTTTCCCACAAGATTTTGGAGTTTCTGTGTACATTTGTGCCCATTCATTCTGTAGAGCAGTGGTCCCCAACCTTTATTTCGTCACAGACCGGTTTAATATCAGAAACTATGTTCACGGCCCGGCCTTTATTGGAGTGGCAGATAAATATACGTATACGTATTTAAACAAATAAATGATGCGCGTAAAAATGATATTTTTGAGATATTTTAAATATATTTTAAATATATAATAATGGGGAATCTTTAAAATACAATACTAAACGTAAATCCAGTGTGTACTCGCAGCTTTATTGACAGCATTTTCATAACAACGAGCCGACAACAGAACACGGGTCACATCCATGGTTTTTTTCTGTGCAGCCTGCGGACCGGTACCACATGACCACATGGCACGGGGTTTGGGGACCACTGCTGTAGAGCATTTATGAGATCAGGAGCTGATGTTGGATGAGAAGGTCTGGCTCACAATCTCTGTTCGAGGTCATCCCAAAGGTGTTGGATGGGGTTGAGGTCAGGGCTCTGTGTTAGCAAAGTTCTTCCACAATGAACTCATGCAACCATGTCTTGTTATGCTGAAGAATTAAGATTAAACCATTCAATGGAAGAAAGGGGTCCAGCCCAAATCCTGAAAATGCGTGTTCCCCAACAGTTTTGTCCATATAGTATACTGTACCATGCACCTTAGAAAATTACGCTTAAAAGCTGTTTACTACTGGGCAGTAGTGTTACGCTAGTGTTAAAACACTTATATTACAACAAATACAAACCTCATTAATACAGTAAATGGTGGTTTTGTGTGTGGCAAAGTGTTTGCTTAACCATTTCCAGACATCTTTCCTCATGGAAGCCCAGTTTTACTTGTAGCTCCATCAAATATCTGGTTTGGCTCTTTTGACTTCAATAGATTAAATTAGGTGCTGATTATGGAATTTTCTTCCTTCACCCAATGACCGGAGGGACTGAGCAGAAACCTGGATCCAAACCTGTGTTCTTTTAACCAGCTCACAAAATATTGACTAAATAAATCTGGATACTTTTTACTGCTTTCTTGTTTGTTTGCATTTATTGTAATATTCGGTTATTTTTGCTGACAGACAGAAACCAACGGCTGATATAAATGACTTCGAAAAATTGCTCAGGTGCCTAAGACTTTTGCACAGTACTGTGTATTTCTCATTAACGAACGCAGCTTTATACATAAAAACGTGGAACAGAACGATAAAACGAGATTAGCTTCAGGCTCATATTAACACATTTTTCGATAAGAAAGTTTTCATCTTGGTCTAATGAGTCCTGAGTGTTTTAGTGACATCCACACGTTCAGTAACGTTTTTCGTTAGCACAGCTAGCTAAGCTAAGTCTCGTAATTACGATTATTACAGACCAGCAGGCTCGCTGGAGTGTTAAATTGCGATATAATATTAAATAAAGTATAAATAAAACAACCGGAGGGAATGTAGGCCCTACCTGGCAACAGAAAGCTCGTATGTTGATCTTTTTGTGCTGCTGATATCTCCAGCTGCTGTTTCCCCGATAGTTAGGGAAGAGAGCAGTTGATGAGGAAGTGACGCTGAGGTTGCACTCTCTCTCTCACAGCCATCTTGGACCCCGAGCCCAGACCTCGTAAGTGTTTCTGCACTCAATCGTGTGACATCCGACGTTTCTAGATCGCCTTGCTCGGCCCTACCACGCCAGTTGCGTTGCTTTAAAGCTCTTCTTTAATCTGTGGTAAATATGGACAGGATTCGTCTCTCTAAACGTAAACTATTTAGGTTTTAATGCAGCCGGCATACTGTTCAAAATGGGGGAGGGCTATCTTCTCTCTCTTGCTTCGTAGTTAGCACACGGCAGTTTCTCCTTAATATTTCTTGAAACACAATAAGGCTGGGAATATTCGTGTTTCTTTTTTTATTTGTATGGGTTCTAATGATAGCTTTGCTGTGTGAAGCTGATGTTTGGGCTGTATTCATGTTTACAGGACTCATGTTGTGTTAGCTGTGGTGCTAACTTGGATATAAATGTGTTTCACGAGTTATGAGTTTCTTAGCCCTGAAAAGATCTGGTCATGGTGTTAAACAGTCTGAATGATGTAGCACAGCTTACCGCTTAGTTAAGACGGTAAGACTTGTAAACATTGCTTGACATGCATCTGAAACCCCTTATGAGTTACATCAGTTCAGGCTTGGCCATGCGTCTGCTATCTGTTTACCATGGACTAGATAATCTTTCGTCTTTCAGACAAACCTTAAAGGACTGGTTCTTTTTCATTCCTCCCTTACCCTAAGGGTAGGTCGTCAGCGAGGAAATGTTTGATATCCGAAGTTTACTTCTGTAGTTACATGGCTAATGTTCACTACCTGGACAAAAGTATTGAGACATTAGACACAAGGCCCCTTGCTTCTGGTGAAGGGCAGCCTCAACGCTTCAGCATGCTTCCAACTTTGTGGACACAGTTTGGGGGACAACCTTTTATTCCAGCATGACTGTGCCCCAGTGCACAAAGGAAGCTCCATAAAGACACGGTTGGATGAGTTCGTTGTGGAAGAGCTTGACTGCCCACACAGAGCCCTGACCTCAACCCCATCCAGCACCTCTGGGATGAACTGGAACGGCGATTGTGAGCCGTCCAACATCAGTGTCTGACCTCACAAATGCTCTACAGAATGAGTGGGCACAAATTCCCACAGAAACTCAGAAAACTTGTGGAAAGCCTCCTAAGAAGACTAAGACCTGTTATGGCTGTAAAGGGGGAACCAACTCCCTATTGAAATCTAAGGATTTAAGTGCAATGTCATTAGTGTCCCTGTTGGTGTAATATCAGGCGTCCCAATACTTTTGTGCATAATGCGTGACTAAGAAGTCAGAGAAGTCTTTCACATATTGACTGCTTTCCTCAGCCTCTTAGCTCCACTTCACTTTGTAGCAAATTTTGTAGGGACACTAAACATGCCTGTTTAAGGTGGTTCTTATGTTTTGTTTGTGACTTGATAAAATGTGGTTTATAGCACCACTGATATGAGAGCTAACATGCAAATTCTCAAACAGCATAGTTCTTCTTCTACTTAAAACTGTAGTAGCCTCATTGCTGCCTGTCCTTTTGCTGTTCAGTGATGAGGCAATAAACCCCAAGTTTTATTGTAATTTATAATCAACTATCTTTTTTTGTGTGTTATAGCCAAGAATGCCAGGTGAAGCCACAGAAACTGTCCCAGTGACAGAGCAGGAGATGCAGCAGCCCCAAGTGGAGACGGGTTCGTAACACTATTCCACTTGTTTGAGATCAAACTCTGTGTTGAGAGGTCCTGGAGTGGTCCTGTTTTTATAGATCACTGCCCATTTACTATAGCTTAGACTGGAAAAAGTAGCAGTCAGTTCCTAAGAACAAAAAGTAGCATCAGCATAAAATTGAAGCCCTGTTTTTGGTAACACCTGTGTCCGACACTCTTTCACTTCCAGTCACCAGCTGTTGTGGATGCTATTCATGCAGCAGGTTTAACTGGGTGGGGGAGGAATTGGTCTCAGTTTTGTTTATTCTTACACTGGGGATAGTGGAGAATGTGAGTTCTGTAGATTAATCTCAAAGGGCAATTGCAGACCAAACCATGGCAGATTCACACTAAAAAGGGCTCCAAAAAAAATAAATTATTATCCAGGACCTCCAATCTCAGAAACCAGCACAACTGCCTGTTGCCTGTGAGGGTATGGATATATGGTGGTGTTCAAAGCACATACTCACATACTGTTTGTGCATGGAATATGGATAAACCATGCATGATAATTCCTATGTGATCCGTTTCTAACCCAGTCACATTAATTTTGTACTATTTTGTATTCATAGCGTCTCTCAGTTTACATTGCACAGACAAATGTTACTGGACTGTAGTTTTTCCACTGTGTTTTACTGCCAGTTTGAAGATGTTAAAAGGTGTAGGAAGAATTTTCCTCCAGTATAAGATGCCAAAGGTCTATTTCATGTGGGTCTTTTAGGAACTAATCTATGTGTTCTATACTGGGTGCCATTTTATTGATAGATCTATACCCATACCTGGTTTGGTCTCTTTTTTTCTTTGTATAAAATGACTTGGCATTTGGGTGAGTTAGATGTTCCGTTGTCTTCAGTCTTTCATTTTTAAATTGAGATACAAGATAAACTTAAGAATTTTAAATAGTGGAGAAATGAAAAGGTTTGACAGCTAACAGGCTGCAGCTTTTATGTGAAGCTGCTCAGCAGGCATTTGTTGGAACAAATATTGGCTAAATTGCTCTTTTTGAATACCAAGGCTTGAATCTGCAGCTTTGACAGCAAGTGATGTCTGTTGTCTTTGAATGGGTGATCAAAGTACAAAGCAGTTTTGGACAGACCTGTGTCATGTTTTGGCAAGTCATGAATGTGGTTGAAAAGGCTTCAATTAAAACTCCACCAGCACTTGGCAAACAACACATTTCCGATCTTTTCAGTGATTTAAGAAGTTAATGTTGGAATACCTTCATTCTCAGAGAATCTTTCTCTTTGTGTCTGGTGTGCTGCCACCCGGTGTTGAGACTTTCACTTGTGTTTGACTGTGGGCACTGCATGGTAGAAGTGGGATGTAGACACTGTTGCCACATCTTTTCTTTTTCTTTCACTGGTACACAGGACACACTAATTTCACTGAATCTACAAACACCAATGGAAGGATGATTACATAATGACATGTTGTTCTGAGTTCTGCTGCATATAATTTTTAGCACCATTAGTACTAGGCCTTTCTCTCGACTGAGGTAATAGTGTTCAAGTTGTGCTGTAACTAGACAGGTCTTTTGATTATATGCAACAGAATGTCTTGGTGAGATTTCTCAAGCTGCTGCTGATGCTTTCACTGTGACTACCCTTCCTCCTGCTTTCCTTGCTCCTCTCCATCCCCTTAGCTCCAGGAGTTGTAAGCCCATCTGCCTATTCTGAGGCAGCTGCTCCTGATATTCTCAAACCCTCTTCAGAGGAGAGTGCTGTTCCTGAGGCATCAACTCTTACTCTGGAATCCCAGACAAATACCGAGATAGTGGCCTTCTCCGCGAAAGAAGCAATTCCACCTCCTGCAGAGAGTGTGCAGTCCAATGGTGATGTGGCAACACTTGTTTCTGAGGAACAGGCCGTAGCCCAAGCGGTTTTTGAAGAATTTGCTACAGCAAATGAAGACTCCAAAGGACCAGAAGCACCTGTCGAAGAAACAGTTGTCCAGGGACAACCAGATCTTGATGAAGGGCTTAAAGAATCTTTGGTGCAACATTTAGCCCAAGTGCCAGAAGTAGTTACCACTACTCAAGACCAGGCTGTCACTGGGATAGACCCGCCAAAGGGACCTGCAGCTGAAGAATCTGTTCTTGCTGGAGATGTGGTTGATGGTCTGCCAGTTTTTCAAGAAGGCATTACTGATCCTCATGTAGCAAAACCATTATCTGAGAGCGTGAAGTGTGAAAGTTTGGAAGCCACCATTGAAAGCGTAAAAGAGGAGCCGAATGAGGCAGCCACAAGGATGGAAGTAGATCTTGTTGATCTTACTGTAGATGTGGCAACTCAGAATGAAGTAGTAGCAGAAAAAGAAGCCGTAGTCCTTTCAGAGGCTGTCCAGGCAAAGGTGCAGGCTAATCGTGCCGGGCCTTCTCTCCCCTCTCAGCACTTGTCAGGTGGGTTCATTTGTGTGAAGTCTGACCCACTGCTTGTCCTCTTGGAGAAGAACCCGTTTACTGTTCTTTGCATGTTACACTTAATCCCACGCTTGAAGATTCATGGTCTTCTTTATTCTCACAGTGAATCACTTAACTGAAATCACTAAACAGTGAATCAAGTGACACTGAGTACTAGTTCATTTGTACCCCAACTAATTAGTGTTTCTGCTGCTGACCCCTTGGGAGTCTTTGTTTTGACCTTTATAATGTTATTGTCTAGGTGTCGGTGTCCCATCACAATTATTTGTGGTTTTAGCAGACATCATGAAACAGGCCAGATGTGAAGGCTACCCAGATCCTATATTCACTCCTATTTCTCCTGTCTGTCTCATATTTAACTGCGTGTATGTGCTGTGCGACTTGTGCTTCACTTATATGTTGGTCCAACTTTCTTGCATTAGCGTTTTTCCTGCTGTAACACACCCAGTTCAGCCTGGGAAAAAGAAAAAAGTTGATTTGTGTGGTTTGTGTTTCTTTTTTGTGTGGTTTGTGTTTATTTTTATATCTGGAATCTCTGTTATGTGTGAGGAGAAAAGTGTTTGGAGGGTTTGCCATAAGACTGTTGGTGGTTTTATAGCAACCACACAAACAGGACAGAATTCTCCGGGATCACTTGGGGAACACTGTTTAGAAAGCATAACTACACAGATAATCAAAGTTGAGCCATTACTTGTTTGAAATGTCTTGTATGTCTGTTGTCTAAACTGTACTGTTGGTCATAATGGAGTGAGTTCTAATTGAACAGCTATGCTGCTTTCTCTTTTCCAATTCAAGACCACAGAAGTGGTCATTTATCTTCAGTTGTGAAGATAAATTTCAGCGCTTTAGACATCAGTGTGTGCAGCAGCTTGCTTATTTTGAAGCAAAAGCATTGCTTGTTTAACAAACCTTTAGTTGCTACTTTGGTGGTTGGCATGTTTTGACAGTGGGTTATGTGATGCTTCTTGTGTCCATGCGTAGCATTTACTAATGCGGCAGTCAGTTTCTTTATATCTGGAGCTAGTTGAGCTAGCTTTTTTTTTGTACAGACGAGACATCTGAATCTTGAATATTTTAAGTAATATATGTTGTTGGGGGCTCTTACCCCTTGGGTGCACATTTTAAGTGTTTGCTGTGGAAGCCAAACAGTAACACACTGTTCCTTGTCCTGGGTTTTTAGGGAAGTAATAAGGATCTTGATATAATGGGTGGCTGCCCAAGCTGTGTGATCCCAGAGGTTCTAACTAGTGCGGTTGTGATGCCTGTGTGTTTTCTAAATGCCAGTAGTGTAGGTTGCTTTTTGTATTGGTTTGAATGCTTTGGTGTGACTTAACACTTTTTGTGCCAGGAGTGTGAGTAGTTCTACCCATCACCCTAACTTGCATGGATAAGTTTCCAAAAAAACCCCCCAAAAAACTCAAGCCCTTTATTTTCTTCAGCCACACCAGCTGTCCCTGCTGCTGCAGCTCCTGCTGCCTCCCAGCCAAAAGCTAAAGGGGCCAAGGCTGACTCCAAGCTATCCTCCTCTCCGCATGCTTCTGCCCCCAAGCCTGTTCCTGTGGGCCGAAGGAAGCGCTCCTCACTCTCTGCTTCTTCCTCTTCCCCCTCCTCCCCCAAGTCCGCTTCTGGTTCTAAAGCCACCCCCCCATGTTCCCCTCTCGCATCTCCTGCAGCTGACTCTGGTGCAGGGAACGCTGCAACAACCACTCCTAAAGTTGTAAAGGCTGGTAAACAGGGAAAGCCCAAGAAAGCAGATGCTTTCAAAGTTGCAGAACCTCAGCAGGTAGCCCAGCCGTCCCCTGTATCACAGGCTAGACCAGCATCTGAGCCTACTCCAATGCCGGAGAAAAATAAGCCTGTCCCAGCCTCCTATAAAGTAGCTGCCCCAGCACCAGTGGAGACGAAACCAGTGAAGGTTGCACCCCCTGCCCCAGCTTCCCCTAAAGTAGCTGCCGCAGCTCCAGTGGAGGTAAAACCAGTGAAGGTTGCACCCCCTGCCCCAGCCTCCCCTAAAGTTGACGCTCCAGTGGAGGCAAAACCAGTCAAGGATGCACCCCCTGCTCCAGCTCCAGTG